>LS532022.1:819242-833123 GCA_900490775.1 Pristionchus maxplancki | reverse complement strand
AATGCAATGCCTTTATGAATCGTGGGGTTAAAACGCGTTCTCTGTAAGAATGGGAAGGGGTGGCACAATGCTTCAAAATGGTCGGATTGAGCTGAAAATTGTTGTGGGTAGTGCATATGGGTCGGGTATGCGTCCATATAATTTTTAGGTCGATTGATCAACTTTTTGACCTACCAAAAAATTTCATCTTTTGACCTTGAGTGATACACCATTCGATAGAGCATCAAAAGTTATGTCTAAAGCTATCTTTTCGTCCTCGTCGGATAAATTTTGCATGAGTAATGCATGGAAATGTGCAATTTTTTGAGGTTTTTGATTTTTTAAGGTGCGAAGATTCCATTTGTGCAAAAAGTGCTTATGATTTTTGGATTTCCCGTGGAATTCTGACCCGATTCCATATTTTTAAAATATCAAAATCGGTCCGCAATGTGGTCGTATAAGCGAAACAGTAGCACGCAATCGGCGACGTGAGTTCAATTCCGCCTCCCACCATGAATCTTTTGCCATGAGGTTTTTGCTCAAATTGATGTTCTTTCGACGTGAGAACATTTTTCATATGTTTTCACTTCAATTTGACGACGTTTCGACTACTTCTCAGATGTTATTTCCGAAAGGCCAAAAACTCGTTTTCACATAAGGGTCCCTCCTTTGGTTTCGAACATCGTCATTTCACCAAAGGGCGGGACCCTTATGTGAAAAAAGATCAACCTGGATAAGTATAAGCACAATTCAATCTGAGAAGTAGGGGAAACATCGTAGGAATTACTTAAACATGTTCTCACGTCGAAAGAACATCAATTTGAGCAAAAACCTCATGGCAAAAGATTCATGTTGGGATGCGGAATTGAACTCACGCCGCCGATTGCGTGCTACTGTTTCGCTTATACGACCACATTGCGGACCGATTTTGATAATTTAAAAATATGGAATCGACTCAGAATTCCACGGAAAATCCAAAAATCATAAATAGCATTTTTCGGCTTGTTTAATCTTAATTTGATGCATTTCTCAGGTATTTCGCATGCTGAAATCGCTCTACAATCGTGTCTCGGAACCAGCAGCATCCGAATGGATTCCAATAGGGACCGTGAAGCATCTACGAATATATCCAGTGAAAAGCTGCAAAGGACAAGAAGTGCGTTTCACGGCTTCAAAAAGGAAAAAGAGCAATCTAGGTGTTCTCCTTCCTATGCGGGCCTCGCGGCGGCTCCTGCTTTGATCTTCACGATCGAGAATTTCTGGCGATCAACGGCAAGACAGGACTGTTCTTGACCGCCAGAGCCTTCCCGAAGATGATACTCATGGAGGTAAGTGAGGACGTTGACAACAATTTCTATGACATTTTTTTAAAACTCTTTACAATTTCCCCCGTCGATGTACTATTTTAGTGCAAGGTTACCGAAGGCGTGCTCACCGTCGGAATTCCCGGTGGTCGCTCTGTCAGCATCATTCTTGATGACGTCATCAACAACGACGACGTCAGGAGGGGAGTGTGAGTTCTTTTTGCTTCAAAACGTTGTCCTAGGGCTCTTCTTTAGATTATTTTACAAAATGGCCACGGACGGACTGGACTGCGGAGATGCTGTGGGAGAACTGATTGACGAGTTCCTTGGAATTGAAGGTAATTTCGAACTAAAAATATCAAAGTTTCCACGGTTGATGCGCAAAAATTCAGATACCCGTCTGATCTACCATCGGCCGCACCTCTACACGGAACGCGCCTTCACCGCCCAGCAGAATTGGTGGAACAATCCAGTGCCGAAGCGAACCGATCTTGTAAGCGTCTTTCGTTGATCATATTTTGATGACTTGTTCGTTATTCTACACAAGTTTGAGCTCGGACGAGAGCCGACGATTCGAAGAGAATCTCTCTAATTTGTACTGCAGATCCGGTACGCCGACCTCTCGCCGTTCATGATCACCACTGAGGCGTCGCTAAATGATCTGAACAGCCGGCTGGACACGCCGGTAACTATTTCACGGCTGTACGTCTTTCAGATACCGTTTTAGGTGCCCTCGCTGCAATTCCGCGCCAACATTGTCGTCGACAAGTGTCCTGCTTGGGACGAGGACAGATGGTCCGAAGTCAGGATCGGCGAGGCGCAGCTGCAGTGCTACAAGCCGTGCACGCGGTACGAATCAGCACGACCGGAGAATTTCGAAAATCGAAATGCTGTCTCTATAAATTGCAGGTGCGTTCTCTCCACTGTTCATCCTGACACTGGCCAGAAGGATGCGGCCGTGCAACCACTGAAAAAGCTCAGAGAGTGCGTATTTTAAAATATTTTTTAAATGTTTTTTGTCTGGTTTTTTGTGTTGTTTTTTAAAAATGTTTTTTTAAAGGACATTGTTCAGATTCCGCCTGGCTCCTGAAGGCAAAATGCGAGAGGCGCACGGGCAATCGCCCATCTTCGGCGTGAACGCGGGTGCGTTTTCGGAATAACCAAGCTTTAAAAAAATTACGCTCTTTCGTCGTCTGATCGGTTTGATGGCTCTCAACTCAGCAACTAAAGTGGCTATTATGTTCGTAAACTGAGCGATGCGTGAGCGGGAATGCTGCCTTGAAAGTCAACATAATCGATTCAGGACTCGTGCGGCCCGGGTACATTCACGTCGGCCAGACTGTTTACGTCAAGTACAAACCTTCCGCATTCTAGTATATTAAATTGACAATAAATTCTGAATAAATTCGATATACAACTATTTTAAATTTGAATAAGCAAATCTTGTAACCGTTTTCTCATGGAGATATGATTGAAAAACCAAGCTCAAAGAGCACAGCGGGGGAGATGGGGTACCCGGGACGGGGCAGAAGTGGGCGTAGCAAATATCAGGACTTTGCCCAAATTTGGAAGTGCACAGCTGTCACGAGTCGAACAGCTAATAGATGTAATTCGAAAAATTCAAGACGTCGAAAAATGAAAGCGGTTCCATCATTCGCAAGATGTATGGATTCCCATTGATCGCATTGGCGAAATACGGCTGGTAATTATTGTTCGTAAACAAAAGTGGTTATTGATGATCTCACTTAACGCGGTATATAGAGAAATGTTATGTTGTTGTGCTTATTTGCATAATAATATGAATATGGAAGATGCACAATGCTTGTAAAATTGCATGTCGCTTGGAAATCAGGGAAAGAGCCTGCTTTCGGTGCGTTTCCACTAATTCTACGGTGTACAAGGAAGTTGTACTCACGTACTCGCTAACGTGAAATTACCGTGATAGGTATAACGAGAGCTCGACACCTACAAATTAGATAGGTGCTTCAATAACTGTCGCTTCTCCAACATCTTCAAATATGTCCATTTCGCCCAACTATCATGGATACGACACGAACTGCGATTGGGACAAGCGTTACTTCATTCCGTAGGATCTATATTTGGAATTCATACAATCATTAGTCTGCTAGATTCATTCGCAACTATTGTTTATACTACAAGTTCATCCCCTTCATGCTCGCAATCATTATCAACTGGCTGATTCTCTTCAAAAGTCCAAGCTACTCTAAAGAGTACAGGATTTCCCTTGCCTTTTATCATGTAAACCATTCCATTCTAATCTTGTCTTTCTCATAATTTTACTCTAAGATGGTGGAATTCGTCTAGGATATTCATCATTTCATCCTATTCGTACCCTATCCGTTATTTCCACACCCCATCTATCTGTGTTATGGGCTACTCTGTCAAGCTGGTGGTCCGCCGAGTTTTGCATTGGTAAATTCCTCCAATTCATCCTAAAATATGGAAAAGCTCAGATTTTCACTGTCACAGTTAGCGTGCTCACAGCTGCTTCGCTGTTTCTCGTGATTCTCATTCGAATGAGGGCAATAGTACCGGCTGACTCGCGTTTTCGACTTACTTTAAGGTTTTCGCCTCTTTTGTAGCATTATTTTGAGTAAAATGTACCAAATTTTTCAGACAAAGTGTGGTTACAATGGGAGCGATGTTCTTCTTCTTTCTAGTAAACATACCAATGTTCGCTATTTTTACGACGGAATCTGAGAATAAAACCCAGATATTGCAGGTATTAGCGTGAAATAGGAATGAACAAATATAATATTTCAGCGGCCAGAATACGCATGGGTAAACGAGGTTCCCGGTGCAATTGTGTTTGGCGAAATGTTCGAGCTCGGAAACTTGAACATTGGTGTTTTTTGAGATTCCTCCGGATTCAATATTCGCATTTTCAGCTTTGGGATGGCTCTCATTCAGTTCTGTTTATGGTTCTATGTTTTTGACTTATATTCTCGCAAGTACTGCGATTGCGCTAGCAAAGTTTCGAATCGTGTGAATGAAGAAATAACCAGCAATTTCAGAGAGAAAAAGAAGATTACTCATGTGAGAAAAGTGAAAGACAACGCCACGAAGATGCTGATGATTCAAGTAGTCCATATCTTGATTCATAGTATGATTTATTTTCAGTTGCTCGGTGGGTTCGTAATGTTTCTCTTTCCTCTGTATGCCTTTTTTGGGAGTCTCATGTTCGGTTTACCAACATCGAGTCCAAACGTGCACAGTGTTAGTGAAATTTAGGCTTCGTAACTCAAATTTTCAGTTTAGGTGATCAGATTCGTTGTTATTTTCGCATTCGTGAACAACTCAATGGTGAGTTTCGCTATTCATTTAATGATGAATCGGGCCTACCAACGGTGAATGACGCTGTGAATTCTTTTCGAGATTAATAGATCATGTTCAGAATCATTTACGCTGCCATTCGGAAGGTTTTCACAGCGATGCGCTGTCCGACTGGTTGGTATGCTCTCAGGGAGAACAATTGTTTATTGTCTGATTTAGTCTCGATTGCTCCAATACGACACGCGCTTCCATCGTTCACAAGTCGATAGCATTGAGTGATGGCTGTTTTTATTGAAACTAACAGAATAAAGTTAATTGTCGACAACTTTTCACGTCATATGCACTCAGTTGTTCTCATTGTTGAGCCTAACAAATAACAGGAGATTAGGCTATTGTTCGTCTCCGTGATCTTTCCGATTTCCGCCCGATGCAACGTGAATCAACGCGACACACGAAAGAGATAAGAGTAGCCCCAGTCTATAAAAGAAGCCATTCTTAACGGACAGATAGTGAGCAAGCATGCTTCGATTGATTCTCGCTTGCCTCGTTGTCTTCGGATGTGCAGGTATTTCCTCATCATTTTCGAATTTCCAAAAAAAACAATTCTAGAAGCCAGAGTCGGCTTTGCGTTCAGCGAAATCTATGACGAGTATGACTTCTGGGGACAGTCGTCGGTGCGTTTTTCACCGTTTTGAATTTCCTTTCGAGGAAAAGATTCTCGCACCAGTTCTTATGGTCTTTATGGATTTGATTTGCACTGGTTCCCAATCGCGCTTTCAGATCACGGTGAACGGCCTCTGTGCGAATACATGCCGCATATACGCCTCGATTACCGAGGAGTCGCGCAAGGTCGCCTCGAACATTCTCATTCAAACATCCAAGGGATACTACAGGTGTTCTATTGTTATGGCTGGGATCATTTCCTCCTTCCCGGTTTATGGACTCGTTTTTTCCAGCATTGCCGATCTCGCTGATCGTCGCAACGCCGAGACTGGAATGAAGATCGATCTGGAAATCAGCGTGAGTCAATGTGTCATCGATCGATACTATCTGCCCAGTGCCCATGTCCTAGAGTAGACAGTAGATATGCGTTTTGTTTGATCACAATAATCCAGGGCACGCCTACTCTGACCATCGTAAACGCCAACTCGGGACTGGCTTCCGGCCCGCTCGTGCTCTACGTCGTCAACAAGGAAGCTCGTGAGCTTTTATTTAAACTCTTTTGATTCTAATACTCTTTCGAATTTCGATAACGGTAAACAATGCGGATTTCAGCAAACTTCCCTTTCGCCGAGGTCTACGAGGCCGAAGGGATGGTGCGCGCACCAGCTTTCGCTCTGAACGCAATAACCGTGATGAGCGCCCGTCCGTTCACGCTGCGACAGGCGAGAGTGGAGGGCGCGTCGGTGCGTGAATTCGGCTACGTGTTATTCATCTCTACCAGTCAGATAGGAGATCATTGCGTAGAAAAAGCACCCTAGCACTATGTCGGAGAAAAAACACCCTGGCACTATGGCGGAGGAGAACATGTTCGCCATGTGCCTCCAATGGGTCGACCCAGCGCCCACTCCTTAATATCAACTCCCTTGCAGTCGCAAGGCGTGCGCGCGCGTCTGACCGGATTCGACGCACTGAGCGGTGGCTCGGACACCTGCATGGACGTTTACTACCTCAAGTAAGTTTCAAAGCTCCTCAAATCACTTCTGGAATGATATCATCGACAATGAAGGGATCCGTCCTTCCCCGGCTTCACGATGGAGATCAACGGCCCGATCGTCTCTCTGATCTACGACTTCGATCAGTACACCGCGCAGCCGGGAGAGCTGTCGGCGACCGTGGGCATAAGTTCGTTTTCACTCATTTTTGGGATGAAAAGAGCCTTGAAATAGCTGAAAATCCGTTTCATCATCAGCAAACGCGCTGCAGCTGCAGAAAACCGGCTTCTTCAACTCGGTCGGATTCCACGGATGCTCGGCTAAGCAGGTAATCTTAGCGCCTAATACTAAAAGAATAATAAAAATTGTTTACAGTCCTACCAGTCCAGCTTGTACAATTACAATTCGCCCTCGAGAGTTGATCTGACGTATGAGACGTGAGTAAAAAAAATATTTAAAAATAATAAAGATAGAAAATTGGCTTTTTTTCAGTCCCCAGAATATCGTGCTCAACGTGCTCACCAACGCCGACGAGCAGCACGCGGTGCAGTTCTTTGGAGTACCAATGGGCGAAACTAATCAGTAAGTGATAAATGAATATGTTGAAGAAAATCGCATAATTATGGGGAAAAGTGAACAAAAATCATTTTTACAGAATCTTCAACACGAACGCTGCGCAGCTCAAGTACTTCGCTCAGGTACAACTAATTAGATATTAATTTCCAGTAATTAATTAATTCAGGATGTGATCGTGGAGTGGCACCAGGATGGAATCGTTCAGTATCACTACATGGTGCGATACAATGCAACCATTGTTTAGGATTGAAAAGAATAAAGTATTCAACAGTTGACGATGTTTTGTAATTGGAAGGAAAGCGATGATACAAATGACAAATGTGGAAAATGACAGCTGAAAATGTTGGTTTCTCGTTCTCACTGAACAGTTAGCTCCACTTTGTTCTCTTGATATGTCTAGCAGCGCAATCCGTAGATTCACCTATTGGATTAGCTTTGAAAAACACCTCTCATCATTCCGCGCGCTCTCTCACATACTCGAAGAGAATGAGTAAAGACGAAATGAGGATAGCGAGCTCTTCATG
This sequence comes from Pristionchus maxplancki, assembly GCA_900490775.1. Lineage (NCBI taxonomy): Eukaryota > Metazoa > Nematoda > Chromadorea > Rhabditida > Neodiplogasteridae > Pristionchus > Pristionchus maxplancki. The sequence goes on along the minus strand of LS532022.1, from coordinate 825,791 downwards.
TTTGTTCACCTGATCCCGATTTTGAACTCGAACTATGGATCATCCATTCACCATCACGCATCCGTTCCAACTGCCGTCCTTCGTTTCTTCTTCTCATCCACCTACGCGGTTGTTTGACAAAAACTTCCAAATACCCGCAGAGCTTAGGAGAGACGACTACGAGACGTCAATACTCTGTAATCTCTATTCATCTAATGCCCCAAAAACAGGAAAACTTGTGACGGCGACTTCTGTATTTTTGCCAGTTCGAAAGCTGAAGGTTTGCGCGTGAGATTAGAGTGGTTGACTAATCAAATTTCACGAGTTTGCAGTATCAACGTTGCCTAACTGGTGCATGGTTTGCGCAATTTAATGGAAGTTGCTTCACTGACGCTCGAGCGAGTAAGCTTCCCGTTGAATCCAGACAGAAATGGGAAAAAATTCAGCACGGATCACTGCTCTGACGCATTCCATCAACAACAGTTCACCAATCAGCTTCAAGGCATGCTCAGATGTGGCGACTTGACCCATCACTGTCCCCACAATCCCACAATGTGTCAAGTTCTATTCAATTTAGAACTGTTCCGCTTGCGGTAGCTCGGCCGCCTACCACAACCGTGCTGTGCCCTACCAGCACTGCGCAGCCACGCAGATGAACAACATTTACGATTTTGGTAACGAGTATTTTAACGTTTCTTGGTTACGAATATTTTAACGTTTTTTTTAAAATTTCCGTCCGCAAACCTGCTCCAGGGTTAAGAAAACGCTTACGAATAATTCGTTTGCAAACTCCTTTTACAGTCTGCCAATTGCACCGAGCAGCTGTCACGTGAGCAGCTGCTGAATTCTGACAAGGTTGATATTGTCTACTTTCATTCGCATGTGAATCCTTTTTACAGGTCACATGATACGTGAACTCTACTGGAGCAGAGACGTGCAAGGTATACACTAGGGATGGCTTGGCAAATGGCTCTCTTCATCACGCTCTCTCGCCTCTCTTATTGTGACCGGTGAGAAAGTACGCGAAATGATGAGACCAACATTTTATAAATGTCAAATTCCGCCCCAGGGCGATTTCTGCTTCGTCGAGAAATACATGGAATCACACAGCGGAGCAGATCTACGATCGTCGTCCGCAGGGGTTGCCACGAACAATGAAACACTCGCGCTAGGGCTTTATCAGGTTACAGTTTCTAAACTGATTTAACAAAAATCGAATTTTTCAGACTGGCTACATGAAGTCGGTCAGCCGTGAATTCATGTTGTGCGATATGCCTCGGTGCAATTCTAATTGGAATACTGCAACGAGCACTGCCTCAGGTATCTTAGTACAGTTTTTTTTTGTTGAAATCACGTTCCAACTATTTCAGAGAGTGATGGTAACGTCAGTATCATCTGCTCCGATTATCAAAGCGACTGCTTCCACTAAAGACACACAGATAGACACTCAAGTTCGAGAACTATTCACAGGTTTCAAATCAGCGCGCGACAATTACTCCAGTAGTCTAGACGGTCTACGCAATTGAATTGTGACGTACTTCTTTTTATTATGTTCATTTTCTTTTGTTTGGTTAAAGCGATAAATAATACGATTTTGCATACAACACGAACAGTAAGCAGGTGCAACCCCTTTTTTCCGCCGATAATAGACTCGTTCTCGGAATTGGATAAATTTCTTTCATCATAATGTGCACGTTGCGTTCAAGAGAGTTGGCGTTACTTATTATTTCACCTGCTAACCAAGAAAGAGAAGTCAGGACTAGGTTGTCAGTACTGAGTTTTGCGCCGATAGTGGCCACTTCTGGATGTCTTCTCTACCAGACTATCACGGTTACGATACGGACTTTGACTGGGACAGGCGATATTTCATTCCGTAAGTTATAATTTCAAAATGCAGATACGGCTTTTCAGGTTTATCCGCGACTTCTGTGTGTACTATAAATTTATTCCACTATTGCTCGGAATTGTTATCAACTGGCTCATTATCTTTAAGAGTCCGAGCTACTCAAATGTGTACAGGAGGTCGTTGGCATTTTATCATGTACGCACCACTTTTTTAAATTTTGAAATTGTGATAATTCTTCAGATTGCCGAGTTTATCTTCGACATTCATCATTTCATTCTATTCATACCCTATCCTATTTTTCCACACCCGATCTTCCTGTGTTTCGGCCTCATCTGTCAACTTGGCGGACCGCCCAGTCTCACTGTGGTAAGATAATCTAAAACGAATCGTTATTAGTAGAGTCTTGAAAGATTTCTAGTCAATAAAGAAATTTGCAGATTCTGACTGTTATTTCTGCTGTTTTCACCGCCATTTCCTCATTTCTTCTCATATTCATTCGCATGCGCACTATCGTTCCGGTCAGCTCGCCGTACAGGCTCACAATGAGGTTTGGTTATCGATTTTCGGTTTCCCTGAGCGGGCAAGTTGGCAGATAGTACAGCGCAGCCAGGTGTTTTCACGCCATTACCAGGGTTTTTGAACGATTTCCGAGCTCTCCTTTAGCAATGCCCTCTCGCCGGTCAGAAGAAGCGAGAGAACATTGCGAAATGAGAGAGATCTCACAACCTGGCGATAATCATGACTTCTCACAGGCAAAGCGTGCTGATCATGGGCTCAATGTTTGCTTTTTATCTGGTGAATATTCCGACTTTCGCATTGTTTACGCGAGATAGTGTGAACAAAACAGATATTTTGAAGGTGACAATTTCAAAAGCGACGTAAGTAAATAAAATTTTCAGCGCCCAGAATATGTTTGGGTGAAGGAAGCGCCGGGAGCGTTGGTGTTCGGCGAAATGTTTGAACTGGGAAATCTGAATATCCGTAAACTGCTGTTCTCCCATTCAATAAGTAATGAATTATTCTAGCAATTGGCTGGCTTTCCTTCTGCGTTGTCTACGGTTTCATCTGTTTTCCGAGTATTATTACGCATACAGCAGTGGCGCTGGCAAAGTACAAAACATTTATGTTTTTTCAAGTAAAAATGAGTTGTCTTTCCAGAGAAAAGAAGAAGATTGTTCATGTGAAAAAGACGAAGGATAACGCAACGAAGATGCTCATGATTCAAGTTTTTAAAATTTTTTTTAAAAAGTTTCGAAACTGCCTTGCAGATGTTTGGAGCGATTTTCACTTACATTAGCCCATTGTTTGTGTTTTTTTCTACCCTAAAATTTGGGATGCCAACATCGAATCCGAATTTTCACAGTGTAAGACAACCAGTAAATGAAATCATCAGATTCATAATATGCAGACTATCCGAGCGTTCTGGGTGTTCCTTTTCCTAAATAATTCAATGGTTTGTTACACTATTCATCTGATTATGAATCGCGCGTATCAAAAGTGAGTGAATCTTCAATTGAATCTTCATAGAGGAGCCTCCACTTTTCAGGGAAATAATTGCGCAAATTCGAAAACTGCTCACGGCAATGCGATGCCCGATTCGTAAGATCTTTTTCATACGGATAGGTCATTAAAGAATATTATTTGCAGACATATTTGCAGTGAGAAAAGAGACTGTGCAGCCAGCGAACAACCTATCTGCTTCGTTCACACATGTCCTATGAAAGGCGAATATCGTAGATAATTTTGGACAATTCTCAAAGCGAACGGATTCGTGAGCCAAGACACTGATTTCCGAAAAGCTTCCTTTATTGTTCTCTCATATCTAAGAATCGTTTAGAGATGTTTCATAAACTTTCTTTAAATCACAACTCGATCGATCACAGAATCAAATTCTGATAAAGAATTGTTTCAGTTATGCAAGTGTCGCACGTACTATCACACGTACTATTCCTACGTTTGGCCCTAAAATGTGTGTAACCGACGTCTGCAGAGCATACTTAATTTCGTGGTATTTAGCGTCATTCTTCGCCTTTCCCATTAGCTTCCTGCAGCTGAAAACGTGTAAGCGATAACCATGACTTTCTTCATTCGACTTGAAATGAGCGAGATCAGTTCTCACATTCTCCCATCTCCTTCCACGAATCCTCATTACAACTAAAGGTGATTTCTTGAGAGGATACATAATTCGTGTGCCCCATCAATCTGACAAGCTGATTTCTTGAGAGGATACATAATTCGTGTGCCCCATCAATCTGACGTTCTTGAAAAATCGATATTTTGTATGCGGACGCGCGTTGCGTGTGGGAATGCCTCAATTGGGGGGATAGACCAATTTGTTCATTTATTGATTTTATAGCCATAAAATTATTTCTAATGATGGCTTTTAATTTTTGGCAAGTATCATAGGCTGAAATTCTGCAAAAAGTGAATTCACGCCTAAGCCCCGCCCACTCGAGGCATTCCCACACGCAACGCGCGTCCGCGACGCATGCAAAATATCGATTTTTCAAGAATGTCAGATTGATGGGGCACACGAATTATGTATCCTCTCAAAAAATCAGCTTGATTCATGCAGTATCCGCTCTGCAATCAATGTTTTACGCAGTCCTACGGTACCTTCGGTAAGTTACCACAAACGGTTCATAATGTGTCATTTTGACTGTATATCAAATTCCTTACCAGATTTATCAAGTACTTCTGTCTTTACTACAAGTTTATTCCTCTCACTTTTGCTGTTGTTATCAATTGGTTGATCCTCTTCAAGAGCCCGAGCTATTCGGTTGTCTACAGAAGATCGCTCGCTTTTTATCATGTACGTTATTTGTCTTTATCTGCGACCGAACAATATTTTCAGATTACCATGATCTTCTACGATGTTCAGCACCTAATCCTTTTCGTGCCATATCCGCTCATACCATATCCCATATTTCTCTGCTTCGGCGTGTTCTGTCAGCTTGGAGGGCCGCCGAGTCTCGCGACTGTGAATAATGCTCGCTTTTTGGCTTAAATTTCGTTTCGCAGACGCTCACCGTAACTGTGGCAGTGATGGCAACAAATACCCTGTTTTTGCTCATATTCATTCGCATGCGGTCAATTTTGCCAGAGCAATCGCGATTTCACCTGTCTGTGAGGTCCGAATTTCAGTAGAATTTAGAAAAATTTCGTAAATTCCTGTATTGTTCCAGGCAAAGTGTGGTGATCATGGGCGCAACGTTCGCGCTATTTTCCCTAAACGCAGTTGGATTCGCACTTTTCGGTCAAGATATCGACAAGAAAGCAGAGTTTTTACAGGTCAGTTTGCTCGTTAATGAACGGCTGATTGAAGCTAATTTTAATTAATCATTTTACAGCGTCCCGAGTTTGCGTGGATGAAAGAGGTCCCGGGAGTGCATGTTTTCGGTGAAGTGTTCGATCTTGGCAACCTCAACATAAGTAAGAATTGAGTCTTCCATTTTATTGAAATATTCTTATCGAAGTAGGAACACTTTGTTGGCGAAAGAGTTCGATAATAATGTTTTAATTTTGCAGCTATTAACTACCTCGGATTTTCCGTCATTTTCGGCTTGCTCTTCTTTCCTGGAATTTTGATCTACAGCGCAATCTCACTCGCACGGTAAGTCTTTTTGCACAGATTTTTTAGTCATTTTAGTAATTTTCGAATATATTCAGGGAAAAGAAGAAAATCTCCACGGTAAGGACAAAAATGAAAGATCAAGCTACCAAAATGCTGATGATTCAGGTCGTTGAAAATATGTCGTTCAAGCACGACAATATTCAACTTTTTTCAGTTGTTTGGCGCGTTTTTCACCTTTATCAGCCCTCTTTTCGTATTTTTCGCCAGTCTTCGATTCGGAATGCCCACATCAAATCCACATGTGCACAGCGTAAGTAATTTGAAGATTTTTGCAATATGTAAAGTTACAAATATGGCTTCGAAGTGAACATTACAGTGTATTCGCGCTATCTTCATTTTTCTCTTCTTTGTGAATTCGATCGTTTGCTTCTCAATTCATTTGCTGATGAACAAAGCATACCAGAGGTAGACATTCAATCAAATATTGAAATATTCCCAGTTTTAGGCAAATAATGATCAGTCTTCGCGAAATGTTGACGAGAATGAAGTTTCCGACAAGTAAGCTCGTTTTAATTGTAAATATATTAACGAATTGAACGATTTGAACGAGTCATTCAGGGCTCATTGAAAGAACTCGTCTGACCGACTTACGAAATCGCAACGTATCTATAATTTCATCGAATGCGTTTAATTCGCGTTCCTTGAATAACTAGATAAAGTCGATCAAATATTTTTTACTGCATACCTGGTTTATGTTTAGCAGTGTATTTGTAGGGGCCGCAACGTACATAGTCGATTTTTCGCTATGGGCCCAAAAGTGTGTCCGAACTGTCCCTCAGGTACCCAATAACATTATCCTTTTTAGCTTTTGTCAATATCTCATCTAGAACAAAAGATATTCTCCGAAAACCACGCGCGGAAGGCACACCGGACGAGAGGGGAAAGTGAGAGGGAGAGGGAAGGGGGCGGAGTCTCGCTCTCACGTGTCTCTCTCCCTCCCCCCGCTCTCTCGCTCCCCTCTCCCCGCGGATCGAGCACACCTCGGGGCAACATGATAAAAATCTGAAAAAATGTCCAAAAATCCTGGAATATTCTAATTAGTCATATATGGTTTGCGCAACTTTGTGCTCACACTACAAGTGTCCAAAAC
>LS532022.1:796523-819142 GCA_900490775.1 Pristionchus maxplancki | reverse complement strand
GTATTTGTTTGTTTGTTTGATCTCAATTCATATTTCGTAGACTAATAACGACGAAAAAGCTAACACGCCTCGAAATGTCTTTTCCATTTATTCCTCGTTTCACATGCACTATTCTGACGTTTTCCGTTAAATTCATCACGACGTCATTCTGCAACGAACGTAGGTGTACAACGCCTATTGGTAAACATTTGGACTTACAGTTTAGAAGCTTTCGCCTTTTCCCTTTACTTCCAAACAGCTGAAAAGCGAGGACCACGTGTACATGAATTAGGCTCGAATTTATCAGCCCCGTTTACTTTTCGCCCTCAATGAATCCTTCTCCCAATTATCATGGGTACGACACAGACTTTGACTGGGATAGGCGCTTTTTCATACCGTAAGTTCATCTTCCCAAAGGAAATTATATTTTCCTGTCAGGTTCATCAAATACTTCTGCCTTTACTACAAGTTTATTCCTCTCACGTTTGCTGTGGTTATCAATTGGTTGATTCTCTTCAAGAGCCCGAGCTATTCGGTTGTCTACAGAAGATCGCTCGCTTTTTATCATGTACGTTATCGTTCCTCGTCTGCGTACGAGCAATATTTGTAGGTTGTCGAGTTGTTCTTCGACATACAGCATCTTATTCTTTTCGTGCCATACCCGTTGATGCCCTATCCCATCTTTCTCTGCTATGGCGCGCTATGTCAGCTCGGAGGACCGCCGAGTCTAGCTACTGTAAACTGTAGTCAAATTGTGACTTACATTTCGGTCCTTTTCGCAGACGCTCACGGTAACTGTGGGAGTTTGCGGAACGAATGCTCTGTTTCTGCTCATCTTCATCCGCATGCGCACAATCGTCCCGGAGCACTCGCGTTTTCATCTATCAGCAAGGTGCGAAAATAAGCAAACGCGCGCCGATATCACGGTTTTCTGATCCGAATTCAACGGCAAACCCAAAATAATCAAGATTTCCTGGATTTCTGTTGCAGGCAAAGTGTGGTTATTATGGGCGCAACGTTTGTGCTCTTTTTCGTCAACGCCGTCGGTTTCGCGGTTTTCGGCCAAGATATCGACAAGAAAGCAAAGTTTTTACAGGTGAAGTGAGCTCTTCTCGTTAAGGAGACTACTAATCACTGATTAAACATAATAAAAACAAAATCGATTAAACATAATCTCAGCGTCCCGAGTTTGCGTGGATGCAGGAAGTCCCGGGAGTGCATGTATTCGGTGAATTGTTCGATCTTGGAAACCTCAACATCGGTAAGGATTGCTCTTCCAATTCTCTATTTTTGACTTTTTATAGAAAAAATGAATAGGTCGATAATAGTAATTGCAGTAATGGACTACCTTGGCTTCTGCGTGATCTTCGGTGTGCTCTTCTTTCCGGGAATGTTGATCTACAGCGCGATCTCACTCGCACGGTGTGGTTTTTAGTGAATAACGAACAAAAAATAGTTCCTCTTCCCAATTTCTCACTTAGTTGTGCATATTCAGGGAAAAGAAGAAGGTATCCGCCGTAAAGACGAAAATGAAAGATAATGCGACGAAAATGCTCATGATTCAGGTCGTTGAAAATACGTCAACAGTCGGACGACAATATTCAACTTTTTTCAGTTGTTTGGCGCGTTTTTCACCTTTATCAGCCCCCTGTTCGTATTTTTCGCCAGCCTCCGGTTCGGAATGCCAACATCAAATCCATACGTGCACAGCGTGAGTTTTGTTTATTAAAAAACAAACACAATTTATCCACAATTATGGCGTCCACGTAACAAATTTCAGTGTCTTCGCGGGATCTCCATTTTTTTCTTCATTATGAATTCGATCGTTTGCTTCTCGATTCATTTGCTGATGAACAAATCATACCAGAAGTGGGCGCGTGCTCGAAAACATTGAGATATTCAAACTTTAGAATAATAATTAGCAGTATTCGCCAAATGCTGACGAGAATCCACTTCCCGACACGTAAGATCGTTTTGGAATTGCTAAGTCTGTGATTGGAATGGGCGACATAATAGCTTGTTCAGGGTTCTTGGAAAGAAATCGTAACGTCTCAATGCTTTCATCGACTGCGTTCACTCGATCTGTGCAAAATTAAACCAATTCGTAAAATTACTTCGACTGCATAGACATGCTTAGTTTCCTATGTTACTTGCGTATTTGTTCGTTTGTCTGATCGAAATTTCAATGAATATTTAGTGTCTTGGAGTATTGTAGCTGATACTAGGGTGCAAATCCGAGGAAGCTAACACGCCTAACACAAAGTCTCGGCATTTGCGAAGTTGATGTTATTTCAGCTGCATTATTGAGCAGATGAATTACGTGAGCGAGTAGGTGCTTTGAGTATTTTCGAGTTTCACTCGCATCACCTCACTCGTATGCCTCCCAACTACTACGGATACGATACAGACTTTGAGTGGGATCGTCGATACTTTATTCCGTGAGTTGTGCGAATTAACATTTATTAGTTGAAATATTCAGATTCCTCACCACCTTCTGCATCTACTACAAGTATGTCCCTCTTCTATTCGCGGTTGTTATCAATTGGTTGATAATATTCAAGAGCCCCAACTACTCGAAAGAATATAGAAGATCGCTTGCTTTTTATCATGTTTGTGCTGTATTTTGCTTTCAAAATCGGCATTTTTTTTAGATCACCATGATATTCTATGATGCTCAGCACTTCATTCTTTTTGTGCCGTACGCTCTCTTTCCTCATCCGATTTTCATGTGCTATGGCTTGCTCTGCCAACTTGGCGGGCCGGCAAGTCTTGCGATGGTAATGTATTGCACAAGCTCCTTTTACTTTTTCAAAACATTTTCGCTCCTTCTCTTCTACCACTAATAATATTGAAAAAAGCAGTTGCAGACATTTACAGTTGCGGTCGCCGTTATGGGCACTATCTCGCTCACTCTTCTCATTTTCATTCGGATGCGAACCATCGTTCCGGTCGACTCGCGGTTTCACTTGTCATTAAGGTTTATATTTTTCAACGCTTCAAAGAACTCAATAATTCAGACAATCCATAGTCATTCTGGGCTCTTTGTTCACGCTTTTCTTCCTGAACATACCTGGATTCGCCATTTTCGCCGGAGATTCGGAGAACAGGACAGCGATTTTGGCAGTGGGTATCTCTTCACTTTTATTTCACTAGAACCCCCTTTTCAGCGTCCTGAATTCGCGTTTCTTCGCTCGATTCCTGACGTAGTTGTCTTCGGCGATGTTTACGATGTGGGCCGGATGAACATTGGTTTTAAACCTATTTTTTCCTTTCGAATCCCAGATTTTCAGAGATTTACTACCTATCCGTCTGCTTCGCTATTGGCGTCATGTTCTTTCCGCTCATACTGATCTACAGTGCGTATGCACTGGCGAAGTCTGAAATTTCGAAAATAATAATGTATTTTGACATTTCAGAGAAAAGAAGAAGGTCGTGCATGTGAGGAGCAAGACAAAAGACAACGCAACGAAGATGTTGATGATTCAGGTCAGTGATGCATGGATTCACTTTTGCTTTATTGTATTCTCCAGTCTTTTCCTGGTCTATTAGATTGCGCATGTAAGGCGAAGGCGAACTGAGAAATGATTTTAGGCTCAAAATTGTGATTTGTTCACTATTCCAGCTGTTCGGCGCAACATTCACATTCATTTGCCCGCTTTTCGCCTTCTTTTCCAGCCTCAAAATTGGATTTCCTACTTCGAATCCGAATATTCACAGTGTAAGAGTACAAGTGTGATTTCTGAATGTTTGAGAGAATCGTAGTAATAATGCACAGAGCATCCGAGTTGTTCTGCTATTTCTCTTCCTCAACAATTCCATGGTATGTTTCTCGCTGCATCTTCTGATGAATCGCGCCTATCAGAAGTGAGCCAAAACCTGAATTTTTTAAAATACTTTTCCATCATTCCAGAATAATTATCGCAACCATTCAACAAATTCTAGTGAAGATTCGTTGCCCGACAGGTATGCAACAATTGAAATCTTGTAGAAACCACACTTAATCAGGGCTGATCGAATGTCGCCGGCTCAACCCACCAACTGCTATTGGCGCCCCATCTTTTTCATCGAGCGCTTTCTCACGACGGGATTAATGCGTCAAAAAACATTTAATGGAAAGTGAATATCACTTCCCGTCTATCTGTTCTCTGAAAGCACATTTTACTACAAATTATTTTCAAATAGAAGGGAATAACAACGTGATTACGAACAATTTCCATTGATAATGACATGTTATCGAACAAGTTCGTTTCAATAAATCACGTACGAGGCATTTTTCGTTCCGATATTGAATAACTTTGCTTTTTTCCTTTCTCTGAACATCAACGATCTTTATCTTTTCCCACCCCTGATCTTCTTCTACGATCCCAGAAAGTTCGAGGAATTTGATTGCTGATTGCGCAAAGTATGATCTCTGATGAACGGCATTCCATTTTATTGTTTTCGGTTCGCTGTCGCTAACCTGATCGCAAAATGAAGTCATAATTCATCTTTTAGGTGCCAACTCTCATCGAGCTGAGCATCTTCTCAAAAGGCTTAATCGCGTTCGTTTCTGCTCTCTTGAATGGAACCCTGCACTACGCGACTTTTCTACCGATGGCCAAGGGCTTCCGCTCCTACTCAGTGTTATGGACCAAACAAGCACTGGCCGACTTACTCCCGGCATTTTGCATTTTCGCCTCTCTGCTTCGGTGAGACAGGAGATATTCACACCGTTTCCACACAAAAATCGTCTCTAAACTAGGGTTATCAAAATGAAGAATACGTCTCTTCATTCCGCGTACACTCTCGCAGCTCGGATCGGTGAGAGTGTACGCGGAATGAAGAGACGGATTCTTCATTTTGACAATCGTACTCTCAACATGCAGAGTGGTGCCTTGCGAAATTATGTTCATCGCCATCTCATACGGGCCTTGTTCGGTATTGGGAAGCGCGGTTTGCTATGGATTGTATGCATTTCTGATTGGTACATATGCCAGCTGTGAGTTCTTCTACCTATTTTCGTAAATGACGAAACAATCGTGTTATTTCAGTTGCTAAACGTCGCCGTGTCCATGGTGTGCCGTTATCTGCTCATTCGCAGAGGCGTCATTCGTCGAACGAGAGTGATCGCATGGAGTATTCTCATCGCCGACACACCAGTAAATGTACACCCCCCCCCCTTACTTGTCAATATCTATGCAGTGCCTCACTCTTCAAGCTATTTTTCCATTCATTACACTGTTCAATATGATCATTTTGATGCTAGGCGATCAAAATGTGTTGAACGGCCCAGTAATTGAAGTTCCAGTAATATTTGTAAGATGGCTTTTACATCAAATTTTTAAAAAGGCAACATTTTTCAGTGCCTTATTCTGCCCGCTTTATTTAGTCCGATAATGGTTATTGTACATACCATTATTGGACTAAATCATTACAGGAGGTGAAACTTCACATACAAATTCGATTACAATTTCCTTTTTCAGATCGATCTTTAAAATATTCTCCTTCCTTTTACCAAGAAAACGCGATGTTCTCACTTCTCGAGCACTCGAGACTATTCCGATTACTCAGTATTTCAAACATACATAATTGAAATACGAGTATTGGGAATAAATTGTTCTCACTAATCGTATTTCACTTTTCCTTGCAAGCGAAGGATAAGAAAATCGCGATTGTTAACTTCCTCTGATAATTTCATGTTATTTTCGCTTCCATGAAGTGCTTTCCAAGCGTAAAGGTAATGTAAAAAGTGCATAAATTGATTCCATGGAATTATGCTTTGAATATCGACAGCATTCATTCGTGAGTAATCTCCAATCCAGAATCACCGTTGGTATGCACTTTCATTAGAGAGATCAATGAGCTTTCGTTGTATACCCAGTATCCTCGAAATTAAATGAGACTCAAGCTGAAAAAAATTATTCTCTGGGGCGGTATTCTTTCCCAAATTTCGGCACGTGCCGAAATTATTTTCGGCATTCCGAAATCCATTTCGCGCGCGCGTTGAAGGATAGGGCGGTCTGCCGAAAATGAGAGGGACCTCGCGAAATTCGGCAAATGACCGCGCGAATGAGAGATTCGCTAGGGGAATAATTCGGCACACTATTCGGAGCGCCGAATATTTTGAGAGGAGAACAAAGGGATTTCGGAATTTCGGCAAAAGGAATTCGGCAATTCCGAAAATATTTCGTGTTTCGAAGATTTAAGTTAGGATTTAGAAAATAACGTGTTTTTTTATATGTATGACATAAGTATAACATGACAAGCGTATGTATGACATGACAAGCTCCGCACCTCACTACCGTAATCCCAGACTACCGTACCTCACCGTAGCTAAGATTACCGAACCTCACTATCGTAATACCACAGTACCGTACCTCACTACCGTAATCCCAGTGTACCGTACTTCACTACCGTAATCCCAGACTACCATACCTCACTACCATAATCTGAGTTACGGTAGAGAGGTACGGTACTTTGTGTTTACGGTAGTGAGATACAGTACTCTGAGATTACGGTAGTGAGGTACGGAACTCTGGGATTACGGTAGTGAGGTACGGTTCTCTGGGATTACGGTAGTGAGGTACGATAATTTGTGGTTACGGTAGCGAGGTAGTTAGGTCTGCGGTTGTGGTTGCGGAGTACGGTAGGCATTGCCATACTGCACCATTCCTTCTCTCCGAGCAACCGAGTTTATGAGGAGAAGTGATGGAGAACGAAACAAGAGGATGTGGTTAAGTGACAGATTGACAGACTGTCGAACGGAAAGTTGGTGGTTCAACCCCCGCAGCTGCCTCTCGGCTTTTGCTAGAACAAAATGGAGTTTTCAGCAAAAAAAATTCGGCAAGCTGCGAATATTTTCGGCATTCCAAAAATTTCGGCAGTGCCGAAATCGACGAAAGAATACCGCCCCTGTTCGCTTTCTATTTCTCATTACTGAACCGGCAACTGTTCTCAGATCTAGAAAGCTCTATATTCTCCGGTGAAGTAATTCGTGGTTGCGTGACGCATGTGATATTAATCGCTACTTCTTTTCACGATCTCTTTTTAGATGACTATTCTCATCGAGCTGAGCATCTTCTCCCAAGCTTTGATCGCCCTTGTTTCTACACTTTTGAATGGCATCCTGGTCTACTCTACGTCCTTGCCCATGCCAAAGGGCTTCCGATCCTTCTCAGTCTTGTGGACTCGTCAAGCCTTGTCCGATCTGCTAGCAGCTCTGTGCATTCTCGCCTCGTTGCCACGGTATTTGTAGCCCAAATTCGAGTCGAAGACAACTGAAAACTGCTCAAATTCACTTTCAGAGTGATACCTTGCGAGTTGATGTTCGTTGCCATCTCTTATGGGCCGTGCTCGATATTTGGAGGCACTGTGTGCTATGGATCATATGCATTGCTGATTGCCTCCTATGCGAGCTCTGTGAGTGTTTTTTATGTTTTCTGTGAGGGCGTTCATTGTAAAAGCTGCTTGAACATCAGACAAAACACTATTTCAAAATCTGCAGTTCATGAATGTCGCTGTTTCCATGGTATGCCGGTTTCTGCTTGTTCGTCGAGGCCTCATTCGACGGGGCAGAGTAATTGTCTGGAGTATTCTTATTGCCGACTCTCCGGCTAGCATCATTTTCGTAAGACCTCACTATCTCAATTTGCTGATTTTCTGTTCAAACATTTCGAAATTAACCGGAATTTTAGATCGCGGTAATGAGCATGCGCGTAGATGATATTGATGCTGAGCTGACATTGCACCGCCATTTTGACTATGACACTGAAGACCTGCAAGTTTCAGGTATGTTCTATTCCGTTTGCTGATTAGCCATTGTAAAAGAAATCATTCCACAATTGAAAGCTCTCGGAATTAGGACGACGCCGTTTTTGATCACCACGTGCATTATTTACGTCGGATCGTTCACGTTGATGTCGTTTATTTGGATTTATCGGTGAGTTTTCACTGGTTTAAAAGGCTAAAAGGCGTTGCAGTGCAAAGATTCTACGTTTGCTTGAGGAGAAAACGGGGAAAATGAGCGCAAGCACGCGCATTGTGCATCAACAATACGTTTCGGTAAGCTTTTTTATATGAAAAGCATCAAATAAACGAATTCTCAGTGCCTCACTCTGCAATCACTTGTTCCCATATTTTCTCTGTTCAACATGAGCTGTTTGCTATTGGGCATTCGCAACGTCATCAAAGGGCCGATTATAGAAGTTCCAGTAATTTTTGTGAGATAGTCCATCAAATGCCAAGTCAAAACGCATAACATTCAGAGCCTAATACTACCGTCATTGTTTAGTCCAATAATTGTGATTACACACATCAAGCATTACAGAAAGTAAAATAATATTTTCAACTTTGATTCACAATTCAAATTCGCAGATCGATCTTCAAATTACTCGACTCACTCATTCCCTGTAAACAAGATGTTTTCATTTTACGAGCGCAAGACTCGATTCGCAGTAATTAGCATGTGTTGTACACATCATTTCTTGTATTGAAAAGATAAACAAAAGCAAGCAAACATAATGATGGTGAAGTCTCTGTTGACGTTCCATTCTTTGCAGCATTTGCATCACTTTTTATAACTAGCACATTATTTGCGACATAAAACATTTATCGCATACATCATATTTTGTCTTTCAACACTCTGAGAGCTATAGCTCATTTTTCTCGTAGATCCAGTCTGTGTTCTGCGTGTGCCTGGTCTGGAGATCTCCGAACCGTAGACTATTCGTATTCAGTGAAACACAGATCAGTGTGAGTGAAACAAACACATTTTTCTCGTTACACTTCTCGTAGAATTCAACTTTCAACAAAAATCCATCACTCATAGAGACGTTATTTAGAGACTGTAGATAGCATTCTGCAACTATTTCTTTAGCGGAAGCGTTCTGCAAAAACTTGCCGATTCCCTCGAGAAGAAAACAAATAGGCATTTGCTAGTTATGTACAGGCATCTCTTATTTTGTATTCAATCATGTTTAACCGGTGCCAGAGATATTTTTTGTTTCAGGGAATGGCTATCATTGAAGTCAGCATAGTCATCCAAGGCGTGATTGCGAGTATTTCCGCCCTACTGAACGGACTCCTTCTCTACGCTACGTTTCTGCCCAAACCGAGCGCCTTTCGCTCCTACTCCATTCTTCTTTTGACTCAATCAGTAGCTGATCTAGCGGCATCTCTGTGCATTCTTGCAGCGCTCCCACGGTAAATCCTATTCGGAGACACCTTTAGCGTAACGGTGAACAATAATGTATACAAATGTAGCGCCGTACCTCGCGACTTCCTCTTTGTCTTCATCTCATACGGCCCGTGCTCTCTATTGAGTTCCACTGCATGCTACACATTCTACGCCCTACTCATCGCAGCTTACTCTATATCGGTCAGAATTTCAATCGTTTATTTTAATGCAATTTATTTTTGAAATTATAAGATTAACAGTTTGCAAACGTCGCTATTGGCATGGTCGTTCGTTATGCGCTCCTTCGAATTCGATTTATCAGCCGAGCAAAAATGATCGCGGCTTGTGTGATCTTCGCTGATATGCCGGCTGTCTTATATTTTGTGAGAAAAATTTACCTTTTTTTGTACTTTCCCTGATTGTTTTCAGTCACTTTTAAGGAAAGAGTTAGAGCAAAGCAAAGTGATGTTATTTTCAGGTGGGAGTAATGTCAATGCGTGTTGACAATGCTGAGGGAGAAAGCGTGCTGAAAAGGCAATTGAACTATACCACCGAGAACCTGGTCGTGACTGGTTGGTCCAGGGCATTTTAAAGAACTATTCTGATGCAAATTCTAGCCATCGGTATTCGATCGACAGAATTAGCAATCGAATCGTGTTTTGCATTAATCGGATCCCTTTCCTTGATGGCTTTTATTTGGATCATTCGGTAACATTCTTAATATTATTGATACAATGCATCTATTCAGAGCAAAAGTTCTGCGGATACTTGCGGACAAAGTAAATAGCATGAGTCGTGGGACGCGGGTGCTTCATAGGCAATTTGTTTCGGTAAGAGAGTAAAAATAGGTTTTACTAAAATCGACAATTTACAGTGCCTGACACTCCAAGCACTTCTTCCGTTGTTCACCCTTCTCAATATGAGCTTACTTCTACTCGGCATTCAAAATATCTTGCAAGGCGATCTGATTGAAGTCATACTGATTTTTGTGAGTTAAAATGATTACAAACTTCATTTGTTTATCTTTGCAGTCCATCGTCCTCCCATCATTCTTCAGTCCGATCATAATCATCGCATACATCAAACACTACAGAAGGTGACTGGTTTTCAAGACACGGTCCAACACACCATTTCAGTGCCATTTCCTACTTATTCGGCATTCGTATTCCCGCCAAACGAAGTGCGACTATTTCGCGAACATTAGACACAATTGCTAGATAATTGATTATGTTTCAATGATCTCGAATTTGCTTCGCTGATAAAATATGGTTGAAAGCCTTCAATGCGTGATCTATGGCTTACTTTTCCATTCGATTAGCAAGCTGTTGTGTAAAACTGCAATCTGTCAAGTGGCTTAACTGAATGAAGTTCAAGTAGAAGTGCATTTCAGCAGCGTTTCGATTTTCAAGGCGAAGAACCGAACTAGCAAACATTCAATGTTCATACCTTTGCCATTTGCTTTTTTCAGATGCTGCACATTATCGACGCAATATCCTTCGTGTAAATAATCATTGCCTTATCCTCCGCGAGGCTGAATTTATTAATTAGCTACGCTCCTAGCTACATTTCTGCTAAAGCCATTAGCGTTTCAAACCTACTCAGTGCTCACGAACGCTCGAAACCGTTCGCAGCAATTAATCTATCGTCTATCGTATATCTCGTCTGGATAAATTTATGTCTTGTAATGATCCTAGGATTGAAGAGTTAACAATGTCGTGTATTTCAAACGAGCAAGCGAAGCATCCCCACTGGTGATGCTCTATCTCCAAATGGGACTCCATCTGACCAATTGAATGCACATTCCTCAGTTTTTCATCTATAGAAAATGGGAGCACTAATGCGTTTTCGATGTCACTTGAAGACCGCGATTTACTGTGCACTCGTAGGCATCGGTATTTTTTTATTTTTCGACGCAGCATTTCCCTTCACTTTCCAGCTACTTTGACTTTCATCTTTCCTGACGCTCTCGGGAAGAGGAAGCCTGCAAGCCGGTCGGATATGAATGTACACATGCTGACCAGTAAGAGATATTTTCCACTATTTTTCGAAAAATATAAATTTATTGCAGATATATTATCGATTACACGTGCACTGAAACCGATGCTAAGCGCACACATAACGCCGGTCTTTCCTTTTTCTCTGGACATTCGTCAACTGTCGCGTACACCGCGGTGTGCTGTGTGGTATGTTGATTCTCGTCTCGTTTATGCGGAAAATTAATTTATGATTGTATTTAGATCTATCTCCAGTCCCGTCTTCGAACTAGTGCGCTGATCCGAGGCGCAATTCAGCTCGCCCTCGTAGCCGTCGCTCTAGCCGTTTGCCTCTCTCGAATTACTGATGGCTTCCACCATCCGACTGACGTACTGGCCGGAATTGTCGTCGGCGGAGTAATAGCGATAGCCGCTGCATGATAACTATTCATTTTCTTTTGATTGTGATATTTATCTAATAAAGAACTATCCTCTTCATATGTGCTCACAAGGAAATGATTGAAAGGCTGTGAGTGCGATGGGTTCAATTCCGTAGTCGTGCCCAACCACGACCCATCCTCTCACACTCCAATCTTTGAAAACACAAGAGGAACACACTGATAGCACGGAAATCTCATATCATGGTTCTTATCAGTTTGACGCGCGAGAAGAGTCGCATAGTGGGACAAAGACAGTGATGACTGCGCTCAAAACTCTTCGTCTCAACCCATCAGCGATTCTCATCAATTTTATAGGGTTGTACGCTGTTGGTGAGTCGTTTTTCGCTCTTTTTTAATATTTTGTCTTCAGGTTTCCTCATTGTTCTGATCCCTGAGGGTTTTGGAGTGCGGCAGCGAGGTAAAATACTATTTTTGGCAGGTTGAAAAACACCCAATTCATAAATTGAGGTTTCTACTGCGATGACACCTCTATCCAGCACCCCTTCTATGACCACACCATCCCGATGGGAAAGATGACACTGGTTATACTGGCTCTGTTCTTTATAATTGTAAGTACTATTTTTGTTTTGGTCTATAGAAAATATTCCATTTCAGCCCCTTTTCACCGAGTTTCTCGTCGCGCGCTCAGAATCAGCAGGTGTCGCCTATCACTGGTGGAACTTCAGCGTACCATCGTTCATTGTTCAAACTCTTCTTCTGTTCGGTTGGTGAAGCATTCTCGGTGCCGAAAATTCCAAAATGTTTCAGGGTATTCCCACATCGGGTTCGTCTTTCAAGTAGCACTGACGCAGGTAGAATAAATCTCGGTATTTGGAGCAAACATAGGCATTACAGTGGGCGAAATACGGTTTCGGGCGCTTGCGACCTCACTTTATGGACGTTTGCAAGCCCATTGGATACGTGTGCACTGAATCGAATCAGTAAGAAAATTTGATCATGCTCCACTCATTATTCTATTCAGATACATAACTAATTACACCTGCTCTGGATCAAATACTCATCAAGTCTACGAAACTCGTCTTTCGTTCTTCTCCGGCCACTCGTCGACCGCAATTTATGCAGCCGTTTTCATAGCTGTAAGTCATCCGAAAACAGCAAAAGCACTGATTTATTCTCAAGATTTACCTTGAATCACGACTGGCGCCTCGCAATTTGCTAGCAAGCGCAAGGAGAGTAGTACAGGTTGGTGCACAGCAAATTACTATGAAGCAATTAGCTCTTTCAGGGTTCAATAATAGTTCTTGCGCTGACAGTTTGCGCAACGCGTGTTACTGACAACTTCCACCATCCGTCCGACGTCGCGGTCGGGATTGCCTTCGGAGTGATAGTTGCAATGGTGACGGTGAGTGAACAGTGGATAACAGTAGTCGAAGTATTATTTCAGGTCAGTAGCGTCGCCGGATTGTGCAGCTACAGCCTCAAGCCTGTGCGACAACCGAAGGGTAGAACGATATTCGCCAGGTTTATTTCTCGTGGAAATGGAATGGACTGAATTCGCTGATCTTTCTTGCCAGTAATAATATTTTTTATAAATTATGTGACGATCTTTATTTATTCGTTCCCCCGTTTCTTCATACGACATCCAATGAGGATGACGACGAAGCTTAAAATGTCAGTTGTCAATTGTTGTGAAATGGGAACTCACTCCCGGTACAGTTTCACGAAGTAAAGTGTGATCAGTGATGCAAGCATTGGCATGAATGACAGTGGCTGAAAAATGTTAAGTAATAAATGAAATCAGAAAAAAAGTCATTGTCAAAAAGTCATTTCATACCTCCATGATGAAATGTTCTTGCACTGGAGAACATAAAATGTCAAGCTGGCAAATACCGTAGCACGACACGGCGACTGTGAAGAAGAATCGCTGGAAGCATCGCTTGCAGAGTTAGTACCTGAAAGAAAAGAGGAGGAATGAATGTGACTAAAAAATCTAGTTACTTTATTCAAAGTATCATGCAGTTTCGCTGTCTTGTCGCTCATTTGGATTGAAAGCGCCCTTAGTTTTCTCATTTTTGAAATAATCTCTATACGATAATGATGATTGAAAAAAAACCTACGATCACAATGACATTTGGCACCGAGACGAGCAGACAAAGCTTGACTACTGTTCCAACACAGGGATGAGACCAGATTAGCTTGTTTTTGCTTTCTGGAATCAATTTAATTCGACCTATCGAGCACGTAGGGTCGATAAATGAAATAGATCGCGACTATGAACAGAGAGTGAGATCGATCATTACTGTGTAGAGGCAGTGATAGAATTGTCCTACAATGATATATCATAAGCCAAGGCAACTAATCTGAAACAGTGTTTTTTTCTTTTGAAACATTCTTGAATTTGATCACAACGGCAAAGCAGCATCCGTATTTATCAACAACAGCAAGGCCATAGTGAGCGGTGTGTTGGATTCGAGTTGATTGAATTTATTTTCCTCCTTTTCCTCCTCCCATTCTCTTCATTCTGATCAACTCGCTTGCGACCTGTTAAATAGGAGTGATTTATCATTTATTTATAAAATTATAAATCGAATGGAAAACTAAAAGCCGGATTGGCTTACAATTACTGCGTCTCTTCTCTTTCTGCCTTGCCCATGTTTTGCTCTCTTGACTCTAGCCTCATTCCAGGCGGACTGTAACATTAAAGGTAACCGGGAACGGAGGAGAAAAACGGAGCCGGAGAATGTATTTTTCGGAGCCGGATAATGCCTCACCATTTCCGCGTCTCTCGTTGTTCTGCCATTTTGCAAGTCTCCTCCTCTCTTGACTCTAGAGCCAGCCTGCAAAATGATGATATGCTATCATTATCTTCTTCCAAAACTAATTCACGGAGGCTTAGAACCGTAAAATAGCCTACATGGCCCCGTGCGGCGGCTGAAAGACCGGCAGGCTGGTGGGGCCTGCAATTAGGAGGTGTTTACCGGCTCCGCTATTTAGCGGCTCTGGATCTGACAAAAACGTATCCGACAGCAGCTGCAATGGCGAGAAGAGCGAAGAAGAGAAGGGCTTTGAGCATCATCTTTCGAACTGGGAAACTCGGGTTATGTGGTGTTAGTTTTTTAGAAAAATCTCTGGAAAAAGGGAAATGGGTGTTAGTTTTTTCCAGAGATTTTTCCGGAAAATGCTCAAGATTTGAATTCCCGCATTTTTCGAATTTCCACAATATCTCGGCTCCCCGATGACCTATCGACACAAAATTATGGAATTTCATTGATTACACAACCTTGAATCTAAATGTTTAATTTTGTGAGCATTGCTGGACCAGGAGCAGAGAAATTGCGGAAATCGGAAATTGCGGGAATTCAAATCTTGAACTTTTTCCGGAAAAATCTCTGGAAAAAACTAACACCCATTTTCCTTTTTTCAGAGATTGTTTCCGAAAAACTAACACCGCATAAGAAAAAGGAAAAATTGCAACCAGAAGGATGAAGGAAAAAAAGGCCTACGCTAGGTGGTGCTGGGCCGACCTGGACTAGAAATTGAAAGAAAATGCGTATCTCTTGCGCGCGGGGCACACTGAAAAGGCCGAGTGAGGAAGCGCAAGAAATGCTTGGGTTATATACCCACTTAACTTGATGGGGGGAATTCGCAGCGAGATGCTCCATTTTCTCAAAAATGTTCAGACTCTCTCAGTTCGCTGCGCTCTCTCGTCGGTCAGGGTGGGCGAGTGAGTGTGGGAAGCGAGAGACCCTAAAACCCCGCGTGAATGAGTTAGGTGTGACCATTTCGATAAAATTCTTAATCGTTTCTCGATCACGCACAATCTCTAGTAAGAATGGCTTGGCAAGAAATGCCTCTCTTCAATCTACACGCTCTCTCTCGCCTCTCTAATAGGCGAGAAATCGTGTAGAGAGATCAATTTTCACTGTGCACCGACCTTGACAGACAGGTACGCAGTTTCTAGTAGGGTCGTTGAAAGAGTGTGACCAGTCGAGAAGTGTTGCTGTGAAATGGGTTGAGATATCGCTTGGTACGCTTTATCGATTTCACAACAATTACATGCATGAATGCATGAATGAAAAAATGTGGGCGAAATACGGTTTCGGCCGCTTGCGACCGCATTTCATGGACGTTTGCAAGCCCATTGGGTACGTGTGCACTGAACCGAATCAGTAAGTTGATTTTATCATGGTGCTCTCATTTTTTCTATTCAGATACATTACTAACTACACCTGTTCTGGATCGAATACTCATCAAGTCTATGAAACTCGTCTTTCGTTCTTCTCAGGCCACTCATCGAACCGCAAATTATGCAGCCGTTTTCATTGCTGTAAGACAAACAAGATCAAACAAAAATAGTTGTATGGTTCCTAGATCTATCTCGAGTCTCGACTAGCACCTCGCAACTTGCTGAGAAGTGTGAGAAGAGTAGTACAGGTTGGTGCATAGCGGGCAGCTACAGCCTCAAGCCTGTGCGACAACCGAAGGGTAGAACGATCTTTGCCAGATTCGTTTCTCGTGGTAATGGAAAGGACTGAATTCGCTGATGTGCTTTGCCAGTAATAATAAATAATAATAACATTTTTTTATAAATTATGCTACTATCGTTACTGGTTCGTTGCTCCGTTTCTTCATACGACATCTACTGAGACTGATGACAAAACTCAAAATTTTAATTGTCTATTGTTGTGAAATGGCAACCAACTCCCGGTACGGTTTCACGTAGTAAAGAGTAATCAGTGATGCAAGCACGGGCATGAATGACAGTTGCTGAAAAATGTAAGGGACAAACAAAATCGAAATGTAATTAGAAAAATTAATGGTAAATACCTCCATGATGAAATGCTCTTGCACTGGAGAGCATACAATGTCAAGCTGGCATAGACCGTAGCACGATACGGCGACCATGAATAAAATTGGTAGCATCGCTTGCAGAGTCAGTACCTGAAAGAAAAGAAGAGGCAT
The DNA here is from genome assembly GCA_900490775.1 of Pristionchus maxplancki. NCBI lineage: Eukaryota > Metazoa > Nematoda > Chromadorea > Rhabditida > Neodiplogasteridae > Pristionchus > Pristionchus maxplancki. The sequence goes on along the minus strand of LS532022.1, from coordinate 802,673 downwards.
GATTGCGAATGAAAAAGAGAACTAGATACCTTATTCAAAGTGTCGTGCAATCTTGCTGTTTTGTGGCTTATTTAAAGGGCGCGCGCCTTTAGCTTTCTCAGCACCTGTACGAGAACATTTGTCTACCCTATCAAGTCAGATTTTAACCATTTTTCTAAAAAAAAATGTCAGCGAGTGTTCCCATTGAATCAACGGTTGAGTGAATAATGATAGTCGTTAAATCGTGTACGGATAGTGGGGGACAGATCGGCAGCATTTCTGCTCTGGTAGATGCCTGTGAGATGAATCTCTTAGAAGAATCAGTATCATCATTCGAGCAGATTTCTCGGTAGATCTTATAATGCTAGTCAGTGCATTAGAGTCGAACGTAATAGAGAGATGTCTGGCCTATGATTCCGCAGAGTTCCATCGGATTTAATGACGAGACATAAAAAAGCAGGGTCTACACTGCGGCAAACCAGCGATCTTAGATCACATGCATTATACATAATCTCGAGGTCTAAACGTCAGGAACCATTTATCACGTCAAAAATATTACAAACACGTTTCAATTATTCAATTCATAATTCTAGCGATGAGCGCCGATGCGAACAATACGAGAATCGACGTGCCCGCTCCAGAATTCTTCGACCGTGCGAATCCGATTCTTGCCTGTCCGACATCGTGCACGTTGCAGAATTGACGGATGAAGACGTCACCGAGAATGAATTGCGGACCGAGACCGCCTCCCTGAAATTAGTGATTTATGCTGTTTATCGACAGTTACACATGCGTCTTGTGATCAAATTTTCAATTGTGGTAAAAACTGACCCTGATTGGGAAGATTGCGAGAGCGCAGTAGTTGTTGGTGTATCCGAGCTGCAATAAATTTTCGCTAAACGTCAGATAATTTTCAATCCATTCCAAACCGATATGAAAACATTTCAGATTTTTTACATTTCAGTTTTGCATCACAATCAAAGAATTACTCACATCGAGCACGTATTCAAAGGAGGGCACGTAGTAGTCAATCCCGCCGATCTTGAACACCATGTCCGGGTAGTTGCCATTGCAAGTGACCAGGTACTGAACAAGGAGCGGTTAACGACTCGGTCGTGCAGAACAACGAGGAATGAGAATGATCCTACGTTTCCGTCCGCGTTCAGCTTCGCCTTGGTCACGGAGACGACGTTGTTGAAGACATCCGAAGGCATGCCGAGCCAGGACGTGCCAGTGTCAGAGATCACCTGAGCACGGGTTCAGGTAGTTGCAAAGGTTGTAACAAGATAAGATGTAACAAGAAGCCTTTACGATAGAACACTCCGACGAAACAGTCATGTCACGTATGGATCGGCCATACCTGGTATGAGTTGTACGCCTGATAGCCACCGATGGCGAAGTCGTCCAGCTTGAATTGCCAGTAGGTTTGGGAAGTGAGAGGGACGTAGTTAATCTGGAATTTATATTTTAAAGAACAGTAAACTGAAGCGAGAACAGGTATACTGTGCAAGAGTCATGACTAAGCGATTCTCACCTGACTGTCGCAGTTGGCGTTGTCGTACCCGCCGAACGTGATCATGCCTCCATCGACCGCGTCCAAGCTGAGCTTCTGATGCCTGCACGGACAGATTATAGCAAGAGTCCAAATTTTAAAAAAAGTCTCATCTACGCAATTTTTAAGCGATTTTCCAGTTGTTTCCGAACTAACCTGGCCATGAAGACGGTGAAGATGGGCTCGCTCATCTGGTTGAGCATGTTCTGCACGGGCGGAACGACGCCGTTCTCGGCCAGTGCCGGCCAGCCGAGACCGAGGATGCCTGCGAATGTTATAGAATGTCCTCGGACTGATACAGCCAAGCTTGCTCAGGAGCAGACACACACGAGTGCGCTCGCTCTTTAGATGAAGGGCGATACCTACAGGAAAATGGCGCGCGATCTTACCGTCCATTGGTTGCAGACCGAAAACAGACGCGATCGACGTCGCGACGCCGATGCCTTGGTGGCTGTACTGCAAGTACTTTTTTATGAAAATAAATAATTGAATTATTTCGTTTTTCTGGATTATGTGATAAAGAAAGAGTAAACTCACGCTCATGCCGGCCATGTAGAGCACGTCGTATCCAATGTTGCCCCTGCACGAGCCGGAGCCGTACAGTAGCACGAACTTCTCGTCGGTCGCTTGGAAAGTGGAGGAGCTCCTAGAAAAAATACGCGAAAATCAGAAATTCAGTGTTTCTCGAATGATCATAGAGTGCTAAAAATCTACTCACGCGGTGACGAATTTAGTCTTCGCCCACCCCGAGCTGATCTGCCCGTAGCAGTCCTGGAAAGCACAATTGGCAAAGCTCTAGAACATTATACAAGACATTCAGAGAGCCGGACTGATAATCGAGAGAGCTGAGTCAGAATGTGTTTTTTATCAGTGCTCTCGGCTTTCTGACTGTGAAATGGAGAGGTCATGCTGACTCACCTGCGAAGTGCAGCTAGAATCGATTACCCACAGGTTGGACGAACCAGTGTCCATGACCAAAGTGAAGAACTGGGCTGTAAACAATTGTTACTATTAAAAAAGTTAACCATAAAACACGCACAACAATAAAAATAAAAGCGATCAAAATAGAACGAACGTACCCGGAGTTCCAAGCGAGATTTGTCCGATGTAGAAATCATCGTAGTAATCAGTGAACGGCTGCTGTTGGACGGCATCCTGCAATTGGTGTCGATAAGTATGGAACGAAATGTTCACGAAATGTTCACGAAACACTCACGAAATGTTTTTGCCAAAGAGTGAAAACAACCTGACATGGTTACTCACCGAGCCTATTTGCTCAGCGCGTTGCCGCTCTTGTTCGGCATTAAACTCGACGAGTCGGTTCTCTCTGAATGGAAACGTTTGTGAGTCAGTCGAGCGACATTTCGTTCAGTTACGCTATTGGGATACGGGCTTACCTGATCAACTTTGCCCGGAACGACGGACTCTTGCGCATCGTCACTTGGAACACATTGTTGTTCGTTTCGTTAGTCGTCGGCGCTGAGCAGACTAATGAGACGAACAGTGCGCACAGCAGGAGCTTGAGCATCTAAACCAATTTTGTTACGTACATGCTATGATAGTCAAGGAAACGGAAAATCCAGATTGCATATTGCCAGCGCTTATGCTTAGTGTTGAAAAATGACGCGCAACGATAGAGGCAAACTTGAGTGATACACGCTTCAAGGTGCGGACTGATAGCGATTTATAGCGAAAAGAAAAGCCGGGCTGAGGGCGTATCAGCAAGCATGACTCAGATAATGTCTCGCAACTTTTTCGAAACAACGTTTTTGCTCCCAAATCTCTGCATTAGACAAACTCTGCTGATCTCCTGTTATCCTGATCGCATTGCGATTTCACTAGCTTGTGTGTGCCTTTACTATTGCTTTTGTTTCGTCCAAGAGGTCAGTGCGTTCAATAGGCATGAGTAATCAGCACGATAAGAAGACAGTGGAGTGTGTTGAAAGCGATGACTGACTCTCCTGGAAATCGATCAAGATCAATCGTCATCACAACGACGATGAGTCACACAGAATGAGAAGCTCTAACCGAGCAGCAATGACCTATCTCGTAATACATTATTCACTATATATGCTGGAGATAGCTCTCGTTCTCACTGGTCAGCTTTAATCAGAAAATATTAGACTCTTTATTTTAGTCACTGTTTCGACCGCTTTGGATTTCCACTGTGTGTTATTCTCACGCATTGAGATTCGCCCAGGCTCTTCTTGTTCAATTAATCTGATGACAGAGTTGTGAACCACTGTTCGCTTCTATTGATGATCAGAGATCATGTGTCTGTTTTTCACAATAAAAATATTCAGATGTACAACTTGCACGGTACAAATTTACCAGTAATATAAATTCTCTTGTTACGTTGTCTTTACATGTAATGGGACCAATAATCATAAGTATCGTAATCGGAATACTTTTTGCGACTGTCTCAATTACTGGAGTAAGTTTCCTCAGCTACGTCATCGCAACTTCACTTACTCTGAGCTGCAATCTAAATGTCAAATTCAGATTATTCTCAATGTCATTGTTATGATTGCTATCCTACATGCGAATATGATGAAAACGGTAACTAAAACGTGACCGCACACAATTTGCATTTTCCTAAAAAAGAACAAAAAATTTCAGCAAAGCCCCGTGTTCATCTTCGCGTTTGCGACCATTATCGGCGATTTGGTGAATCTATCTCTCTATCTCTTTTTCTTCGCTCCATCGTGTGCCCTGCAGGTGTGCCATGTATCCACATGGATATAATTTCAATTTTTCCTTTGGCAACAAGCATTTTTTCGCATCTCTGACCGGTGAAAGGTTATTTCCGCGAAATTTGTCTGCAGGACTTCGTCTTTCCCGAGGCGATGGTCGAGACGGGTCGGAAGGCGGCCGATTGGCTCATGGCCGCCTGCTGGTACCACGCAACGCTGTCGCACATTGTGATCGCCGCCGATCGGTTAGTATTCATGGCTTGGCAAGCAATGACTCTCTTCATTCTTCACGCTCCCTCACCTCTCTGACCGGTGGTAGAGTACGCGAAATGAAGAGATGATTTCTTGCGAAACCATCCTTACAGTATTCGGCCTGCGAGTACCGCCACATCGGCCTGAAGTAAAGCCCAATAACTCCTCGCAGTTTCGTCACCGTCGTCTTCTTCCATCTGGAGATATTCACGAGACGTCGCGTGGTCGCCATCGCCGTCGTGCAGCCACTCGTAGCCATGGCCGCCGCCGTCGGCACGCAATTCCTCAGCCCCTGCTGCCGGTACGTCGTCTGCATGCCATTGAGTGTGCTGGGCACGGAATCTTGGCAATATTCCCAAAAAATACTTTCGCGACGAGACCACACCTGCACTCTCTCACTTTCACGTGCTCTCTCGTATTTGCTATGCTGCTGGAAATAGCCTGGGGCATCCATTTCTGGACTAGTTATGAACAGGTTGCTGGAAAAGGATAGGAATTATTTGTTCCGGCATTTGTTACTCACCCCACCACCTTTTTGTCGTTCTGTATGCGCGTGTGATTTGGTTGGGTTGGAGGCGAGCAATGTCGCGGCTACCCAGTCTTTTGAAAGTCGGCTCCATTGCAGCATCGGCTTCAACTACGCAGTCTACGCGATTAGTTACATCAAGAAGCCGGACATGCCCAACTACTCGAATATGATGACCGCACCAGTAAACACGACAGCCAGCATCACGCCACTTGTTGCATACACCGCCGTGAGCACCTTTTGTCACATTATAACACATCATTCATGCCATAAGAACAGGATGGGATTAGGATTGAAAGAGTAATGAAAATATGAGGGCGTTTGTCTAACATCGAGCAGATCCGGCCGGTTCTGGCACAGCTCAAAAATGTCAATTCTCTGAAAGTCCGGGTTTTGGGGTTCTCGAGGGTGGTGATGACGATGGGCATACTCATTTTTCATATTGGGCCTCTGTTGGCTCCAGATTAGGGCTGGCATATGAAGAGTGAAAATGAAGAGTTCATTTCCCCTCACAAAGGAGGGAGAGGCGGCCTAATTCTTGAATAAGAGATGGGCGACGCGGTCTACTCTTGAATAAGAGGGAGGCTCTCTTATTCAAGAGAAGACCGCGCAGAGTGAGAAGTTCACCTAGCTTTTTGAGGTGTTGAGAGTGGCCGGTGTAAGGTTGAGCATTCCGCTCTCCCTTAGCCTCCAACTACCGTAACCCAAGGTACCGTACCACGCTACCGTAACCCGAGGTACCGTACTCCGCTACCGTAACCCGAGCTACAGTACCCCGCTACCGTAGCGAGGGAGGGGAGGGAGTGGCCAACTACCGTAACCCGAGGTACCGTACCACGCTACCGTAACCCGAGGTACCGTACCACGCTACCGTAACCCGAGGTACCGTACTCCGCTACCGTAACCCGAGCTACAGTACCCCGCTACCGTAGCGAGGGAGGGGAGGGAGTGGCCAACTACCGTAACCCGAGGTACCGCACCACGCTACCGTAGCGAGGGAGGAGAGGGGGAATGGGGTTTCCACGGGGAAAGTTCCAGAAGCTTTCAGAAGTTTCCACGGGGAAAGTTCCAGAAGCTTCTAGAAGGTTCAGTGTGACGAAATCTGATGAAATCAATCGGGATAAAAAAAATGATGTCGCGAAACTGGG
>LS532022.1:776891-794233 GCA_900490775.1 Pristionchus maxplancki | reverse complement strand
TAAAATGCAACTCTTCGCGCTTTGGAATGCACAAGTGGAGACTAGTTTAGATCGGACCGGAATTTCACGGGGATTCCTTACCTAAATTTTCGTAAAAATCTGCTATGCAGGTTTTCAAATAATCAACTTATAGTGAAGCCGTCTTGTAAATGAAATTAGCCCATTTCTCCCCTCATTTCCAGTCCTTTGATCTACGCGAGTCTCTCCGTATTGATTCAATTCTTCTTTCCTGCGCTCTCTTCTTTTCCCACACTCTCTCGCCTAAACATAGGAGGAGAAGTTCCAATCGATACGGAGAGACTCGCGTAGGTCAAAGGACTGGAAATGAGGGGAGAAATGGGCTAATTTCACTTACAAGACGGCTTCACTATAAGTTGATTATTTGAAAACCTGCATAGCAGATTGTTACGAAAATTGAGGTATGGAATCTTCGTGAAATTCCGGTCCGATCTATACTAGTCTCCACTTGTGCATTCCAAAGCGCGAAGAGTTGCATTTTATTAATTAATTAACAAAATTCATGAAAAATGAACTAGACAGGCGTGATCAGCATGAAATTCTAGCCAAGGAAACGGTTTCTCATAATTTTAGTGATTTCGAGAGTCGAGAAATTTGACAAAAACTGATTTCGACGTGACGTCATCTGGAGCCAACGGAGGCCCAATATGAAAAATGAGTATGCCCATCGTCATCAGCACCCTCGAGAACCCCGAAACCCGGACTTTCAGAGAATTGACCTTTTTGAACTGTGCCAACGTTTGTTCGATTCTTAGGCGAACGGCTTCATATGAAAAAAGCGACTTCCTGGTTTGGATCTCGCAAGTCGCAAACGGGCGAGTAACGAGAATGCCAGGCTAAAAAGAGCTATTAAGTACAAAAAAAAGATACAGATAGCGCTAGTCATGTCTCGGGCGAGCAAGAATGCCGGAAATAATGGAAACCGAAGACGAGAGTACGTGTGAGTAATTCTTTGCTGAGCAGCAGGCTTCACATACCAAAATTGCAGTTTCGCAATACAATTTGCACTAATGGCCGCGTGTTACTCGGCAGCATGGATTTGCATTCGAATATTGCCGATAATCTTGAATGGCACTGAGAAGAAATATCTTTACGGGTGAGAGAAGAAATGCCTTTACGAGTCTCACCAAAATACACACCAGTTTGTGAATTATTCAGCATTGTTACTTGCTTCATGCTCTTGAATGCGTCATCAAACGCAGTTATTTATCTAGCGAATAACCAAGAGGTTGGGTAAAAAAGATTTATATGTCAAAATAACTAATGACATTGCAGATCAAAAAATCGCTCAAGTCCTTCAGAACAGCAAGTAAATCAACAGTTAGTGTGATCACTATCGAAGGGAAGACTCCATGATTGACATAATTACTTTTTATTGTTTTTTTCATATGAATTTATGATCGCTTTGCTATAACATGATTTTGTATTCGAGCCTTTGTCGCACATTTCTCATTAAGTAATCAAATATTCTTTACAATCGTATGAGCACAACGATCGCTTATTTGCCCACTCGCTTGTTTTTTTTCTGTTGGGTTTTGTTTTTCAAAGGAAAACACAGAAAAAAAGGATCATAAAACAAATCAATTTTCGCTTGTAATGGACTGAATTGGAAATTGAACTGAAATTGCCATTATCATCGAGCATGAGACGATGAATCACAAGATGTTGATGAGAAAGATCTAACGATATAACCTTAGCGTCAGTTTTTGTATTCGGACATTATTAGAGCTGCAAAGTTGTCATTGTTTCACTCTTCTCGATCCCTCTCTAGCGAGTTCGCCGTAGACGTGAAATTCACTCGTTGATCGGGAGACTGTTGAGTATTTGCAAATCAGCGTAATTTTTTCATCGGTATTTGAATGTACCTCGTTCATTTTCCTCGTTATTTGTAGTTATTGTAATTGTTATTTCTCTGTCTGGATCAAAAAAGGATATTTTTTCATGTGACTTGTGGTCACAATCGGCAACTTGACGCATTACGTATCATATTCGCGGGAATGTCACATACTGCTAATTCCCTGCGGTGTTCCAAAGTGAACAACACCAATAATAGTTTATTTTCGCTTGCATCATAAGCGAATATTGTTGTGATGTTACTTTCTACAACACGAGATCTGAAGTAACGGTGATTTATTTTCGAAACGCTTTAAAGCGTTTACGTACACTTATCAAGACGTGTCGATTCCAAAAAATGCTTGTCCTACGCGGATGCATGATGAATTAGTGGCACTACGAGTTTACAAATATTCAATAAAGAAATCATGAACTATTCTTAAGCTGTCGTTTCTATTTTCCATCCGGTTGACGAAACAGCGGCACCGAATGGAACGACATGGCTTGCGCGCCTGAACCGAGGAAGCGAATCACGATATCTTAAATTTTAGGGCTCATTCACACCGAAGCGAAGACCCACTTTGGAATGAAGAAGAGGATGATGAAGGGATTGATCATCGGGAAGAACTGCATGCCCATGAGCAGGGCAGTGCCCACATCGCCTATCGCCACTCCTGATTTTGGCTCATTTGAAATAATGAGTCATTTCGGATCGAGTAAAAAAAACAGAAAATATGAAGACTAGCGTCCATAATGCACACAAAAACGATTTTGAAAACGCACCAAAGACGATCGGCGCGACCCCCATCACAGACACAGGAAGGAAAGCGGTCACCACGGGAATTATCGTCTGCAATTTTTATCGTCTTCTTTTTTCGTTTCAGAACAGGCCATCGCATGCCACATGTGGGGCTGCTGGTGCGGAGTTGTTTAAATGGACAGCGTACCTGCCATTTGAGCGTGAGCCAGAGCTGGTACTGCAGCTGGAGCGTGCGCGATCTGAGATGTGGCCTAAAGCAGCTGTCCGCGTTGCTCGAATTTGCATAAAAAGCCAAACTCGAATGCTCTGTTGGCGCTGGAAATCGCCTTCAAGCACGCAACAATCACGGCGATTGCGACGGACACGACGCTGAGGACGCTGAGGATGCCGATGATGGACGTGCGCAGATAGTGCTTCTGTCCGTCCTCCAGAGTCTGAACACTCGAGTCTCGTCTGGGAGTGAGTCCACCAAACCCTTCTCAGCACCACCGTCATACACCAAATTAGCGATTCCGTTAACGTGATTTTCCTTTATCGAGCGTTCTGTCCCTTCATAGTCGGCAAAAGCTGAATACGCCTCTCAACCGGTCGACCGGTGAATCAGTGCGCCCAATGAGGAGAGTGATCCATCATCTTTTGTCGACAATGAAGGGACGCTCGAAAAAAGCAAATCACGTTAACTAGATCGCTAATTTGATGTATGACGGTGGTGCTGAAAAGGGTTTTGGGGACTCACCCAGACAACCATTCCGAGATAGGCGGGCTTCTCGTCCGCATCGAGGTCGATACCGTACACTTCCTGCTGAGTTTTTGTTAAAACGCAGCGCGTCTGGGATGCGTTGCGGCCGACGAAAAATACTGACTCGTAAGATGGGCGTGAATACTCGTCGAGTGTCCTCCGACGGATGCCAACCGATCACCACCGCGCAGTGGATCACGCCTGCAAACTCGTCTTCTTCTTTCACGCGCTCTATCGCCACTCATTGCGGCGTAAGAGTGACATTCGAATGGTGACCAGAATTTAGCAAAATGGGCACTTTGTAACTCTTGTGCCTATGGGCCTCTCATGTTAAGTTCAGATCTCGGTCAAGATGTGCGTACTTGTATAAATGGCTTCCGCCAAGATCGCCAGTGAAATCCATTTGAACCAGGGATTCGATTGAAACCAGGAAGTCCAGATGGGTCTGAGAATAACATTTTTTAATAAATCGTTCTATGTTGAGCTCACGAGCATATGATCACATATCGATAAACATAGTGGAAGGCCAGAAGAATGAAGCTCTGGTAAAAGAGAACAATCCAGAATTGAGCTGAAAACGTTTGGAGAGGTATGCTCATTGTTTCTGTACCCACTGAGCCAGAGGCCATATGACGTAGACTTGTCGATAAAATGATAAGCAAATGAAATGCAGCCGAACTCAGTTACGTAGATTGCCTGGCAACAATTTGCTTATCGTTGCACATGTTTGAGCACAATAAAATTGCGGTAAAATCAGATGCAGCAGGACAGCAATAAACGTACCGGAGCTAGCACAGAGTGCATCACAGCAATGCACCCATCGACAATTGCGAACGACAGCAACAGCCAATGGTATGGTCCAACCTGGAACTTTGTAATTCGATACATTATTAGAAGAAATAAGCCCACGTGTTTGACGTTTGAGACGATCAGAACATAGATGAGAAGAGCGTTGAAAATACACGAAGCTGAAGTCGTCACATAGGAGAAAATCTAAAAAAAACATATTTTTGTAATTCGCACAAAAAGTAAACTAAGTGAGTAGATTGGGAAATTGGTTCTCGCAAGCACCATTTAGTTGCCATCAAAATCCGGACGGAATAACTTACGATATTAACCTGCCTGTCGACTATGATGCTACCGTACATGAGGGAGTATTTGAGATAGAAATGTGATTGTCTGGGAATTGTAGAAAATAACTTGTGCAGCTCCTGGGAATTTTTTGAGCGAGCAGAAATCAAATGTGTAGCAGAACAATAGATGAATAACAATAGACGAATGTATTCGAGTTTGCTTCTCTAGTTTCCTTAAGACCAGCATGTCTTTTGTATCTTTCTTCGATACAATACTTCAATGAAAGAAACAACACTTGCAGATCTTAAGGGAACAAGAGAAGAGAAACAATTGTAGAGATTTTAATTTTTTTTACGCATAATTTAACATTTATTTCATGTCAAAGGCTAGTGAAAAGTACCAACAATAAAATGTGCGGCAATGCTAATTCGCAAACATTCAATTGCATACCGCGCGTATTTCACCAATAGTTCCAGGATATTTATTGTCATTTCTCATTGTGCGTTCAAGATAGTATTGTTGTCGCGTGATAGGCGACCCCGAGATAGGCGTGATCTTACTTTTCATGAGAATGTCTCATACTGCTAATTCCCTACGGTGTAGCAAAGTGAACAACAACGATAACAGTTGACTCTAATTCCCATCGAATGGATTGATGAGCATTGAATACTGAGATGATGTCACTGTCGACAGCACGTGACGACCATAAGCTACGGTGTACGACAAATTAAAATGCTTCTAATATACAGCGGGGATTATGGGCAAATTGGAATGAGCAGTCAATTCCATTTTCCATCCGGTTGACGAAACGGCCTCTGCCGGCCGATCAACACGGCTAGGGGGCACAAAGCTCATTCTTAACTAAATCACTAGTTGAAGAGCGCGTTGGATAGCAATTCTCCTATCGATTGAGGAAGCGAGCAAATGTACCAAACATCCTTGAGTAGGTCATATGTGAGCAAGAGGGTAACAATAGTGCTACTTTCATTACTTCCATCACCGAGTTAGTCGAGTGCTTTTCTGATCCACAAACGCTAAAAATATGAGGTAATAGATGCCCTGAAGTTTTTAACCTGAAGTAACCTGAAGTAAGTTTTCTGAAGTTTGATCACACTTTTGACTAGACTTCTCTTATTGGAAAATTTTCCGGAATTCCAATAGCGAGAACAAAAGATTTCCCCTCCCTCTCATTTTCCAATAAGACTACGTGCACGGCGCTCGACTTTCCAATAGTTATGGGAATTCCAATAAGGAATAATCGATCATTTCGAGACGAAATAGTGAAGGAAAGGTGGAGTTTTCCTTATTGGAAATCCAATAGGGAAAATTTTTCAATAAGTAACCGCTTTGTTCTAAAGCACTATTGGAAAATGAGAGGAAGGGGAGGAATTTTCCAATAACTAGTTTTTCCAATAAGAAAACCCTACTTTTGACTCAATAGAGTCGGCTATTTTCGGCTATTTTCGTTGTGGCCCCTAACTATGGTAATTACAGTTACCGAATCAAACTCGTACCAGTTTATCGTACATCAAATACAACCATGATATGCAGATATAATACATGCTTCAGAAGAGTAGAGAGATGAACGCAATCGTGAGCAGACTTCCTGGAGAAATATTGTTCAAGCAATGAATGAATGCAATCTGCGACCTGTCCATTCATTATTTTAAAAAATAGAAAAAATAACACCAAAAAAGAAAACACAATAAACTTCCCGACCTGTAACTCGAAAACCGGCACTCGTAGTGGGTGGAGTCGTCCACGGCGATGTGGGCGGTCTCGAGGGCGGTGTATAGGTTGTGCCTTCTGAATCATATCTATTACGTTCCCTGCTTGTCAGCATGTCTGGCTGGCTTTCTGATACCCTTGTCAGCCTGTCTGGCTGGCTTTCTGATACTTTTCCACAGCATACTTTCAAAAGTTTTTTAACAATTTTTTTATTTTCGAAACACCAACCGATATTAGATCTCGCTAATCCGAGTCTGCCCTGCCCAATGTCGTGCACGTTGCAGAACTGACGGATGAAGACGTCGCCCAGAATCCAGGCGGGATTGAAGCCCGAACTCTGAAAGCCATTTTCGAATGAGAAATATCGAAACAATGAACATTCAGTACACACAGAGTGGTTGGGCAGAGTGCTTCGATTTGAATGGAAAAAACCCAATCACCTCCATAGGGAAAGCCGCTAGCGCGCACGTGCCATTTGGCTTGAGACCAAGCTGGAAATGTCAAATTATTAATGCCAATTCAATACTCTTTTCTTAGCAAATCCTACATCAGATGCTAAAATTCGTTGTTGGTTCAGACTCACGTCCAGCACATACTCATACGCGGGTATGCTGTACTCAATTCCGTTGATTTTGAGGACCATATCCGGATGGTAGGCGTCGCAGGCGACCTCCCACTGTAAAATGATCACTCCAGTCATTGCCTTTCAGTAGTGAGCAATCATCGATTGGCAGAACTTCGATCAACAATTTACCGTATCATAAATGATGGAATACTTGGCGTTGGTCTGCGCGACCATGTTGCCGAAGACGTCAGGCGGGCAGCCGATCCAGGAAGTACCCGTGTCCGTGATCACCTGGAATGAATGTGTTTCAAATTCGGGGCAATTTTTCGAATACGCGTGCAACATGATAAGCGAGTACGAAATGAGCCTCATAGCTGAGAGAACAGCCTTACCTGGTAACTCTGCATCGCACGGAAATCCCCCATGCTAAAGTCGTCCATCTTGAACTGCCAGTACGTCCGAGACGTGAGAGGGACGTAGTTGATCTGCAATTGTTTTAATGGAGCCGTGTCTCTGCCGAAATACTTACCTCGTCATGACAGTTATCCTTGTCAAAACCACCAAACGTGATTCGCCCTCCGTCCACAGGTTCATCCTCATTGATTACTGGATGCCTACAAGTGTACTTCTACGAAATTTTCAATTTCCGAATACTCTAACTGGGGAACTATCGGCATTGCTGTCACCAATCGCAAAAGTAGATGTATTACGTAGACAATGGTCGCAAAATAAAACTATACCGGGACATGTAAACGGTGAATATCGGCTGATCGAGTTGGCTGAGGAGGTTCTGCATAGGCGGAGTGACGCCGCCCTCGGCAAGCGCCGGCCACCCGAGACCGAGGATGCCTGGAACAGGGGATACGAATGAACTATTTCTAGTTTGAATTTATTACGGAAAGTCACATACCATCATGCGGTTGACTTCCGAAAACTGCAGCAATCTGCGAGGCAACTCCGATACCTTGTGATGCGTACTGTCGGATTTGGAATTAAACTTGATTCGACAAATATGACGCTCACCTTCAATCCGACAAGATCGAGAACATCATAGCCAATAGTACCCTTGCAGGAGCCGGAGCCGTAGAATATAGCGAACGGTTTGTTCGTCCTTTGAAACGTCGAGGATGCGCTGAGCAAACAGGATGAATACATAGCAAGGCGAGCTGACTCACGAGGTATCAAATTGATGTTTGGCATAACCGGAGGTCGGCTGGCCTTTGCAGTCCTGAAAATGCAAAATATCGCAGAAATCGGAAAGTTAGAATCACCTGAGACTGGCAGTTCGCATCAATTACCCACAGGTTAGAGGAGCCAGTGTCCATTACCACAGTGAATGATTGGGCTGCAATGAGAATTGTGATAAATTTATTTGCCAAGTGATTTTTTTCTTGCTTTTGACACCAATTTTAAAATGTAACAATGAAGTGCCCCTAAAATAGAAAGTCGCACAAGTATCCTACAAGCTGGTTAAACCAGGTTACTCAAACTCACGAGGAGTTCCCAACTTGATATCGCCCAGATAGAAATCATCCCAGTAGTCGCTGAGCGGCTGCCGGTCAACGCTGCTCTGAGAGGCATCGATTGGGAAGAGAAAACAGAAAATGAGTCACCTGTGAGCTGATTTTGGCAGCCTCGAGACGTCGTTGGGCGACATATTCCTCTAGACGATTCTCCCTGAATGTAATGGGTAAACCAGGAATGTAAAGGAAGTTTAACGGTCGTACCTGAGTAAGGTCGCTCGAATAGAGGGCGCCCGCCTCATTGGCACTTGAACCGCATTCCGCCGCTCGGGAGCAGCAAATACAAAAGAAACGAGAACAGCTATGAGGAGAAGCTTGAGCATCTAGAAAGAGTCTGTCGATACTGTTTCACGCATAAACAAGGTCTTATTGTTAGCAAGAACACGAAAAACGAATAAGGCAGTGACTCGATGGGCTCGCGATTGCATTGATCAAAGCGGGAACTGATAACGATTTCTCGCGTGGAGAAGTGACGATGACGATGTTTTACGATGCTGAATGCAAACCGATGTTTGCAACAGTAAAGGAACAGCGCCATCTAACACAAACAGCAGTAGTAATCATCCACAATCACTTTCATTTTGATGGTCAAAGCATGAAATTGTGTGACTAGTGTAGGCAACAAGATGTGTGTTTGAAAGCAGGAAACCTTTGTCATCGCTTTGGCTAGTCATGCTGGCACGTTTTGGACCGTTTCTTGTGACTAATCCCAGTTTTGTTTGTGCGTTGTACTACGTTGTACTGTGCGTTGTATGTTGTCTGATCTATGCGTTAGCAATTTGCGAAGCGAGAATGGTCGAATATCCACGTTAGCGACGAACGCTTGGCTGAATAAACATCAAAGTGGTGGATAAAAACGATGGAAGTCCTTTTCCCGGAATTCTCGCTAAATCCTTTCTTCAACTCGAATTTGAATTCAGGAATGATTCGGTCGATTCTCGTTCTTGTCGGAACTCTCGCCGCATGCCACGCTGTCGCTCAGAAAATCAAATACCTTACTTCAGAAATTCCTTCCCCAACCGGGCAGTGCACCCCTGCAGTGCAGGGTGAGCCGTGCCCGGGAGGAGTAGGATGCCCGACCGGATTCGCTTGCCACACGCCGAGTGTGTGCTGCCCTGCTGGTAAGTGCAACATTGTTCTGAAAATGGGTATTCTTGCCCTTTCTCGTATTACAGTAGCTACATTCCCATATTGCAGCGCCCGCTCCAACGCGCAGTCCAGCAGTCCAGGGAGGTCCGTGCCCGGGCGGCTATGGTTGTCCCAATGGGTTCAAGTGTGACGCGAACGAGGAGGTTTGCTGTTCCGAGACAAGAGGATGCATGCCATTCGGTGTTTGATAAACGATGTTCTCTATTTGAAATACTGTCATTTTTTGACTTTATGAAGTTGTTTGTTTTTTTCATTTTTACCAGTACTTCGACCATGACGCCTCTCATCAACCTTTCCGAGTCGCCGTCGAACAACAATTGATGATGCCTGCGAGGACTGGTGGCATTTGAGATAGTGCTCTCGTCATTTCACACAGTCTCTCACCGGTCAGAACGAGAAAATGGCTGCCCATTTACTTGTGATCTATTAGATGGTCGAATGCTGGCCTTTCACATAGGATAGGTTACCAATGTGAATCATACTAAGCGAACGTCCCCCATGTGAAAGTTTGCTAATAAATTTTAAGATGCTCACAAACGCTGACTACGTTCAAAGATCAGTAATCTACATATTTGATGGCCTCGCAATTGTTCTCAATGCCATTTTGGTTTTCGCAATCGTTACCAGGTACACGTTTTGGATCTTTTCGAAGCAATTTTTCGCAGAACTCCGAAGTTCATGCGATCATATTCGATATTCTTGCTCAACAATGCAATGATTGATATTATTTCGGCAATCGCAAGCGCACTGGGCACGATAAGGTGAGTCTCAAACTTTTTTTCAAATTTCGTTCTCGAAAATAAAAAAAATACATCAGAGTGGTGAACTCGCACAATAGCGAGATGATCTTCGTGAGTCTGGGACCGTGCTCGATTGTGGGCAATTGGTTCTGCCATCTGTGTCACTGTGAGCTAATTTTCGCTTTTTTTTATTTTTTCATAATTAATCTGGTGTCTGAAAATGGTTCAGGCGTCCATCTCACGTTAGCGACACAGGCAATCGTCATTCTCTTCCTCTCGTTCGCATATCGGCTGTTAATAATTACTGAGGTTTCAACAATACCCGAGTTTAAGCCTTCCAATCTTGGCATCTGGGCCACTTGCGTAGTGTCGTTCCTCCCAAGTGTAGCGGCGCTGGTGAGCATTTTCGAAAATCGACTTTGATTTTCAGTTATTGTCATTGTAGTACTGCTTCTACACTCTCGGTGAGGGCCACCGCTACAAATTCGCTGGGAATTGGGCCTTGAGGGATACGTTACTACATGTAAATTATTTTTCCCTTTTTCTTCCTCGTGCCAAACGAACATGCGCATTCATTTCGAAAATATCTCATTCCGGGGTTGCCTCATCTACGTGATATTCGCGCGCTCGCTCCGCTCATCTACTACGTGTTCACTGCACCCGTTGTGATGACGGCGATATTCTTCGTCCGACGACGATTAGTGGCGAAGATATCCACTGTGGTACGAATTGTCTTGCCCTCTTTCTTTTTGCACGGATTCTCGCACGTTCTTCGCAAAAAATGACAGCAGAAGCTGAGAGTATGCTAGTTTCCTGATCTATATTACAGGAAATCAACGCGCGCGGGCATCACAAGCGAATTGCTCAGGTTTCGACGCTCTTTTTTTCGAAAACAACATAATTATCCCAGGCACTAACGTACCAAATGCTGCTGCCCTCTGGTCTCGGGGTCGGCTGTGCAATCTGGTTGATCGACCTGATGGAAGTGAGCTACGGCGAGTGGAGCCAGCGGTCGGTCATGTGGGTACGCTTATTGGATGGGACCTGGATTTCGAGCAGATCGTGATACTCAGATAGCCAGCCTCTTCTCACTGGCCTCGCCATTGATCAACCTGTTCTATCTCCCTCCCTATCGTGGAATTTTCGGCGAGTCGTCGCAGTGCGTTTCCTAATTTGTATGAAATATTATAATGCGAATTATTTCCAGATCGCAAGTCGTGACTGTTTTGAGCCTCGCTTGAATCGTCATGGCGTGCAAGCTCGTGATAACTTTATTTGAAAACAATTTATTCTTTTTATGTACAAGAATGAATAATCGACAGATAGGACTTTTTTATTGTCAATTAAAACGATTAGTGAGGGCTAGGCAGGCGATGTAGCCAATCGATGTAGACAAGAGCTGGTATCATCCTCATCTGCGGCCTCGGAGCTGCAACAATGGCACATCAACTATCACTTTCATAATTGGAATTGAAATCGTACGCCATTTGCTCTGAGCGAGATCGATAGAGCGACTGATGCAACGGCGGCCAACACGAAGAGGACAAGAGCGAGTTTCATCTGAAAAAGGACAAGTTACCAAACCAGAATATAGCGATGAAATATGAATCGTTGAAATGGCGCTGATCACCTGTTTTATAGGCCGAAACGGCACCGATAAAGTTATCCAGTCCAAGGTCGCGTTGCGGCCGAAAAGTGGCGTTGGTCACACGCAAGTGCTGGTCGCGTCTGTTCCGTCTCTTCAAGGGAAAATAGCCCCGTGGAGCGAGTACGTGTGAGTTCTGCTGTGGTCTCTGCCGTCTCTCATTGGTGTATCACCGTAAAATCTCGTACGAATAGCATCGAGGTCATGTGCACGAAAGACATTAGATCACATCGTTTATCGAGTTAATCTCGTAGTTTTGCACCGCTCATCTCTTGAGGAAGATATCAAAATAATATTGATCAGCAATTTATAACGGATAATTGATTTAAATCAGATCATAACCAGTGGAGGACAGACAGTGACATTGAACTTTGAGCTAGCGGTCGCAAAGGCTTGCTATAAAGTTCTATTATAAATCTAGTTGGATTTAGAATCCAACCTTGGAAAACTTATCTCTCTCCATACAGGTGGCAGTAGTGCAACTGAGGATAGGTCCACTGTAATTGTGATCAATTTTATTCGCATTTATTTATTTGAGTGACTCACCCAGTCGATGTTATCTGCACAGGCCAGTCGAATTCTTTCATAATAATGATCTGATATGTGTCCATACTTGCCGAAGTGCTGGGTTTCATGTTGATGCGGATACTGCCCATGCTCCCGTCTGAAGAGGATTTGTAATGAGCGAAGAGTACGACCGATGATTCACTCGTCTGCAGACATTATCCGAACAAGGAGTCCCTTTTATGGGCAAATAGTGATTACAGGCTCACCGGTAGGCATTGGTATGCCCAGAAACCAGAGCTGTACGGTAGTTCGATTGGCAAATGAGCGCGTCGAGTTGGCATCCAGTCTCAGCAGCTCAAATGATGATCCGGAAACGCCCATCTGAGTGTGTTTTTAATAATTTAAAAGTATTAAAATTAATAATTATTTTAAAAATTAAAGCCAAATTCACCATCAACGGCACCGCGCAGTTGTTGAACACGCCGAAATCGAAGCATTCGGATGTCGCGAGAATGAAGAGAAGGACGCACTTGGTGAGCATATTGGATAACCTGATCGAAGCCAGTAATTCATACAGTAATCGCCAAAAACAGCGTTGATGACCCCGCTAATTCGAGCAATCCGCATGTTGGATCTCATGCGCCTACAATGGACAGTGTGCTATCCACTCCAAGGTCGGATCTCGGCCGAAAGTGGCGCTGATCAAAGTGCTGGTCTCGTCTCTGCCGTCTCATCGCGGCAACCTTGGCGCGGGTACAGTGGAGTGTTGCTGCCGTCTCCACTGTCTCTCATTAGAACCTTCTCAACGTTCATTTTCGAAACGATCGAAAAGCTTGATTGAAATGGGTGAACTCATGTCAATACATACATCTGCTCTAACGACCTTATACAGTCTTGTTTTCCACTCATCTCGTTGTTTTCTGAATCTGAAAAGGGTGATGACGCTCATTCGTAATCAGATACAGTGTGACGACGATGCTTTTCGACGCTGCGCATCACGTTTTTATGTTTCTGGGAATCTTGTTCAACGCCATTGCACTTGTGGCTATCGCAAAGAGCACGCCAAAGTCGCTCCAGGTTTCAATTTAAACTGAAACGCATTTTCGAAATGCCACAGGATTTCTCCATCGTCCTTTTCAACACGGCTCTCAACGATCTACTTGTAATGGTTTTGCACGCTATGCTAAATTCACGGTAGACCTTGTATATTTCCAAAAAAATGTAATTGTCTTTCAGGCTTTTTCTGTCCGGCTTTGTCGTTGCCCACATGGCTAACGGTCCATGCCGATTAGTTGGCGATTACTTCTGTAAATGTTTATTTGCCTTGATTCACGCTGCAATCATGCAGACTTGTGGGATCATCGCTATTTCGTTTTGGTATCGGTACTAAAAATCGTTGGATGACCCGTCAATCGTTGAAGTATTTCAGGAATAGAGTGCTTCGAGCTTTTGGGCGAGCATTTGGTTGGTGCAAGCTGCAATTGTTGATAGTTTTTGCATTTCTTCCTCACGTTCCTCAAGTGGTAAAAAATAATTTTTTAAAAAATAGAGTTTTTTTCGCAAGTTTGTATTGATTCAGTGTGCATTTCTCATCATCGTCAAGCCGCGACAATTCATTGAACCGTTCATAACAAGGCTTTATGGTGCTGCCCACAGCAATGCCTTTGCGGTTTACGGTAGGAGATTATTGATGAGTTTGAAATAACAATGCACAATAAGGGTACATCGACGCGCGTGAGCTCCCATCGTTGTGCTCGATTGGATATTTGATCGCTTTCCCTTGCATTATGAATATTTACATTTTTCTCAAACGAAGAGCGGTGAGCGATTCACTGCGTTCAGTATGTGGTGCAAGACAGTTACCGAAACAAAGTTTAGGTGATCCACTCATTTGACCGAACCTCATACATGATGAGCGCTGCCTCACGCGAAATCCACCACTCTCTAGTCAAGGTTGTAAAATATGACAAAGTAATAATGAATTTTGTTTACATTAGGTCATCACAATACACGCCCTTCTGCCTTCGTGTATCATATTTGGCTTTATTCTGATGTTTCTTCAAATGGCGGGCCTCTACCACTCTGTTGTAGCCGAGAGACTAGAATACACGGTCTAAATGGAACAACAAAACAAAAAAAGTAGTAAAATATTCAGATTGCCGTATTTCCGGCGATGGTTAACCCAGTGCTCACGATTTACTTCATCAAACCTTACACAGTGTGAGTTTCGAAATACTGTATGGCCACCCCGGAGCTGGCACCCATATTTATTGTCCAGATTGTCATCAGTGACGTTGCTTTCAGGTTCGTGACGAGCGCTATTTCGAGGATGTTTCCTATTTCGTTTGTGCCGAACAGCACATTCATCGAGGCAGAAGAGGACACGACGACACAAACAACGGTCGCT
The DNA here is from genome assembly GCA_900490775.1 of Pristionchus maxplancki. NCBI lineage: Eukaryota > Metazoa > Nematoda > Chromadorea > Rhabditida > Neodiplogasteridae > Pristionchus > Pristionchus maxplancki. The sequence goes on along the minus strand of LS532022.1, from coordinate 779,545 downwards.
GCGCACTCAACAACTGTTCTTTGATCTGACCGCTACGTCATTGTCTTTTCGAGCAGAATAAAGTTGAAAAACAAAGAAAAGAAAATACTGATAAATTCTCATGCAATGCTGACGCAAGCGACCCGCCTACACTGTGTGAAAATGGCTTCTCGCTCCCGTTTCTTGATATAATATACCGAGAAATCGCTGAGAAAAATCGTGACAACTTTAAACCGTTCAAGCTAACATCCGTGCAAGTACCACCGAAGATCAGTCAACTGATAAATCAAACTTTTATCAAAGATCGACTGATTGACTGCAGTGCACTTAAGAATTGTAGGACGATGCTAGTAACCATCGTGGGAATCGTAGTACCACGCGTGTACAAAAAATATTATCCCAGTGATCTGCCTAGATTTCTCGGCATATTATGTGGGGTGGAGCAATAATAACGCAACATTGGTTAGCTTTTTAACCGTGCGTTATCCGCCATGAGTGATAAAAGTGCTCCTGCTGATTCCGAAATCTCCGCATTTCTATTCGCAGCTAATGCTTTTTGCACGCTGATCGTACTCATTTCTGCAACAGGAGTTGTCTGTAACTCGCTCCTACTCTTCACAACCATCCGCTCCAAGTAAGTTGACTTTTTAAGCTATTCCATTCTTACTGTAATTTTTCCCAGAAGCCTGAGATCCCCATGCAACATTTTAATCGGCTCATGTGCATTGTTCGATGTTTTGCACCAGGTTTTCATCCTACTATCTAAAATGAATATTTTCGCTGTTCCAGACCGGAAACTTCATCCAATCATACGGCATTCTCGAAGGAATACTGATGAACAGTTGGACCTGCATTACCAATTTCCGCATATTGTATCTCGACCATACATTTGCATACATACACCATACATTTTATCTCGACCATACATTTGCTTCTTTTTCATAATTTGATTCCAGTTTCTCCCTGAAATGGGCGTATCGGGTGGAACTTTCTCCGTTCTGTCAATAGGAATAGATCGTTTTCTTTCTATCGTTTCTCCTAATCGATACCGAAAAATGAATACGAAGAAGTACCTTTTAGTAAGTAATAACCTGCGCATATTCTACCTTAGTCAAGCACTTTAACAGGCGCAGTACTCAGCAATTTCCGCATATTGTATCTACATCGCCTTTCTCATGGTCTACTTTTTCCGTGATCAGTAAGCTTAGTTTATCTCTTACCTAACTCGAATTTCGAATTTCAGAGTTCTAATCTGTGGAATTGCGCATGTTTTCCATGATGAAGCCGTCGCTATCTGGTCCTATTCTGGAGTTGTAGTGAATGTCACAGCATTTGCCTTCTACATACTGACCTGGCGACTAATAAAATCAAAGTGTGAGCAACTACATGAAATCGAAAATCGAAAGAAATTTCAGCGCAAAAACTGGAAATTGATAAATTGAGGAAGATCTTTCGTACTATTGTGCTCGTAACTACGATCGAGCTGGGCGGATTCACAATTTGTCAAACAATCGTCTCCACCTCTCATTGGTTTGATCAACCAGGTCGGGTTAATTCGAAAATTCTCTTGAAAAAAAGAGAATATTGAAGGTCACAAACACATTTGCATGATGATGGTTGCGGCCAATTTTGTGAATGCCGGAATCGCTTCGAAATTCATCGTTTATTATTTGTCGAGGTTAACAGAAGACCAGAAATATCGCTAATCAGTTCCCTTTAGCACCGAATATCGAAAGGCGTTCAATAGTCTATTCAAGTGGGAAATTGCCAGCAAATTGTCGCGCTCCACAACCACTTCTAAGCACTCGATGAAGAAATAAGAGTGATGATCGTCACGAAAACATCGAATTATCGGAACAAAGCGCTTATTTTCTCGACGTGCATCCAAGAAAACCATGGAGGTGTGCCTCTCGTCACATCCGTTATCAATAAGAAATGTTCGCAATTGATTATTTTCGTGTAAAAAATTGATTTTCGAATCGTCTTTGTGCTATACCTTGTTGTTAACCAGACGTAATAGTATATTCTCTGAGGCAAACGCACTCAAAATGTCAGAGTTTTGCCTGGATTGATGTTGATCGTGTGCGTAATATCACGCTCTAACGGTAAAGAGACGGTGACTAACAACTCAAATCATAGTCTACACCTCAAGTCGATTTGCATTGCATTAAAAAATGACACTATGGTATCTACGTCATATATAACACATGTTCAATTAAAAAGAGTACCATTTTCTCGAAATTGTTATTTTATGGCGATTATCGAAACACGAAAAACCAATTTCGTTAATTTCTTGGTCGTTTCTCCCATTTGGATCGTCGACCGCACTCTTCAACTGTCTACGTGTGAAATGAGCTATATTTCCCTTTCTCTCTTATTCTTCTTTGTTCGAGAAAAAAACCATTTGGAAGACATCGCCCAAATGGTTTTTTTCCATTCTTGAAAAAAACCATTTGGACGAGGTTGTCCAAATGGTTTTTTTAATGGCTCAAACAATGAAATCACTTTATCGAATACATCAAATGAAACGTGTGAAACATATTTGAAATGCTTGAAGAATCGGTAGACGTGACAATGGTAACTTGGATTCTTGAAAGCATGCGTATGATGGGCTTGTTGTCCTTCTGAATCCACGCGTCAATTTACGCTGTATTGAGGTCGACGAAGTTATTGAG
>LS532022.1:729782-742742 GCA_900490775.1 Pristionchus maxplancki | reverse complement strand
TGGGAAAACCTATTGTATACTTGATCTTTGATCTTTGGTATTGCGAAATTTCGACCCATTATGAAAATTCCTGAAGCGCAGTTTGAAAGAGCATCATTCGAAGTACCTTGGGTTCACTTTGGGGGCTGGTAGGAACAACTTTTGTTCTACCGCACAGGAGGGTCGAAAATGGGTGATTCTCTCGCGATTCGTCTCATAAATAGGTTCTTTGAAAAAAACATAGTGGCTTAACAGGCAAATCGGTATCCCCAAAGTGGCACCGTTTTGTCGGCCACCCGACCGCTCCGCACCAGCGCATCAGCCAGGAATGAGTTTTAATGTTGCGAAATGTTGTTCGATCTTTTATCTCTCTAATGCAACTTAGATCGAGTCAATATCTTTATTTTGAGCCGAGTTATGATCATTTCCGTGACGAGCATTTTGGGAAAACCTATTGTATACTTGATCTTTGATCTTTGATATTGCGAAATTTCGACCCATTATGAAAATTCCTGAAGCGCAGTTTGAAAGAGCATCTTTCGAAGTACCTTGGGTTCACTTTGGGGGCTGGTAGGAACAACTTTTGTTCTACCGCACAGCAGTGGTCGATTCTCTCGCGATTCGTCTCATATAGCGAAATTATGGAATAATATACTGGAAAGTGCTCGAAACGTGACCTTTGAAGCGAAAAAAATGAAAATATATATCTTTTGATTTTCCTCAAAAATTCACCACCGTAGTAGAAAACAGCGTAGATTCCGAATCCGTAAAGATCTCATCCGGTTTAAGAGGAAAATTTCCAGCGAAAACTGTTTTTCGAGTCCAAAAAAACGTTTTTCGCATTTTTCACAATTTGAAAAATTTCCAATCATTTTGTCGTCAACGACAAATTTGTTCAGCTCATCGAGGCGGTCATTTTCCGCTTTTGTACGAAATTTTATCTCAACTCTAAAGAAAGTTATGAATTTTCAAATTTTCGCAACATTCAGAGCCGGCAAATAGGCAATTTTGATTTTCCGGCTCCACCAAGTCAGGATTATGTTTCTGGCCCATAGATGCACCAACCCTGAAAATTTGGTCTGAATCGAAGCAGTTTGAACAGTTTGTCAAACGGCGTTCTGGATTTCATGCAATCTCTCAGAAGACCTCTGTTAGGATAAATCGCATGCTCTAAAAGTTCATCACAAGAGTAATTTACAAAATTTCGAGAAGTAATCAGATGGTCTGCAACGACGAATTCTGGATCTTTGAAGTGAAGAGTGGCTGCACGTGTTGAGCCGGCGAAACGGCTGTCTGGTTCGAAATTCGTCTCCACAATTGCACGACTCGTGTGCGATAGCTGAATTAGAATTTTTTTCATTTTTTAAATATTTTTTCTTTAAAAAATCAATAATGTACCTTCGCACAAAATAGATCATGACGACCGGATCCACAGCGGGAAAGAGCGGGGAAAGAGCTCATGCTGTACGTTTTTCTCCTTTTTTTAATATTTATCGTAAGTTTCCCGAACCAACGGCCTTTTCCGCCGCTTTCGGCAATTTTTCCTTTTGCGAATTCGCATTGGCCGGTGAAATATTCCTAGAAATGATCAAAATGATTGCCGTCAGAGTTATTTTAATAACTAAAAAAACCCCCTGCTCTTACAGTAATCACAATTCCGGTTCATTTTCACACTGACCCGGGTTTTAGCCAGCTTCAGAGCACCCATTATTTACTCATTTCTAGGTATAGGACGGTGTTTCCGGCCGTATCCATGGTAACTAAAACTATATAGATGTACATATCTGCGTTCAAAAATGATCACGATAATGATCTGGCTCGAAGGATATCTGACATGAAGGATAAGAAGTCGAGCGTGAAGTCTATTCGAGAATAACATCGTCAACTTCTCTCTCTTAGTTAATAGACGGTATGTATTCCTTCAACGATGTCGTCCACATGTCGATAATCTGCGCTATTGACGGAGTCGCCATCATTGCGAATGTTTTACTTATCTCCCTCATCGCTATTCGGTGAGTTTCATTTATCCCTTAGCAATAAACATTTCGAAATAGCACAACCCCCTTGATGCGGTCGTATTCAATATTCCTGTTGAACAACGCTATAGTCGACGCTCTGTCGGCAGTAGCCAGTGCGTTGACTGAAGCACGGTATTTCACAAAAGAAACCGTTTTTAAATCGCATTTTTATTTGCAGAATCCTCGCAATACCCGATAATAGAGTGGCGTTCATTTACCTTGGACCCTGCACGGATTTAGGAGGAATCACTTTGTGCAATCTTTGCGGAAGTGAGCGAATTTTTTGTTTTAATTTAAAAATGCGTATTTGAAGGCATGCAAATGTTCCTCGTTAATGTCTCCACTGCGATTCTGCTGCTCTCGTTTAGCTTTCGGCTGTACATCGTGCGAAGTTCGACTGCAAATATAACACTGCCATCTCGAAAGGCGATTTGGTGCTTTTGTGCGCTCGCTTTCGTGGTAGTATTACCAGCTTGGGCAAGTCAAACTTTCCTTAATCTTTATGGATCTAGCTGCTACGGCCAATTCAGTATTCATTTTTCAGTACCAATTCATTTTCAGAGCGCATACTTTATCTCGCTTCATCAAACTCCTGCAATGCAAGAAAACTCTCTATTCAATGGCTATTCGTTCTCATGTGATCCCCGCGTCATTTTCTCCGTTTATCATCATTCTTCAGTGATCTATATTTTCGATACGTCAACGCTCGTATTCGTTAGCTTCTTCGCTACGTTTTCGCCAGTCGCCACTCTAATCATGTACTTTCAGCGGAAATCGCTTGTGATCAAAATTGCGAAATTGGTATTTCGGAACATTATGAAATTTTTTTAAAAAGAACAATTCGAGTTCTAGAGCATAAAAGCGCAAGTGCATCACGTGAACATCGCCAAGGCACTAACACTGCAAATGTTGTTGCCGATCGGAGTGTCTGCCGCGGCATCAGTGTGGTTTCTTGACCTACTGCGCATTTATTCTGGAGAGTTCCCCCAGCGACTGATCATGGTGGTGAGAAGCATCGTTAAATTATGAAACAATAATTATTTTCTTAGGCAAACAGTTCGCTCGCCCTTGCGTCCCCAATTATCACCCTCCTCTACATTCCTCAGTACCGAAGAGTATTCTCAATGTCAAAGAACTCAGTGCCGTCTAAAAATGCATCGAGATATATGTTTTCTATGCGTTATTGATTTTTGTGCTAGTTTAAACTAATATGTCCCTTTCCTGTGATCTGGAAGTGCTCGTCCCTTGGTCACAAGGAGAGCGAAGAACTTGTTGTGCATTTTACACCTGATGATAAGAAGATCGGGGGCGAACAATAATGGACGTAGTTCGTATCGGGATTGTGCGAGCGAGTGACCCTCTTACGTCGTATACTTCCACACTTCTCTGCAGAGTGGTGCCGCGGCAGTTGAGTGTAATAACTACAATGTATTTTCGAATGTGGATTTATAAAGAACCGCTCTGTCTCGCAATCTTCTTCTATTGTTGTATTCTTCCGTGTGTTGTATTTCGTGATCACTAGCATTTTTGCTTAGAAATCGGGATGATTGGTCTACTGCTACTCGCCATTGCAATCGTTACTGTTATCGTCAACAGAATTCTGTAAGCCGCCCAAAAAGTTCGTGCAATCATCTCGACATTTAGAGCTGAGCGCAAATTCCTCAAACTTCGTGATGAATTGGGCCTTCGAGGACCGCCGGCCGACATGTTTATCGGCAATTTCCGTTATCTTTATCGAATCGTCAAAGAGGTTGGTTTCTAAAATGTTATTCAAATATAATATTACTATTCAGCGAGGAATCGAGGCGTCGCCCTACATTTTCCCCGAATTAGTGCAGAAGTTCGGCAATACTTTTGGGTCAGTTTTTTCATCATGACTATTTCGCTAAGCACATTTTTCAGATTGTACATCGGGCCTGAGTTCGAAATTGTTACAACGGATCCTGAAATCATCAAGGAGGTGTTCATCTCGCAATTCAGCAATTTCGTTGATCGAAGGGTTCGTTTTTCTACTTTTGCTTCATTGAAGTAGAGTCGAACATACTTTGACTGCTAGGATTTTGTGATGCAAAAACCATCTTTTCAGAGATTGAACATCAACATGGCGTATCCGATGCTCGACGGTCTGCTGCAAGTGGATCACAACGGGACTTACGGTAATCCCACTCCAGAATAATGACAATACATTTCGAAAATCAGGAGTCGGCTGGAAGGAGATACGCTCAGTAGTCTCCGTAATTTTCACGTCAGCAAGCATGAAAAAGGTGAAAATTATGAAATGAAAAAAATTCAGAAAACTCGAATTCAGATGCACCTCATGTTTCACGACCAGATGGATAACCTAATCGAGGTGTTGAGGGAGAAATCAAGAATCAACAATGGAAAGACGGACATTTACGGGTGAATTTCGCATCCTCGAAATAGTAAACACCATGTTTTCAGAGAATACCAAGCAATGACTATGGACATGATTGCGCGATGCGCTTTGGGGCAGAATATTTCTTGCATCAAGGTTGAAATAAAGCATTTTAAACATTTTTGTAGCTAAAATGGAAAAAAATCAGGACTAAATTCAGGACCGCAATAACGACTACTACTCATGCGCGCGAACCTTCTTCGCCAACCTCTACTTTGAGAAGTCCCTCGTCTTCAAACTTGCGAGTTCGTTTTCAAATTAATTTCAAGTATCGAAATGTATTTTTTTTAGTTTTCATACCCGTCTTTCGCCATCTCCGCCAATTCACAACCTTTGGTCGGGCGGAGAAAATCATCATCAAGAAACTATCGGCTAGCATTCACCAGCGAGAGAAGGATCGCGCGGCCGGCATCGTACGTTAACGATTGCAAAACCGTCGGAATATTGCAGCATTGTTGCAGATCCGCAAACTACCCGACGTCATCGATCTCATTCTAGCGGAAAATGAGAAGAGGGTAGAGAACGGAGTGAGAATTTCGAATGAAAATCTAAAAAAACTTTCGAAATTCGCAGAAAATTCCGCTACACCATGACGTCATCGTCTCCAATGCATGGGCCTTATTCATTGCTGGCTACGAAACGACGTCTTCAGCACTGGCTTACGCGTCATACCTGCTGGCAAAGCACCCGGAAGTCAGCTCAGAGTTGCTTACGTAAAGTTTATTTTTGTGTAACAGGCACAGGAAACACTTTTCGAAGAGGTTCATTCAACATTCGGTGAAGAGGAGACGATCGACTACGAGCGAGTGATGAAACTGCCGTACATGGTATCCCGATCTTCTTGCATTTACTAGTCAACCGTAGGCATGAAATGACTCTGTTCATTCTGCACGCTCTCTCGTTTCTCTGACCGGTAAGAGAGTATGCGAAATGAAGAGGCGATTTCTTGCGAAGCCATCCCAAGTCAAACGTTGAAATTCAGCATGCGGTTTTCTCCGAGACGCTAAGATTCTATCCGCCTGTAACGACTCTGAGTGGGAGGACGTGTATCAAGTTCGAGAGTTTCCTTTTTTGCGAGTTGCAAACGTGCAGCCGTTAGAGCATCAATTCAGAGAAACAGTCATCGGAGGCAAGATTCGAGTGCCGGTCGGCGTCGGTGTAGTCACGCCCGTTCACGCAGTGATGTGGAGCGAGGACAACTTCGATCGGCCGAGGGAGTTCATTCCGGAACGGTAAATTCAACTTCTTCTCAGTACGCCCTGTAGCCTGTGCGCTGCTTTAGTTTCCTGGACGACAAGACCGCGTCTGCCTGGTCGGCTACGTACTTGCCCTTCGGAATCGGCCCCAGAAACTGTGTCGGCGCGCGCTTTGCCGAGATGGAATTCAAGACGGTGCTGGCTGCGGTGATAAGGCGATTCGCAATCGAACTGGATCCGGAGCATGTCCGTTTTTGAAACAATTTTCAATATTTATAGCGAATATTTGCAGAAGGAACTGCAAACTGTCACCGGCAACGTGATCCAGAGCCCGAAAGGCAATCAGCTATTCGTCCGACTGATGGTGCGAACACCGGACGGTCCGGACTTTGAATCGCTCAATGCTGAACGGATCTCGGTTGTCGCTGCTATTTGATCTACTCAATCTCATACCTTTTTAATAAATTTAAAAATTGGTTTCATCGTGTGAATACATTACCGATACAATCGAACAGCATAACGGGGGATTTTAAGATTTTAATTTTCTCAATTCTTGATCGCATTTTCAGCCGTTAGTGACCTCAGGTCACCGAAGGCTCGATTGCCGCGAGGATTCATCACCGCCTCTATCAGTTTGCTCCGATACCAATCGGAGAAGACGCCCGGCTGCAGCTCGGGGTCGGGCTGGAAATGAGATTGATACCGTGGTGCAGTCCCTAGCTCCTAAATTGACACACGATGAGTGAGTAGAGGTATGCTGTCAGGCGGTTTCAGACTCTAGAGCGTATACCTGATGAACGATGGCCCCAGCCACAACGATTAGAAGGAGCACGAGAAGGCGTTCCATTCTGGAATGATAAGATAGGATGTAAAGGCAGAGTGTAAAGTTTAACTAGTTTAACAAGTGTAAGTACACTGTAAACCATTATGAAGCGAAGCTTGTTCGGGCGTTTTTGTAGCCTGATCTTGTTTACGCTTTTGTGATTGCTTGTTTACGCTTTTGTGATTGAAGGAGAGACGATTTAGAAGAGATGATCACACGATGTAATCGAGAGATGCGTGCAATGTGTACCGTCCACTCGTTTCGATCGCTCGAGCATCGGCACATCTCATCACATTGTCTGTACAGAGATTACCAATAACTCCGTCATATCGCCCTGATCAAATTTTTTTATGGGCGAATCGTGAGATCGAGAGAGATCGCATCAACCGATTATTTCCCACCCAAAATTTTTCTCATCTTTATGTGTGTCAATGGATGTTTTCATTGTAAGCACATTTCGAATATCCAGCAATCTACTTTATCATAGTTGACAAAGGATAAAGGGTTCTAGAAGGCTTGATTCGAGTAGATAGGCTCGAGTAGGGGTTATCCCTTCTTCTTAGGCGCTTTCGTGGTGGTCCACAGATTTTTCACGGCATCAACCGACTTTTTCAGTGCCGGATCGGTGAAGGCGATCTTCTCGGCGTTGACCTGAAATTGGATTAGTATTTGACAAAAAAATAATTTAAAAATTACATTTTTCTTGATTGAGATACCTGAGCAACGCTGGCCAGTGCGACAATCAGGAAGAGGAGAACGAAGTTGAACTTCAATCTAAAATCAACTTCATGAGTAATGATACAAAAGGGACGAATGGGCTTTGAAAGAGAAGGTACATGCTGCCTTTTATACCTTAGCTGTTCTGTTTACTATTACGCGCGGAAAGGAAGGGTGGTTTCAACGACATGATCTGATTATGTTGAGAGTTGGCCGAGAAACGGACGGTGAAAATCAAGAGATCACGCGGAATGGGGAGTGCGCTCACTTCATCCGATCATTCTACGCACACCGACCTTCATCCCTGGTTCCGCTCGGCTTATTTGTGTGAGAGCATCGGCACATCTCGTCTAGAGTTCGAAACATCTTGTACGATCACGTGAAAAACAGTGGGAAATAATAGAATAGCTAGGCTTACGCCCTTCAGCATCAAGTGTCTCGCTTATGCCCAATGAGAATATTGACAAAATAAAAAGGTAACGTCAATAATCCCCGACAATCGACAGAACTGTGCTTGCGGTATTGATGCTTTTGCGTAGACGCACTTGCGCCTGTTCGACTGTTCTGTATGCCCCTTATCATTTCTTATTTTGAATACAGATTTGGTAGAGTTTGTAATGTAACGCTACCCGGGACATTGGGTACCCGTGAACGAAGAATGATAGGAGGCAGAGGAATGAATTACCCGGGATAGTGGGATGTAAATCGCGCGCTCGTGACATTGGCGTTAGACGCTCAGGAGTGGTCGGTCTTAAGGTTGTGCTTCAATTTTCATCCAGTTTCATGCTTTTTTTAATCACTTGGGTTCCAAATCGTTTAGATACCAACGCCATTAATGTAGGTTTTCGTCGCGTATCAAGAACTAAGGTGGAAAAATCTTTTTTTGTGTCAAACTACAGGAAAAGTTGACTCCATCAGATATTTTCAAATGTAAGAAGTTATAGTGCGTTTACCCCCTTTGAAGATGACTGCTAAATCGAATGTCCCGAGTAGTGAGCCCTCTCATTCCAATTATCCCGGGTAATTCTCATTCCGCGCACACCGCCTCTTCTACCCGGCCGGGTCCGAATTACCCGCCCCGAATTACGAACTCTAAGATTTGGTATCACATCGAAATATAATCACAATGCGCATTACGTAGGGGCCACAAGCTCCGCCCACTTTGTGTTGACATGATTCCCCCAAAAAGCGAGACGGAAGGAGCACAAAGCTCATTCTTAACTAGATCACTTGAGCAAAAGCGCGTTCGATAGCTATTCTCACCCTCTATCGATCGAGTGCTGTTCAAAGTTGGAAAAATTGCATTGAGTAGGTCAAAATTGAGAGAAACGATGGGAATGGGGCCGTTTTTACCTGTTCCGATGTGAAAACTTCCTTCGAACAGCAATTTTCTTAGTAATTGGAATATTTCAGAATTTCTGGAATTTTTTCAGATTTTTACCATCACCCCCTGGCTTGTGCCTCGAATTGATAGAGTAGCGGGGAGAAGGGAGCGAGAGGGCGGGGGAGCGAGAGAGACACACGCGAGAGACTCTGGTTTCTCCCAACCACTGGTTGACCACTAAAAAGGGGCGGAGTTTGAGCTAACCACTGGTTGACCACTGCCTCAACCACTGGTTGACCACTAGATTTCTGACCACTGGTTGACCACTACTCTAACCACTGGTTGACCAGTTGAAATCTGACCACTGGTTGACCACTAAGCAGGTACCTTACCCGTCGTGACTAGCACGCGCCTTGCCTACAAGGTCCCTTCCCGCGGCCCTATTCTGACTGGACTAGTGCATCTCTGCACTTTACTGCGATCTCACTAGAGGTTGCTTTTGGATGTGGCCACCGTACATGGACGCTCCATGTATGGATGGATTACTGTATGAGGGAACTCATGCTAATATCGACGTGACATACTAACCAGTGGTCAACCACTACCCTGACCACTGGTTGACCATTTCCCTGACCACTGGTTGACCACTACTCCAACCACTGGTTGACCATTACCTCAACCACTGGTTTGGCTACTCCCCTACCAGTGGTTGAGGTAGTGGTCAACCAGTGGTTGGGAGAAACCAGAGGAGGCTCCGCCCCCTTCACTCTCCCTCTCACTTTCCCCTCTCGTCCGGTGTGCCTTGCGCGCGTGGTCTTCGGACCATAACTTTTGTTCTAGAAGAGATATCCACAAATGCTAAAAACTATGAGGTTAATGGGCCCCTGTGAAACAGTTTGGACACACTTTTGACCCAATAGAGAGAAATCAGCTACGTGCGTTGTGGCCCCTAGCATTACGAGAACAACTCTTCAACGCCTATGTTCTTGCCATTTGATCGCTTTCTCGGCATCTTTTTGGGCCTGGTCTTCGGCTTCGGAGTTTTGCTCGGTACACATATTTAAATACACTTTTTCTACCTGTTCACAATTATGCTCATGTAAATTAATTTGACGGTAGCTCGAATAGACCGAAATTTGAGCATATAAATTCGAGACGTATTCCATTAGGAGAGTAGGCGCTTTGACCGACCACACCATAGACAAAACCTGACCTCAACTCCTGGCTCCTCATCGGTACATCTCATTCATTTCCCAACTAGGACCACGTAATTCATTTGCTTGGACGTAAGTACATCTCGTCTCTTTAATACGCTTATCGAAATCACGAGAACTACTGTGCAATATCTGGAGATACGATACCGTTACAGATTTATCCTGGTATCAGGCAATGGGCTTGCAGGATGGTAACTTTACGGAGGAGATTAGGATCTACGTACTCAAGGTGTCGGATGGTCAAGGGATGGAGTCTTCTTCGCTTATCGCTGTTTATTTCATTCGCTTCCCAGATACGCCACTTCTGGGAACATTCGATCCCTTCTTCTTGGGAGCCTTTGTGGTTGTCCACCCCTTCTTCAGGGCATCCACGGATTTCCTAAGTGCCGGGTCGGTGAGGGGCGATCTTTGCGGGAGCGGCCTGAAATTGAATTGGCTTTAGATTTTCAGTTTCGGCTCTGTTTTGCCTGGTCCCAAGACGATGGCCAGGTACCTTAATTACTCTAAATTGCTTAATTTCAAGATTTGGACTACCTGAGCAACGCTGGACATAGCGGGAAGAGGAAGAGGAGAACGAAGATGAACTTCATTCTGGAATGAACTCGATGACTAATGGTACAAATGAGACTATTTGATGTGAAAAAAGGATGTAGAGTAGACGCAAGCTGCCCTTTTATACCATAGCCAACCTGTTTACTGTTATGATCGGAAAGGAAGTGGGGTTTCAACGAGATGCGATGTTTCAGTCGAGAAATGAATTGAGAAACTCGAGAGATCGCGTGAGATGAAGAGTGCGCACACTTTATCCGACCATTCCACGCACATGACCTTCACCCCTGGTTCCACTCGGCTTATTTGCGCGTAGATGCACCTCGGCTAACTCAGAGTTCGAAACATCACGTACGATCACGTGAAACACAATGGGAAATACTAGTGACACCGATGATATTCGATTCCGAGCGTATGCGCCTTGGTCGACCACACTATCACACGGTATCTTCACCGCATCTCGCTCATTTAAAAAAATGACATTCGTGTGATTTATTTAGCTGGGCTTCGGTACATCCGAGAAAAGCAATGCTATATCAGATCCAATGCAACGAAAATCACGTTTATCTCAACCGCTTCCCAGATGCCCCGCTTCTGGGAACATTGAACGATTTGTAAATGTCCATCGCCTGCTCGACCTCCGTCTTGCCCTTGACTATTCCATTGATCTTCCGGAGCGCCTCGATCAATTGCTGAAGGGTCTTGCCGGAGGGGAAGGTAACCCGGGGCTTCTGCACGACTGCAAGCACTTTCTTGCGAATTTCTTGTGGTCGATGGGGGCCCGCCTTAGTGGATATTAGAATAATTGCTTGATTTTCGAAATATAAAAATTAATCAACCTGGATCACAGTGACCAGTGCACCAACAGTGAGAAGTATGAGCAGGAGCTTCATTCGAGAGGGAAAAGATGGAATGAAGTGGGTCAAATGTGTAAGTAATCCGTTCGATCATCCTACACACAGGCGATGATTCCTGTTCCATCTTATCTGTCTTAGCATCATCGCATCTCGCGAGATCCCGATAAACGTGACTGATCGGTTTGGAGATAAATCCCAGCATGTTTTCCATTCTGAAAAGTCTGATAGCATTTTACCATGTGCTATTAATGTAACCTTTCCAGCGGTAGCCTGCTTAATATTCGGTCGGATCACAAGGAAGTATCGACCACGCAAACAAAACGCTCATTATGTGCAGTTTGGTGCTGCTGCTGTCGATTTTCAACTGCTCCCCTTCAGAAGCTCCTCGAAGACTCGCTGCTGCTGTCAATTGCTGAGGATTAGACTGAGACCCACAAACTGAAGGCATTCATAGAACGATTAATGGCAGGGAGCCTTCCGCGTAAGAATACACACTGTCTCTCTCTTACTCAAAGATTCGAATATTGTAGTAATTCTAGACTTTGGTCATGAAATATTTAACACATCAACATCAAGCATTTGTGTTTGTATGAGGAGGCACGTGTCTTCATTTGTTTTTGTATTCGATTGGAGGCACGTTTTTTTTGTTTCTCGTGTATTTCTCTGTTCGATGATATCGCAGCGGTTTTGTGATGCATTGTTAAAGACATGTGCAATTTGTTTGATTCCCGTGCTTGCTTTTAGCACCTGGTCGAGTTCCGCGACTGTCTACTTGTCATCGACCGAGCTGCTCGCACGGAATGAATTCATCAACCCTCCTTCCGAGTGAAGCGGGCCAGTTCCAGTTTAAAATTCACAACGTTGTCAAGATTTTGCGGCATATTTGCTGCTTCGTTTCGATCTCTCTCTGTGTGCCAGCAATTTCCGCTATCGTACATTTGTCAAAAACAACTTCAAAGCGATATGCAGTTCTGCTCATGGTCATTGAAGTGAGTTCGAACGACAAAGAGGATTGCAAGATTTAATCTTAATTAAGATACTAGTTATTCTTACCGATATTGTGAGGGAACTCATTATGGATGTGATCGCACTTTTCCCGGCCACTTGTGTCCTCAGGTATAAAAACACTTAGGATTGTCATAAAACAATTTTTTTGATTGCAGAGACAATCCACTGATTCCGATTCCTGGAGGACCGAGAATTTACGCTGTAACGATGTTCCTTCTCTACAGTTTGTCTACAGTTTCATATTCAGGAATTCTGGGTCGGAATGGTAACTATCAGCCTACCTCTCTTTTCGCTGTGTTTCCTCGAAAGACATCAGGTGATTATTCTTATAATTTATCGATTGATTAAGAGGCCATCCATGAGAAAACGTACCTTCTGGGAGGGGTCGACGAATGGCTTTTTTACAACCCCTTCCAATATTTCACGGGTGATGTTCCCATACCGAGTGCTGATATTTGGCCCAATATGGAGGGCTCTAGTGCACGTTTCGAAAAATGACAGGATCGGTCCAAAAAAAATCGAAATTTTAAAGTTTGAAAAATGAAAGTTTTTAAAAGCTTATCAGTTGTATTTTTGCCTGCTGAGTCCGGAAAAATATATTTGGGAGCGATTGGATATTGATAAAAAGACGAAAATCCTAATTTTAGTCGAATTTTATTTCTCCTGAAAAATTTTTCTTCACGTTTACCTAAGATAGCTTCATTTTCGGATTCTACGTGAAAAACTGCATATAGGGTTATTTTTTCACATTTTAAAAAAAGTCGCGCCGGAAGTTATTGCATACCGCGATGTGCCTACTGACTGCAGATCTACCAATATTTCCAATATCAACAGCTGTAACCAACGAATTTGATCGAAA
>LS532022.1:710106-723660 GCA_900490775.1 Pristionchus maxplancki | reverse complement strand
CTAAAAAAATATTTGCAGGCCGCAGAAACATCGACGAAACCAGAGCACTTGTTGCAGGCGTGTTGAATATTTATTTCGAAACTGTAAAATAGCGTTTGTAGAGAATCAAGGATCAATGGCAGCATTTTGATATCGAAAATGCTGAATGCTTCGATTATTCTGCATGTTTACGCTTTGCAATCGTCAGTATTCTGGGGCACGGACTCGCAACCGCTGTCATATCAACGGTAGTGACACCAATAATATTTCGAAATGCACTTTGCGATTTCAGCTAGCATGGCATACGTTCTCGTCGCTTGCGCGTACATTTTCAATGAGTGCGAAAGCGAAAAGAATGCACACGACATTGACAATAGTGCTGATCATTCAGGTGATATCATCGTCCTTTACTTGCAAGTTGATCAATCGACCTATAAGTCATCTAGTGTGAAGCCTATTTGACCCAGAGGCACAACCCACAAAAAATTTCAGATCGATCCGACCTTTGTGCCATCTCGTTCTTACTGAGAACGCGTATTAAACCTCGACAAGTTTGCAGGTCATGACGCCCGTTGCTCTAGTGCTGTTTCCTATGTGCTGTGTAATGATCACAGTGCTGGTCGCAATATGTGGACCACGTACGCTTGTTTACTTCAAAGAAATACAATATGCACCGGTAATTTTAGTGCCTCTCTCAATCGGCTTTCTCTTCATGTCCTTTCATCCTATCGTGCATTCATTAATTCTATTGATATGTACGCCCATATATAGGGAGAAGATGGTCCAGTTTTGGAAGATAGTGAGTGGTTTATTCAAAAAAAATATTTAAAAAATATTTTTTTTTGAGATTTCGTGTCAGAGATTTTCGATTGTAACTACAATACCTTCATCTTCATGGACTACAAGCAACTATCATGAATGACGTCTTGAAATTATTTTGTCCAAAACTTTTTAAAGTTTTAACGTTTGTACATTGAATCTTTTGATATTTTGAAGGAAATCGAATCCCATGAGGAACCGAGTGAAAAAAAACTATCACGAGAACAATTATCACCGAATGAATTTTAACTATTTATACATCGCATTCACTGTTGGCTAATTTATAAGTGTGTTGATACAAAATAAAATTGAAAAATTGTGATGCATGAGCGCAAAATTATAGCCCCTCGAAACGCCCTCGAAGGGTATGCTCGCAGACGCGACAGGCATCGCGGAATTTCCCACTATGAGGGTCATTTGAACCGAAACTAGGGTCGCCTGAATCCCACATTGCTCGGAAAAAATCGGTTTGCTAATTGCCAATACCTTGTGCACGCGAAACCGGTTGTGGGCGGGAAGGACCGTTTGATAGGTATAGAACTGATACGACAAAATTGACATCGCAAGCAGGACCAGGCTTACTCCGAGGAGTCTCTAGCAAACATTTCAGGATATTTTTTTATAGTTTTCTTACTAACCACGACTGAGTGCAGGGGCAATCAAGAGCTTGCACAATACACCCACAAAGTATCCTCCCAATACGGGAAACATAGCTATCTGCATGAAGAGCTCGCACATAAAGACATTATGCAGAATGACACTGACCTGAAAGCATTTTTTGATCAGCCGCATTACGAAAATGCACAAACCTGAATACAAAAGAGGTAGGGTTGGCTGTTGGCCTGCTTGACCGGTGTTTTCGCCAGCAGACAATACATGCACAATGCATTCAGAGTTGATGTCAGGAAGAAGTTTGCATGTTGGCAGCCGAAATACAGCGCTTGCGCTTCAGGAGAGCGGTGGATACTACGTTTTTCACAAAACTTGACAAATAAATGGTCCACGGGTATGGGGAAATTGAAGAGTGTCGGAAAAGGCGTTCTACCACACCACATCCTTTTAAACACGTTTAAATAGGACTTAAGTGTTCTAAAATAGTTTCTATTACCTTTTCGCATTGTAATTAACTCAGCTACAGTTGAAATCAACACACCTTTACCTTTTACCTTTTACAGTTGAAATGATTAGATAGATCTGTTGCAATGCATAGAAATCGAATCAAAACGTTTTTAGTCTGCGGAATTCCGTTATGTCCGGACTAAACGTAGTAGCCATTGGGTGAGGTGACGAATAGACCTCGAAATACGAGTCACCGACTCTTCATTTCGCACACTCTCTCGCCCGGTCTACTGACGAGAGAGTGCGGTGAATGAAGAGACGGTGACTCGTATTTCGAGCTCTAGTGACGAATGAGCTGAAAAGAGACTTTCTGAATTCCACCTGTATTTCAGTTGAGACGAATTTGGCGTAACGTTGATGCGAAATAAAAAGAATTCATGAAAATGGCCGTGACGTTCCGAAATTTTTATTCAACAAACGGACAGATGAGCAGTATTTTCATACTATCTAGCTCTCGGAGAAGAAACTACTTTCATGTGATCCAAGTGCAAACAAACAAACGATCAATTGCCCTACAGCGTTGTGGAAAAAGCGCCCACACGTATTCGACCCCACAAACAAAAATCAAAGATGAAAACGGTTGAGTTTTCCGAAACCTTCCCCTAAATCATGATGGTAGCAGCAGCGACTGAAATCTTCGTTGGGCGCTTCGGCAGACGGATCTATACTTGGCATTGTCTGATTTAGGAGATATTTCAGACGCACTTTCAGAAAATACCGCTTCAACGTAGAGAGGATGAATTGTCGATAGGCTGTAGTGTATGTGAGGATGACAATATTGTGCGTGAGGGGATACAGGTTGAATACGATCAATTGACCGACGGTCAGGGCTGAAAAGAGTCTTTTATCTGATAAAAATTGCAGTAAATCGTTGAGTTCATTCATTTTTCAAGGAGTGAGACACGAACCGAACGGGCCGCACTCGCACAGTAGCATGTTAGATGAGATTTGGAGTGGAACGACGAGTGTTAGAGGTGCAACGTTCTGTAAAAAAGAAATTCTTATTTTCCAGCTAAATTGCGAACCTGAATGACCATAGCGATTGCCGAGTCTCGAACAATTCTGAGCGAAGAACGGCTCCGCTGCGTCTAAATAAACAAATTCAGAATGACGAAGGTAATGCACAACACATATCCTCTGGCTCTTTCACATTATTATAATGAGAAAGAATACCTCTGAATTGATAACATGGACTGCATGAAAGAAAAGAACGAGCAGGATGACTGCTACGACAAACATTCCCTGAAAAGAGAGATCTTGAAGCATCCAAGCACCTGCTCATTTCTAAGGTTTTTCAAACGAGTCTGGTAACAGATTCGAGTGGTCGAGTGCCTTTTGTGGTCGATTGCCTACCACGTCCCCAATAATAATTGCGTTCACAATAAGCGAGCTCCTTTCGTGAATGACGAAGGGCCCGCGCGTGACGACCCAAGACAGGTTGAAATGACTCTGCAAAGAGTTGCGGTCGCAACAACAAGTAAACTTAAACTAGTCGAATTTACCGTACCATTACTAGCAACTCGATTGCGGGAGTGTTGTCGAACGGATAGATCGAATACGCAATAGGTATCGCCAAAGCGGCAACGGTTAGGATTGATTGAAACGACAAGAGCATCCTCTAAAAGCGTTTTTATTAAGAGCAAAAAATTTTTAAAAAATACTTTCCAACCTTCCTCATTCGGAACCGATTGTGCGCAGGCAGAATCATCTGATATCGATAATGACCGTACGAGAGCACCGCCATCGCTATCATAACGAGGATAACGCCGAGGATTCCCTGAGAAAATCATATTGATCTTGAATTTAATCCAAATAAAAGCAGATCTCACCAGGACTGAATGAAGCCGCATTCCTGATGTGCACAAAATTCCTACGCAGTAGCCCCCCAGCACGGGAAACAGCGGAATTGGCATAAACAGCACACCCATAAAAATGCTATGAAATATTACCGAGATCTGAAACCGAAAGAGTTCGAAATAACTAGGATATTATCAAACCTGAATAAATAGGAGATGAGGTCGCACGGTGGCTTGTTTGGGCGGCGTTTTCTTCAGTAGGCAGAACAAGGACAATACATTTAGAATTGAAGTCAAAGTAACGTTCGCATACTGGCATGTGAAATAAATGCTTTCCGCCTCAGGGGAAAGGTAAATTTCCATCGAGCAAGGTGTGTCGAATGAGAGAAGAGGAGAACTGAACAGAGACGGAATATCACCTGCCATCGTCTAGTGAATCAAGCATCGGCGCTTCTGCCGTTGGGGGGCCCCGTATGTTGCCTACCACTATAACACTTTTTAATGATAGGTAGGGTATCATGGTGATAGTATGAGAATGGTACTATATTAATCCATAATATCCTATCACCATGATACCCACCCTAACCCCCATCATTCCTTATAACTTGTAAAAAGTACAGGGGCCCCCCAACGGCAGAAGCGCCCAAGCCTTGTATGCAGATCCCGGACATGTAGTCATTCAGTTCCGATTGTGTATCAGAGCTCTACTCGCTAATCAACTGTGGTGCACAAGACCATTTTGCAGCAAGGTTTGTCACTTCGTCTGTCGGTCGGTTGTGTTAAAATTAGACAAATTCTACTAGTTTTCGAATTTAATCTGTGGTCAGATCAAAAGGAGACGAGATAGGCTTCCATACGCATCCGACGCCACTCGCACTACATCATTAGGGGCGGGTGAAAAATCCTTAAAGGTCGGTGAGAGTGAACGCGAAACGAGGAGATCCATTCAATGTGATATGATGCAAAGCTATGCATCGCTGTTGTGCATCTATTTTCGAAGATCTCAAAATCAACAGTTATAGTAGAGGTGCAATGCAATGTGCGACAATGCGTGTTGATTACGATAATTGTGCGGCAGTGCGCCTGGAATGTCTGCGCTGCAATGTGTGCTGGGATGATAAGTGAAGGAACAACTCCTCATTCCGCGCGTTCTCTCACCAATGAGACAATGGCTGAACGATGAGAGCAAATTTTGCATATTCCATTCCAAAGTGTGGTGACAAATCATGCGGGAATAAGTTTGTTGATTACAGAAATAATTGATATAAATATGAACCCTAACAGCCTGCATTATCATTTATCATTCGACTTATCTATCAACATTTTCAGAATGCTTGGAATACTCTTCACCATCGCTCTGCTCACGCTTATTCTTCACGAAATTTTGTGAGATTCTACCCGATTTCTTCTGATTTGGAAGCGGAAACGCTGCATTTTTGGTGTAAAAATTATTTGATTCAGCGCCCGATGGAAGGCTCTGAGACTGCGAGGGGAGCTCGGACTGAGCGGTCCTCCCGCCGACCTCTTCTTCGGCAACTGGCGCTTCTACAACAGATTCGTTGCCAAGGTTATTCGAGAAAGTTCTTCAGCCCAAGAAATATTTATGTCAGAAAGGGCTGGAAGGGTTGCCGCACATCTTCACCGAATTTGAGCGGGACTACGGCAGCACCTACGGGTATGACAGTTAGATCCAGCTATTACCCTGAAGTTGTAATTCCAGACTCTACCTCGGTTCCTACCTGGAAATTATGACGACCGATCCGCAAATCATCAAGGAGGTTTTCATCTCGCAGTTCAGCAACTTTATTGACCGACGGGTGAGATTTGAAATTTCAAAACATCAAATTTATATCAATGCTACAGGACTACGGCGCGAACAAGGTGTATCCGATGCTCGACGGCCTTTTGCAAGTGGATCATACCGGCTCTTACGGTAATTTCGTACAGTAAACTAAAAGCGTTAGGCGTATCCACGCAAGGCGGGCTCTCCCAATTTCATCAAGATAACTTGTTATACAGTTAATATTCGCAGGTGTCGGCTGGAAGGAGATACGCTCGGTGATTTCGGTCATTTTCACGTCCGCAAGCATGAAGAAAGTGAGTAAATATCTCATTTGTTTTTGATCTTTTCGAAAATAATTCCTTCAGATGCACGCTTTGTGTCACAATCTTCCCTGCAACCTGGTTGAAGTACTGCATCAGAAATCTCGCGTAAACAACGGCAGAATCGATGCTTACGCGTGAGAAATCGGATAATAAACCTAAAATTGAGAAGAAAAACAACAATTTAGTGAATACCAAGCGATGACGATGGACATGATCGCTTGTTGTGCAATCGGTTTGGATATTTCTTGCATCAAGGTAAATTTCGGCTCCTGACTTTTCCTTTTCTTCCCTTGCAGGACCGCAACAACGACTTCTACAAACACGCCCGAATCTTCTTCAGTAATATGCGCTTTGAGAAATCGCTGCATATCCGAGCTTCTCGTAAGCACATCAAGTTTTTAATATTTTCAATGATCGTCAAACAATATTTTCAGTCGCCGTCGAAATCCTAAAATATCTTCGCCCGCTCACGAGATACGGCCGTGCTGAGCGCGTTATCATTAACAAAATGTCCACAGTGATCAAGCAACGGGAGAAGGATCGCGCTGCTGGAATTGTTCGTAATTTCATCAAAAACAAAGGGAAACAAATATACATAGATACGCCCGTTGCCCGACGTAATCGACCTCATTCTTGCCGAGAACGAGAAACGAGTGCAGATTGGGGTAAACACTGATCTAATTAATTCGTAAATACTGATTTTTTGTAGAAAAGATCCCTCCACCATGACGTCATCGTCTCGAATGCGTGGGCACTGTTCATTGCCGGTTATGAAACGACGTCCTCCGCACTTTCCTATGCTTCATATTTGCTCGCGAGGCACCCTGAGGTGAGTCCGTGGGGCACTTTTACTGACAGGGTTTGAAAAATAATCTCAGGCTCAAGCAACGCTCTACGAAGAAGTAATGACGACGTTCGGAGCCGATGAGACGATCGACTACGAGCGAGTGATGAAACTACCGTACATGGTAGTAAAACATGATTTGTTCATCCTAAAACTGTATTTTAGCACGCAGTCTTTTCCGAGACACTCCGGCTCTATCCTCCAGTGGCGACGCTGACGGGGAGGACGTGTATCAAGTAAGGCCAATATTCCTCACTAGTGTTGATAAGTCGCCATTCGGCTCTCCTCATTTCGCGTACTCTCTCGTCTCTCTGACCGGCGAGAGATCATTGTAAGCGAATTGTCATCACTATTCCTCACCACTCGTTGTGTCGCCAGATCAACCACCATTTTGCGCTGGGAAATACTGGGAAATACTGGGCACGCGGTGATGAGACGATAGAGAGATCCCTCTCAAATATCGTTCCCGACAACAATCCATCGATCATCGGGTCTCGTGAGGTTCCGTGCAATCACGGATGTTGTTCACTGCATGCCGTGGGCTGTGATGCACTGCGTAGTGAAATGCGATCCACGGATCCCTGTGGTCAGCAGTCGTTACTCACTGATCACATGATAGTTTATGGGTATTAGAGCCTGACCCTGTAATATCCAGTGCTGTAATACTCAAGCGAAATGAGGCAAAGCGACATGAATTCTAGAATCTATGATTTGGGATTGAGCTCTTTATTTCATTTTTTGTTGAAAATTGCTGTGGGAAGTGAAAAAGAGTGTCAAAAGCTACATTCCTTTCAGGGAAACGGTCGTCGGCGGAAAGATCCGCGTGCCGGTCGGCGTCGCCGTCGTCACGCCCGTGCACACGGTGATGTGGAGCGAAGAGCACTTCGAGAGGGCTACGGAGTTCATTCCGGAGAGGTTTGACTCTCTCACATTCACATACTCTCTCGCATCTCTGAAAAGCATGAGAGCAGTTCGAAATAAGATATTCAGGGCATTTCACAAAGGGTTGGACTTTTTTTCTTCTGTCCGCTTTACATAATTGCCATAGTCGCGATAATAACCCACAAATCCTCGTTAGTTTAGATTTCTGAACGACAAGAGCGCCTCATCCTGGTCTGCCACGTACCTTCCCTTCGGCATTGGTCCTCGAAACTGTGTCGGCGCGCGCTTTGCTGAAATGGAGTTCAAGACCGTGCTGGCCTCCGTGATCAGACGATTCGTGTTCGAACTGGATCCGGATCATGTCAGTTTGGTGTATTATTTAGCAATTACAGAATTCTCAACTCAAACAACAACTCTTTTTCATGAAGATGTAAAATGTTTGTTTCAGAAGGAGCTCAAAACGATCATTGGCAACGTATTGCTCAGCCCGAAGAACGACGAATTGATCATTCGAATTATCGAGAGAAAGGATGCACCCAACTTTGAATCGCTCGAGGCCGAACGAGCATCTGTAGTTCATGCTCTGTGACTCTGACTTTCTTAGTTTCATTTTCTGCCTTTGAGTGATCAGTGATTCCTCACTGCACCATTATGCTTGATGATACTTCATTCACTTTACCACTTGATGAGACACTATTCTGTCAATATACTATTATTTGTTTACGATTATGAGGCTCAAAACACGCCCACTCTGCGGAGATCGACTAAAAATAGTGGGCCTTTCCGCCCTTTACTTCGCCATTCTACCGCCACAGTCACCCCGTTTTCTCCGAAGATCCTCGTAAAAATAGCATCACGCGGTTGCGCTGTTGATGTCAGGACATGCCGGACCGGGAAATGAGAGAGCATGGAAAAGCGAGAGAGTAAGTGGATTCTCTCGCCTGTTGATAGGTTCGGAACGGGATCAGCAGACCACGCGATGGGGCGCCATCTTTCTCAATAACATAACGTGCGTCTCCGGAGAAGCTGATTGGTTAGAGTCGCGAGATAGTACGGGATTCAAGGAGAAGTGCTGATCGCAATAACAGAACGTGGGGACAGAAGGGGATCGTCGAGATCCGCACTTTTCTGTTTGCTGCCGGTTGTCTGAGATGCGATAGAGTGAGGAGAGGGAGGTTAGATAGACTAGAGATATGGTGGAGAAGGAGAGGCACTAATTGTCAACACCATCGCCCATTCCCTGCTGGAACGCATGGTCAGCTGCTCTCTCTGAGTAGTTGTTGACGATCCCAGGGAGTCCCTCTCCCTCCCTGTTCGAGAGAGGCAGAGGGGGGGGGATGACCCATGTGTACCTCCCCTCCCTCCCCTTTCTATACCTGATAAACTATCGTCTCTGCAGGATTCCGCTCATCTCGCCAATCAGAGACCCGAGTGATCTGAGGAGAGCTCTCCTCGGTCTCCTACCACGATGACAGGGGCGGTTCGTCTCCCCTCCTCTCACATCCTCCCTCTTACAAGGCAGAGGGAATGAGAGAGCAGGGTCTTCGAGGAGGCTCACCTCCTACTCCCTGCTTCATCCCGAAACGATCAACATGTGCGGTATAAAAGGAGGAGTCATGCCTGAGCTGCAGTGCGTTTTTACTTGATTTGAGCCCGGTTTTGTCCTGTTTTAGTCCTATTTTAGTCATTTTTACCCTATTTGAGCCTAGTATTTACAGACAACTTTCCGTCCAACCCTCTATTCAACTATGAGCATCCCGATCGACGACAGCCTGTGGGACTGGCCGCTCCAGTCGACCGACGGCATCGTCAAGGTTGGTCTTTCCTTCTTCGATTCGATATTTCTTGCGTTTGAGAGCAGTGCAATCTTGACCACTACTGGTAATAGAAGTAGTGAAGTTTTTTTCCGTTCCGATGATGATGAGAGTACTAATAACGAAGTTAAGGTGCACAACGACCAGGACAAGTTCGAGGTGGACCTGGACGCGCAGTACTTCACGCCGCAGGAGATCCAGGTCAGAATGATCCCTAAATAGCAAATTATTCGTTAATTTTTGTGGTTTTTTACTCGAAAAAGGGTATACGAAGGGACAAGACAGTAATGGATGAATAATAAATGAAATTTTGCAGGTGAAAGTGATCGGCCGCATTCTCGACATCCACTTCGAGCACAAGACGAAGCAGGACTCGCTCGGGGACGTGAGCAGAAGCGTCACGCGTAGTTACAAGGTGGGAAATCTCTTATCATCCGTGGAGAGAGACGAGAGATTGGGAAGGGAAAGAAGGAGCTGGGAGGGGTGCGTAGAAGTATGACTCGTGGTTACAAGGTCCATTTGCAAAGTACGATAGGTAGTCGCCGAAGTGATGTCCTAGAGTTCTTGTTGATCTGCATCACCAATCTTTAATGGTGCACACTAAACGTACATGACAACTGCTGCAAATAACAAGGGTGGTTGGCAGTTGTCGTGTCCAGTAAAACGAGCAATCACCATGTTGTCTCGGCAGTAGTACGCCAGCTGTTCAGTCTAGTGAGCAATTGGGTAAAAATAGAAGGGGCATGTCAACACTACCTCTTGCATAGCAGTAGGTGTAAAGATAGGAATTTAGTAGGGAAAAAAGAGAGATTTGATGTCAAATTCGATGAAAAAGTGATCAAAAGTGATCAATTCCAGCTGCCTGAGGACGTCGACCTCGGCTCGGTCAAGTCGGCCCTCTCGCCTCGTGGCACCCTAGTGATCACGGCCGCAAAGAAGCCGCAGAAGTAGACGTCGTCTGACCCAATTTTACCGTACCCTTGCCCCTACCATCTGTCCTATCCCCATGTAGACCCACCCTAGCCACGCTGTACCTTGCACATAATCTGCTTCGATCTGTTCTATGACGTGTTATTTTGTAAATGATCTTAGTATCCCACTCATCCCATAATCGAATGCCAGCCAGGCATGTCATACTCTAGTCGCATCAATATTTGTCTGCCTTGATGATTTGATGACCTTCGGGCATCAATCGATATCGTATTATTTGTGACGATAAAGACAAGATAAAACGTGTTTGGTGTTGCTGTCTCAAACAATCAATGAATCTGAAAAAGAAGTGTTTTCATCACAATTTTCGACTTATTGACCGTCTCTTCTCTGACTTGTGAGATTGCTATGTAACGTGAAGTGTGGGACGCGCAAACAAGTTGTCGTTCTATCTCCTTGCCCATCTCCGTGCTCCTGCATATTCGTGGAGAGAATAGGACTCGTAGGAAGAATGTGAACGACTTTATTCATTCTACACGAGCACATAACGGCTAAGCTATAACAAACGCTACACCTCATGCGGCGTTCTCATCTCTTTCTCATCGCACTGGCAACATTGGTGACGGAGACGGGTCTGATTGAATTTCGCTGCCTAATCGAGTAGTGGCTCCTCGCCAAATGACCGCGACGAGAGAAGATCCGCTCATTGACAAACATTACAACGACCTGAATAAATATTGAGACTCAGCTCGCAAATAGACTGAAATAAACCTCCCGGTATCGACTATTCAATGAAATGGTCATGATCGAAGTAAGTGGACCATGCAATATCATGAAACCGGTGAGCACATAGCCCGGAACTGCAATATTTCAATTTCATGCTTGTTTTCTCTTCACAACTGTGCTTTCATAATTATCTGCTTCTATGTTGAACATGCACTGCCACAAGCGAGAGTCATTTTGATAACCCTCTGACTCAATGCTTGGAAGAAGGAGACTAGAGTTGATCTTCACCCTGCCCTCGCACAACTCGCAATTAGGCGACGAAAACACGATTTTTCTCGCCGTTATGTCACGTTTTGCCCGTGAGATAAAATGTCAGATGAAGTGAAACCTCCTTCAAACTCACAATTATTTTGAAATGGAACTTGGACCAGCGTGAGTGTCAGCAAAGCGAAAAGGGGACAGAGAAGGACGACGAATGGAACGGAGGCCTTAATTCAAAAGTTTTACTAACAGTTGCTAGGGAAGCGAACCTGGAAGCTCAATTGCACGACAAATCGAGCATGCAATTTTCGTGTTGACAGGCTCATCTGATTTCTGTGGAGATGGAGTAACCTGGAATGATCACGATACGAAGCAGAATATTCATAAATCCTGTAGACAACGAACTTGAATATCGATGAAACAATAAATATTCCATAGAAAGACATAACAATTGCCCCTGATGCAAGCATGAGCATGCAGGATCGAAAACCTGAAATAATTGATTTTTGCTAAACTAAACAATTTACATTTTTACCGTTCATTCGTTCCATATCGTACACGACGAATGATTTGTACTGATCGAATTTACCTACGACATTTGGATAGTTCTGAAGAAAGTTTTTTTTCTATGAAGATATAAGTCGCTGTCAACTACTTTTTTTGCCATTCTGGGATCGTTTTCGAAAACCTCTACAGAAACGCCAATATCTGAGGTCCATTTCATTTTGACATTCTACAAATTTTTTATTCCGTCAATTCACCGTGCGGTTCATATTGACATTTTCAGAATTTTTTATTTTGCCAAACTCATTTGACACTTTTAAAATTTTTCATTCTGTCAAATCTCGGTGTCTTTTCACTGTTGAATCGTAAGATATTTATCAATTAATTGTTCATTGCTATACGATGTTTTCAGGGTAATTTCAGTTCCTTTTAGCTTCAATGGTTTGCCTCTTCTGAAAGTCCGGCAGCCACGTTTTTGCAAGAGGTCGTGATCTGAGAAGATGCGGATTAGGCATGAAAAAATCTCACAATCAGCGTGGATTACCTCTTCTCTAGTACGGAGAATTGGCTCGAACGTCACTGCTTGAAGGCCTCGTTCCTCCTCCATTCTTCGAAACAACCACTTCATTCACGACGGACAACGAGAAATGAGGGTTGTTTACCATTGTTCTAGTCAATTTTACATTCAAAATTGAATATTTGAACTCGTCCCTTTCCCATTTCTCTTCATTTCGCTCCCATTATCCCATCGCGATTGGTCGATGGTGTGAATTCGTTGAGTGGAAAATAAGTTATGGTGAGTTTTTTAACACTTGTTGAACCTTTCGAACATTCCTCTTGCCTTAAAACGTAAGACTGCAGTGGAATGGGCAGGATAGTATAAAAAAATTTCAAAAAGTCATCCGTAGCACATAGTTAGGGCCAAGACTCCTAGGGATGGTAAGTAGACTTCTCGAGTATAGTTTGGACCCAAAATGTTGATTTTTGATTTTTGTAATCGCGATTTTCAAATTTCAGATTTCGGAATCGAGTAAGGAGACGAGTAAGTCAGGTAAAATGATTTCAATTTGTTGCATCTTGAGTTCTGGAATCTGGATTATCTTAGGAGTTGTGTGAATAGCCCTGGCAGTGTGAATGAAAACTAAAACTAGCCCTGGCAGTGTGAATGACTGATGTTTTTCCAGGATGAGTCCATTATATCCATGGATGATGTATGGAATGGAGTAGATCAGGAACAAGTCGACGAATATGATAAGATACGATAGTTTTGTCTCATCATGAATTAGTTGTAAAATCAATGAAACTAGCCCAAATTATGAACGATTTGGAAAGCACGTTATCGTTTGTTGATGTCGTGAACAAATAATAGATTATTTGAAAAGCTCAATCCACATTTCCAGGAATCAGCCTTGAACTCGTGCGATTCGTCCAGGATATCGATGTTGGAAGATGAAGAGATCAACCTTACAAGTCCACTGTTTCTCACCTTGTTGAGAATAAAGAGTGATATTGTTACAAATGAAGTGCTGTGAATACCGTCGATTAAAGATACACATCAAAAACACGAGACAATGATGCAACGAGAGAACCAGAAATGACATTCTGAAAATTTTTAAAAGTGCCAAAATCGAGAGCCGATCATTCTGACATTTTAAAAAATTTTGAAACGGTCAAAATGAGGGGAGAAATAACTCTACCATTTTCTCTCTCGTTTTGGCGGTTTACGACACGTTTTCGAAAACGATCCCAGAATGGCAAAAAAAGTAGTTGACAG
>LS532022.1:687641-709468 GCA_900490775.1 Pristionchus maxplancki | reverse complement strand
GAACCAGAAATGACATTCTGAAAATTTTTAAAAGTGCCAAAATCGAGAGCCGATCATTCTGACATTTTAAAAAATTTTGAAACGGTCAAAATGAGGGGAGAAATAACTCTACCATTTTCTCTCTCGTTTTGGCGGTTTACGACACGTTTTCGAAAACGATCCCAGAATGGCAAAAAAAGTAGTTGACAGCGACTTATATAGAGTACTCACAATCACTAAATATTTCCGCATATCCTCTCTGTTTAGATTCCGCCCAAAAGGCGCTATCAACGCTCCGACCAGAACGACGACCGATAATTTGGCAGCAACGGTTGCCGTGATCTGAACCGAAGTTAGCAAAAGTTCCAGTGCTTAATATTTTACCCATAGATTTTTGCCGGCAAGTTTTGGATAGTAATTCACCAACAGGACTCGAAGTCTGTAGTTGAAGCCATCCAGAATCGATTGAATGTCGAAAGCGCAGACCATAATCCAGCCACACTTCAATTGAGAACAGTCTATCTTCAGCCACCTTTGCTGCTTACCAGAATTCCGTGAATTACAACAGGATTGTCAGTGAAATCAATGTAGTGATAGGCGCCTGGGAAAATTATTTCATTTCGAAAAACCTTCGTTGATCTTGCACGTTGAACTTACCAATGATTGGCAATACAAAAATTGGTCCGAGAATAGTGCACATGTGCGAAACAAAAGACCATGTGAGGATTTGGTACAAGCAATACTTGAACATCCCGAGCGAGTGTCCACTGTATTCCTGATAAAAATATCATATCCAAATAGACAAAGCACTTAAAAATGGTCACTTGAATGATGCGAATTGTGCAAATGAACATGACTGTGCTCAGCACTTCCATTGCCCGCATGAATCTGTACAAAAGTCATTAATAAATATCGAATTACTCAAAATATTAAAAAAAACTTACATCATTAGTGTAAATTCGCTGTCAAGAAGAACGAACTCACTTGCAGACATCACTCGAAACTTCTTCTCTTCTCACATTCGCAACACATTTCCGAAACCCCTAATTATTGTCCAAAGGCCACCGGTAATTTGCTCTGTCGCAACCGCGTTTTCTTCTTGTTTTTACATGCCAAGATGTTGACTATAAAATTACTTCGCAATAATGTAATTTATCGAATCATTGGTACATAAACGATTGCTTAATCTTTCTTCGACTTTGCAATTTCGCAAAATCTCTTGACAATTTGTTGGATAATTTTCGCTGAGATCGCAATTGTGATAAGGGCAACGAGTATTCCAGCGATGATAAGGTCCTGTAAGATAACGAAAATATGAGATGGCAAGAACAAAAAAGGTTCCAACCACATTGTGGTACTCGATCCAGCTCATATCGTACGATTGCGGTCGAAGGGACGTCGAGGGGCCGAATTCAGCCGCGAATTCGGTGTATTTCACGATCAGATCACGGACAGAGAAGGGCTTCTTGTGCAGCATGTCGGAGACTCGTCGAGCGTTGATGCGATAGCTGAACAATGCGACTCAATCAGTACGTGATCATGCAAAATTAAGTTACGGATTCATGACGGATCCCTCCACTCGCCTGTCATTCTCGATCACTTCTCTAACAACTGCTGTGAACTTGGCGGGATCGGCGAAATCGTGCTTGTTCAGCACCTGAAGAGCCATTTTCCGTGATTATTTCGAAATTCCTGAATAAAATTACCTGTCCGATGCCGTTGTGCTCCATCATCGCTGCGTTGCGCGGCTGGTCGCCGAACAGGGGCACGAAAATGCCTGCGCAGTCACACATTAGAATGTAAATTAACCATTTTTCCTCGCTTCGTTTAAAATGTTCTGCGAAAAAGTCCACAAAAGAGAGAAACAAGTCAAAAAATGATTCGAAACAGAACAATTACCAGGCGTGCCTCGCCACGCCGTCTCTTGCGTTGAGCCCATGCCTCCGTGAGTGATGAATGCGGATAGTTTGGGATGGGCTGAAAAACAAACTGTCAAAAGATAAACAGGCAAATTACAAACCCAGCAAATCGACCTGAGGCATCCACTTGGTCAGCTCGAGATTCGGGATCTGCAAAGGGAAAACTTTCTCAATTCCTAAGCGTAAACCCACTTTTGAGGCGATCTCCCTCGTGAAGTCATCATCTTCCTCATACTTCCAGATGAATGTGACGTGCGGGAGCGCTTTCACCGTCTGAGAACGACAATTTGATCGGAAAAAACGAGGAAAAACCTCGATTATAGACATTTTGATCGGCTGCGACAGATATGCAGACTTGGTCATAGATCCGAAAGAGAGGAGGACCGTTTTCTCGCGTTTAGCGAGAATTGCTTCCCAGTCCTTAATTGGATTTTGTTGTTTCGTTGTTGTTACTTTGTAAATGAACCTCGATTAACTTCTTTGGTTGCTTCACGCCGATGCCTCCGATGTTAATGACCTAGATAATCTCGAATAAAGGCTAATTTATTTGTTATTCTACCTTGGAAATAGTCGGAGCGGCAAAATCGATGAGTGGTTCGGAATTGACAAAGACATAGGCGGACTTTGCAGAGATTTCCTGAGATTTCAACTCGTTAAACTTCAAAAAATAGTTGTTGAAACATACGAGCACAGAGGGAAAGCTAGGCCCGAACTTCTCCTTGAAGACAGCATCGATCTACAATAATGATAATGCATACATTAATTTCGAAAAAACGAAAACAATACCGATGATCGAGCGCCGCCGAACGAAATGCGCACTAGACTGTTCGCATAGATGTTCACCAGTCGATCCCACATCGAGTGCACGTTCATTCTCGAGACGAAAGGTTCTGGAAAAAAACGAAATTCCTGCTAATGATAAGCGAGAGAGAGCGCGAAATGAGGAGACGGAGACTCGAATTTCGAAAAAGTCTTAGTAAAAATGACCCGGATTGTAGCTGAGCGCGGTCGGCACGCCAAACTCTTCGTGCTGTCCGCCGACAACCATAGAGGAGGAGGTGAGAATGAAGGACTTGGGCTGGATGAGCTCGGTGAGGGCTGTAATTGCATTGAATGCCCCTTCAAAAACACGTATCCTTTTAAAAATATGAGATCTCACCGGTGCCGCAGAAATCGACATTCTCCGTGATCATCACATCGTAGTGTTCGGCCTGGAATTGATTTTATTTTCATTTATTCAATCGTACTTACTCGAAGTTTCTCGATGAGCTCGTCTTGCTCCAGGACTGTCCTGCACTGAGTGCTGAACAGTTTAGAGAAGAAGTAGTTGAGCTGAATTTAACAAATATTTACATTTTTGCGATTGAAAAAAACGAAATTCACTCACAAACAGCGAACCAATCGGATTGAAGACGTTGACGCTGAACATGTCCTGTTTCTGATCCGAATAAGATTTCATGAAATCAGCGGCTGCTGCGCCCTGCAATTTGTTGTTGTTGTTTTCACCGAAAAACATGCTATAACAATTGAAACGCACCTGAGCGATGCGGATTTCATTGGATTTCGACTTGTGCCCAACACTGATCGGGTCAATCTCGGGGATGAGTGAGGTCTAGAACGAAGCAGTGAAAGAACGAGAAAAATGGAGCGACGCGACCAAAAACAAATCATGATTTTGTCCTCACCACATTGTGCCCCGCATCCACAAGCACGTCCGCAATTCTTCCCATGAAAGTCGAGTGCGAATGGCCGTACTGCGAGTTGTACATGAGTATCTTGTATGAGTGCACCAGAGCAACGCACGATAGGAAGGCGGTCAACACCCGCATTCTCGTGAGACTAAAACGAAAATATCACGAATGGTAAACGCGGTGAAGTGTGATGCAGCTCCACAAGCGAGCGCGATCTTATACACTCTTCACGTGTGCTCTCTAGTCTCTAGTGTTATCTAGAGCGCGCACTACGCACTCACCAATGCTCTTAGTCTCAAAACAAAGCGTTTTCCAGGAAATTTTTTCGAAAAATCAACGCGAATTGGCGAAGAATTGAAAAGAATTGATATGGACTTGAGAAAAACTGCAAACTAAATTGATACTCGAATCGGTGAATTTTAGGCAATTGCATGTAAAGATAATGAGGCTTTTCTGCGCTCACAGACAACTGTGCATTCGGTGTGCCCAATGTGATGCTGTCAGGAGTGCACAATATTTGTTGTAGCCGTCTCTGCATTTCGCACGCTCTCTCGCCAGATTGCCAGGTAAGATAGCAATCTCTCGTTGCGCGTCCACGTGTGCGAAAAGGAGACACAAGATAGAATGGCGCAACAAACACGAAGGAGGAGGCACAATGCACATCTTCTCTTGCAACTCGGGCCGTCAAGGCGAATTTCGAATTTGAATATTTTTTATCAGTCGTAAGTCATAAAAAGCACATATTTCCCTCATAAACGCGTACAATTTTGATGATCTTGCTGAAGACGCGCTCGCCGATGTCCGTAGCTCCGGAATAGTCTAGATGGTTGTACTCGGAAACCTCGAAGGCCTGAACTTGATTTTTTTTGCGAATAATATCGTTTTCCCGCAAACCTTGACTATGCCGGGCCGCAGCTGGGGCAGCAGCCACTCAACTTCCTCTGGTGTCGTCAGCCAGTCATTCCTGCTCCAGAACAAGTACATATCCGACTCGATCTTCGTATAGTTGTAGGACGGAGCGGTGATCTATAAACAGCAAAAATTGCTATTGCTACCTTGAAAGCAAGCGCACAGTTCCGTATCCAAGTTGTCCTCAGGCGAACCGTTGAAGTGATAGGCGTGATTGCCGAAGCCGTTCTGCAATGGTTACATGCTAATACTTTAACAGAGACTATCGGAAAGAATTGAGAAACTTCCTTCAGGGACCGTACAAGGATTTTTTAACCTCTGCTGAAAAAATGTCCCTGCGGGTACTTTTCATGTAGTGTCAAAAGAAAATCGACCGTAGGAAGCCGTATCTCTTCCAAATCAATCGATACTTCGACTTCAAGATTCGACTACTAACCTCTGCTAGCTGCAGAAGGGTCCACGACGACGTGCTCACGAAGAAATGACTCATGAACAACGGAAAGCGGGTCTGAAGCAAGTTTGGTAAATGGTTTTAGATAGGATCTCTACCCAATTGCCGCTTTTCGCAGGAGGTCCAGCGACGAACCGCAGCAGCGCTTTGCATACCTTCAAAGTCATTAGCTAAAATAATTTCGAAATAGACCTAAAAACCTCTCCAAACGTCTCCGATGCGCACAGCAATCTCATCGCTCCTCCTACCAGTGGTGGATTGTGGAATCCGACCTCTCTGGGAGTCTGGAAAGCTCTCGTATTTGCGCGAAAGCTCGACATGGATGATATAACTTACGATTAGATAGGGTCTAAGAGTCGCTGCGACCCACATTAGCAGCCTTCCAAAGGTGCCGGCAAAGTGCAGAGAGCCAACGGGCGCCAGCTGGAAAACAGCACGCACCTAAAGAATGATCTGAGAAATTTCGTAGAGCCCACGATACCCACTTTCTGATTGTATTCGGGCCTTTCTGCGAGCAGCAAAAAGCCGACAATTGTACCCTAAAATGATTATTTGTTCACAGAATGTTGCCAGTTCATTGGCACCTGCGAATGCCCGATCCAATACAGTGAGCTGGCCCCATTTATCTTGAGGGCTTTATCAATAGCGGCTGGCGCGTCGTACTTCGCCATGTCATCTAGCCTAAACACTGACTGATTTACAAGGGTTCTCACAAAGAAAAACGTACGAATACTTCCAGAACTCCGGGTCGCTCGTGCTCAAGCGCAAATGCCGTTGACTGTGAGTAGTCCCGCGATGATTCAACATGAACACGTCAAAGCCGGCATCGGCGAGGATCATTCCTATACCGAGATGATGCAACGAAAACAACGAATGAAGAAAGAAAAATGCGAACCTGGCGAAGACTCCGGCAAATGCTCCACAAACTCTGTTGAATCAGCTAGAAGGCCGTGCGCGAGCAGAATCGGCGGCCGATGGCAGGAGTCGTTGCCTGCAAAGTTGTATCCCGATTTCGGTCAAACATGAATTCAACGTTCAAAGAAAAAAAATCAAGTTTTCGAACACGATTCTGTCATAAGTTTGTTGAGTATGCAAAGGAAAAATTAAGTCACGGGGAAGAAGGAAATAAGCTGCTCACCTCTCGAACTTCGTCCGTAAGGTATCCTCAGCAGGCTCAGAACGTATCCATCGTCCGTGATGACGTCATAGGATTCGACCGGGTAGCCCCAGTACCGGATCATCTCAGCCTAAAGGGACACAGTATTCCTTTGGCTGGGTGGTGAGGTGAACGAAACTTTCTGCTCTTTCCCAATATCCCCGAATCAATTTCTCTCGCGAAAACTCGCACCACGGTGTAATTTCTAACTTTTTTAAAATTTCTAACCCGTATTCTAACAATTTGGACTGTGGGCTGATCCTCTGTGATCAGCTCACAAACCGTGACATGGATGATGCCGATAGGTGTTTTTAAATTTAAAAATAATGAATAGAACATACTGGTGTCATCGACTCCTCCACGTCTCGTTGGGAATCAGCGATAGAAGCGAAGAACATCAAAACAAGCACGATCATGGTTTGACTTGTGGCAGGCGTTCAAGGCAGTGCTCAGTCAGTCACGTTTTATGGAATTTTTGCTGATCAAACATCTTCAAGAGTGCATTCTGATGGCCCGCCATGCGTGCGGTACTATCAATCCAATTTCAAGAGGCAATAACAAAGTTGTCGGTTTTGATACTGCTAATAGAGGGGTTCGAAGATGTATTCTAGCTATGACTGTTCCAAGATCCGGTAGCTTTATTTGAGATTACTATTATGCTTCATCAGATGAGATGTCGAGATACCGACGAATTTTTATTCATCGTACATGCTTAGGGAGTATATGTGTGGAGTGGAGTGCACGCTGTTCACAACTTTGCACGCATTCTGCGCGTCCGTACTCACGTTCTTATCGTCACTTCGCCCTTGTGGAATGTATTTTTCGAAATACAGTTCTCCGTCTCTTGATTTCGCACGCTCTCTCGTCGACTCAATTGCCGAAACATCGTGCGGAATGGAGAGACGACAAGCTACGCGTCCCCTGTCAAATCACGCCAGTCAGGCAACGCAATGTCATCACCCCCGTTCTGTGTCGTGCTTGGGTCTCGGGTTCCCAAAATCCGTGGGCTTACACACTCTTTTTATTGTTTACGATTCAAAAAAACAAATAAAGAAGAGGAATGAGAAGAAGAGGAGAGAGTACTAGGGTGATGATTGCAGTGAGCACGGCTACGAGCAATTCCGTCGCTCCGACATGCTTGTAGGTCAAGAGAGCACCCGTCTTCTTCGGGTTTGTTCCCTGCAATGCTAAATTCTCAAAAACTATCTATGCCTCCGCGAGTTTGTCCGCCGAATTTAGCGATAAGGGTCATGCATGTGTTCAGTGTGTCCGATAGACTAGTTGTTTACGGGAGTCCCTATCAAAGAAATGGTTGTTTAGTCCACCTAGTGTCCGAATAAGGTTGTGCTTTCTACCGTTTTTGCCGACTTCGCAACCCACCTTCGCTATTCTATCCTCGATCCCGAGAATTGTCTCGCGAGCCTGCGGCCACGTGTGTGGTCCTTTGATGCGATAGAAGTAGGGCGCGAATGGCGCGAACAATGAGTAGCCAGCCATCACAGGATCGGAGGGAAGGTAGGAGAACCTGTGCGATGGGAGACTGAGGAACACACATGGATTAATGGCTCACGTATATTAGAAAATATCTTTTGAAATGCACAGAATTCAAACGTTTTTGACTGCGGAATCGCGTTATGTTCGGACTACTTTTTTAAACGTGGTACCAGTAGGGAGGAAGGCAGCCAATCAATGCAGCTAATTCGTCCATGTACGGAAAGTAGTCAACCTGGAAATTTCATAATTTAGAACATTTTAATTCAACAATTACCTGAATTGTGTGCCGTCGGCTATGTGAGTATCTCGCTGCCATCTCTTCTCGTCTCTGCTTCAAATGCTCGAGACGCTTCTCCTGCAATAAAGTAATTATCACGCGTGTCATTCGACTAAAATTCGGTGATTTTTTCACGATTCTCATGGACCATCACAAGAAAGCTGGCGGAATAAATTGGCAATATTCAACTCACCTTGCTGGGCAGTATTGACCGGCCCGCCAGCACGTCCAGGAACACGCGCGCTTGCAGCTCCGATATTGGCGCGATCGAGCCAAATGGCTGAAATCGTGCAATCGGAAGCGTAAATCAACTCTATTCTCACCTGTATCAGCCCGATAATGCCGAGTGTGTCATGCTCACACTCTGTGGGGAATATGAACTGGTACGCGTCCACCTTGTTGTCTTCTACCTGGAGAAGAACAGACATTGGAATTCAATTAGAGTTTGTAAGGTGATGAAATAACTAGCTGTGTTATAGGAAACTGGTTGTTTCGTTACCATTCAAATCTAGATACTATCATTCGCGCACCTCAATTAATGTCCCCTTCTCGACCATCGGGAAGTCGATCGTGTAACCCGTGGCTAAGATGACGGCATCTACGCCCTCGACGCTGCTGCCGTCCTCGAATTCGACGCCTCCGCTGCCCGTGAAACGCGCAATCTGCGGCTTGACGCGCACCGTGCCCGAGGCGATGCGATTCGGCAGCTCGTCGTTGATCGTGAGATGGGCACTGTAGGAGGAATGACCCTCTCACTTTCCCGTGCTCTCTCGTTTCCCCGACTGACGAGAGAGCATGGCGAACTGAGTGAGTCAGACAATTGCTCCTCTGAAGGCATGACTGGTTCCAATCCTTTGCTTATTGGATTTAGGAAACCTCGAACACCAACTGCACTACATCCCAGACGCCTATAGTAGTGACATCTTAGTGCATGCCTTACCCGAACACGTCGTGGTCCGGCTTGAGATTGTAGAGATCATGGTCGAATCGACGATTCATTTGCCAGCGCATCACCGCGCTCGAGCACCACAACTGCACGGACGGTTCATTAGTGACTGATAGGGTACTAGGGCTGTCGAAATAAAGAATCCGCCTCTTCGATTCACGTGCTCATTGTTCGGACCGGTGATAGGGCACGTGAAATGAAGAGGCGGATTCTTCATTTCACGTGCCCTATCACCGGTCTTTTTCTTTTCTTCTTTCTTCTTCTTTCTTTCACAACTTTATTGGGTACATACTAGCCGCAGTACCCATTTCCATGTTTCGCCACGGGGTCAAAACGGGGCCGAACTGCTACAATGCGCACCTTTCTTAACAAATCGAAGAAGCGCGTGTTCAGCGAGCAGTCAATGGGCCTTCCGTACTCGTAGATGCGATTGAACACCCACGCCCCGGTGCGGCTCACGAGGTGCACCTGAAGATGTTAATCGTCGTTGACGTTGAGGTGGCCTCTGAATGCAGAAAAGGTTCGGCCTGGCGATTTCGCGAAAGCTACTACACTAGTGCTCTTAAACTAATGCTTTTCCTTACCTGCTTCGAAATCTTGGACAACTCCGTTGCGATGTCGCCTCCGCTGTTGCCGATGCCAACCACCACGACCACCTTGTCTTCGTAGCCTGAAACCCGGTGGTGGTGGAACAACAAGCTTTTCCTGCTGGATAAGCTTCGTGTTGCAACGTACCGACGTGATCTTTGTACGATTGGGAGTGGATAATCTTTCCCTTGAACTCGTTCTGTCCCGGCCAAGACTCAGGAACGTAAGCGTGAGCGTGGTGACCAGTACAAAGAAGGACGCCATCGAACGTCTCGGTGAAGGTCGTTCGAGATCTTAATTAGGGGTTAATTATTAATTAGTAAAGTTAATTAATTAGTCAAAACAATATTGGAACCTCGTGTCAGTCACGGTGACATCCCATCGGCCCGTGGTCGCATAATCGCTGGCGCGCACGACATTTTCGACCTGAATTCTTTTTACATTTTTATTGAAATACCTCTCAATTTCGACTCACCTTGTGAAACAATTTGATGCAATCATTGAGTTTGTAGTGTTCGGCATACTCGGAATAGTACTGATGCACTTGCTTATTGTGCATGAAATTCGAGTACTCGGCTTTCGGAGGGAAGTCCGAGTAGGCCGACATTTCCTTCGACGAATTGCTCACTGTCGACTTCATTACGGAAGATTCTGGAGCGAAAAAAGCATTAAGACACTGTCAAATATCGCTGACCATTGCACTCGTTTTGCTTGAATCTCCACAGTCCTCCAATGCCTCCACTGCCCTCATAGCAGACAGTTTCGAATCCATACAACAACGAGTGTCTGAACAAAATGCTTCGTCCAAGGCTCAGTACTAAACCATTGTCGCCTACCTGACTGCGGGAAGTCCGGCTGCTCCAGTGCCAATCACGCACACTCGCTTGCGACGTTCCTCAGTTATGACCATCTGACTGAGAAATGAATAGCAAGCGGATAAATATAATGCAGAACTACTGGAATGGAGCTAGTTGGGATGAGAAGCGGAAGTAGGTTAGAGACAACTGTTATGTCAGAGAGGGTATAGAGAAATAGTTCTTATCCGACCTATTGCAGCTGAAAGCGAAAGAATGGAATGCAGTCAACGTCTTGTTTTATAAGACTCTATTTCGTTAATCATGTCACCGCCCATTTTATTCAGATGTGGTCTTTGTTCAGATTCGAATCTGTATTATTTGTTTGTTTGTTGCGTCACTGTTTTGAGAGATTCCCTCATAGATTAGATTGGACATTGGTGACCATGCATTTTCACAGCTATTAACGATGTCACTATGATAGCGAGTTGGTGTGTTGAAGATCGTTTAGTAGATCAGACACTAAAACAAGGAAAGTGAAAGTGTTGACAGTTGATCTTTGGAATAGGTGCGAAACTTCGATCGTTATCTTATTGTATCTCACCATTTTTCAAGTATTCATTATAAATGGCATGACAATAACCATGCAACTGATGAAAGAATACGGAACATACGGAACACCACTTATCACCTGTTAAGGATGAAACACTGTGTAAACGCCAACGCAATGATTTTTCTGTATGGCTCAAAAACATAAAGTATTAAGATTGGTTGTTCAATTGAAGATGATGATCTAAACAGGAACTGTTGTTGTATAATTGATTGATATAATAAACGTTTTCCTATTCCCTAATGTTTTTGCGCCAAACAATAAGAAATAATCTCATCTCGCGCAGCCAACAACAACGCGGAAATGGACAATCGCGTATACATTTCACCTATGGTCTCAAAGATCAATTCATGTATCATCACAGGAAACATGTGAAAGATGGACTTCGCGATGGCTGGTAAACAAGAGGAAGACTCGATTTTCCCGTTTCAGTGTAGGAAACAGTTGTTTTATTTCCAATTTGTTTGGATTTTATGGTGTACTTTTTTGTCTACTTTCCAACGAGCGAGAAGAACGGCTATTGAAGGAAGGGAAAGTGGGCACGAGAGGTCATTCGAAGCATTCGCACTATCATCCTGATCGCAATTGTTGGCGAATTTCGCCGATGGCTCGAGCTTATTGCGATGGGAGGAAGATTAAATCAAACGCAGTTACGTAAGAGACCTTCCACGAGAAAACGTAGCTTTTGTGCAAGGTCGACGCACGACTTTTTCACAACCTATCCCAATACAATCACAATCACAATGGACGAGGTTGCCTCGCTCATCGGATGCCTCCCTACTGGTTTTCCTACCTTCTCTTCGATCCCCTAATGACCGCCCGCTCATTCTTTGCGCCATTCGCTCCCTACTTCTACCGAATCAAAGGATGCGTGGAAGCAAGATAGACCATTCTCTCCATTGAGGATCGAATACCGAAAGTAAACCGCAGAATGTGAAATGGTTTCAGTAATCGCTTTTTCAGGGAACGAGCCCGAACATGGCGGGTACTCTCTTCACTTACAAGCATGTCGGAGCTACGGAAGTGCTCGTTGGAGTGCTCACTTCCATCGGCGCCACCATTCTCCTCTGTGGATTGTTCCTCTTCTATTATTTCTGTTTCTGAATCCTATCCCACCTGTTCTGTTTACTGCCTTACTAACTTATTTCTCAGTTCGGCACCATTTTAAACTGTTAGTCATGTGCATGTTCGTGCGTTCTATGAAAATTATGGATGGTATGAATAAATAATTTTCGGATTGTAGGTCAATCTTCTTTCGTAGTCCCTTTACTACTGGAGAATTGAAGAAAATAGTGAAGAAATAAATATGACAGATGATAATGAAAAAGGAAACTGAAATTTATACACAATTCGTATTGAATTCACATCCTTCGTGAGAGTTTTCGGCTTCATAATAACTTCATGGTCCATTCCTTGATGCTCTGAAGTGCATGCTGAAACATAACATAGTTTATCGACGACCCAATGAGTGATCATACCTGAGCCACATCCAACGTTGAGTGTATTGTCAACATTCCGTGGAAACCGTGCTCAGAGTGAACCCATTTCGTAGGTACCTATGATGTTCTCGGGTTAGAGAAAAATTCTTAGATGGCGGAAGATAACATACATCAGCCTTTTGGAGTCTCTGTGCATATAGTATGCCCTCATCCTTGAGTATATCGAACTCGCAAGTGATTACGAGAGACGGCGGGAGGCCAGTGAGATTGGATTGCATCAAAGGAGCAAATGAAGGATTGTTGAGGAAGGGAGCGAGTTGTTCCTGCGAACAGACATTTAGGACTCATTAACTTTTATCAGTTTCCTAATTTTAATAGTGGGAATAAATCGTAAACTATTTTGTTCCCTATTCTGTTAGTCGTCGTGAGCGGTTCCCTCTCCATTCGCTTTGATGGAGACCGGTTTCCCCTTTTCCCTCGCCTACGCCTACGATTCAACAAGATCGGAATACCCATCCAAGCCGGACTGGTCGCCGTGCGATGGGTATGACCATCTAAGTCTCCCTCAGAATCTAGGCTGAAAATTCTCGCTCAAAGATAGATCTTTCGAGTTTGGAGGGCTCGCGCTCACAGAAGAATCCAGAACACGCAAGGCTTCGTAATCGACCTTCAAAGGGATCTAATTGTGCGCAATACCATCAATATCTATATCGGGAGCAAGAAGAACGGAAGCATTGCGACAATGAAAGAAGGCCAATCTTCTGCCCCGAGATGCCTCGAATTGACTATCTTGAAATGCGAAGAATGCCCCTCTGATACCCCATCTTCTCATCTGACGTCAATCGTCTGACATGATAAATATGTATGTATGTATGTATTTTGTTATGATCATTTCATTCTTAGTACCGGTAGTTCCTTAACGGGTACATGAAAACCAGTAGAGTGTACTTGATTACGAAAAGGCGTAGGAAGCAAAGAATAATTCATATTCTGAAATTAGATAATTGAACTATTCTTTTCATGTTTTGCATACTTGCTCAACGAATTCCATCTCCGGCTTTTCCACATGTCGATTGGCCGTAACAGCTGCTGCGAAGTCTGGTCGTTTGTTCACATCGATTCCCGCGTACCAGAGAGTGAAGTGAGCGAGAGTTAATGGATCTTGAAGATTTCATTGAAGATTTCATTTTATATTTATTTATGTTTCCAATTTTCAGGAAATTAGCCTTTCATCATACCAAGAAACGCTAGACTCTTCATATTCTTCTCCCAGTATCGAAACGAGGGCGATCGCTGGTCGGA
The DNA here is from genome assembly GCA_900490775.1 of Pristionchus maxplancki. Lineage (NCBI taxonomy): Eukaryota > Metazoa > Nematoda > Chromadorea > Rhabditida > Neodiplogasteridae > Pristionchus > Pristionchus maxplancki. The sequence continues at coordinate 695,913 of LS532022.1, read as the reverse complement.
CATTTGCAGCCATGGGTACAGTAACGCCTAGTCATTGATCGATCTCTCGGAGACTACAGTAACCACACCTGTCCTAGCAGTTTTGGCTCGGCTCCACTATCTCGTCTTCGCTGAGCGATAGCAGCTGCAAGATTGCCACCCGCGGAGTCTCCCATCACGATGATCTGAGTACGGTAGAATGAATGGAATGGTCGGTATATCGTATACCTTGCGCGGATCGATACCGTACATTGCTGGGCCGTGCTTGATTGCATATTCGAGCACTCGCTCGCAGTCTTCCAAGCCGCCAGGGAATACCTCAAGAAATCAATAACCGCAAATAATCCACCGTAATCTCCAACCGTTTCCGGAGCCAGTCGGTAATCGACAGATACGAAGAGTCTCGTGCTCATTTGCTTAGCCATCGTGCGCGTCAACGATTCGTATCTGAACCAATAAATTCGGTCATGAGCATTTTTAGCATTCAGTATTTATCAGGGGTCGCGTAAAGCGCTGATCAGGTAAGTCGGGATCATTCTTCTTTTGATAAGCTCCACCAATTTTCACCCATCCTCTTCCGTATCTCATTTCGCCATCCTTCCTTGGGTCGCCCTTGTGATCTCTTCTCTTGTCAGTCGTATGGGATCCACACAGTCATTCTTCTTGTCCATTGATTACCATCCATTTGTCTGACTTTGTCGGCCCATTTCAACTTTCGTCTTTTCTAGCATTTTTAGGTAACGTAAAATTCGCACTCACATCTCCGTGCTCCAGATGCTGAAACCACCGCCATGAGTGTACATTATTGCACCATCAGAGATTGCTTTCGCCCGGTTACGTGGATAGTAAATACGAACCTAAAGATTGTTGTAACAAAAGTAACGCTGTCTTTAAAGTTCAACCTTGACTCCATCCCAATGCGTCGTCTCCATGAGCAGAAGCGAGTCTGTTTCCTCATGTGGTCCCATCGCCCAATTGAGAAGATCCGATGCCTTCCTCATCCAGTTCAGTCTACAGTTCGCATTGGGACAGAGCCGCGTCTGCAGTGCGAGAATTGAACGTATCAGTGATCTATCATTTCCGATCAATAGTTGGGTAAGACTCTCACCGGATAGTAGTAGAAGACGCGAGCGAGCGGCTCGAGAAGGTGAAGGGTAATGCGGTCGCTAGTGGACGAGGCGCCTAGCTGTGAACGTTATCGATTGGCGAAACTGTTTCTCATTCGAAATACCTGCTCGGGCAACGGTCGGTAGAGAGTGATAGGCACGAGTAGTGTCATCAGACCGACCACTGCCAGTAGTAGAAAGGATTTCGGGTTTACCCAAGTCATCTCTTGCGAATAGGAGATTGTTGATACACTTAGATAACAGAATGTTGATCGTACACAAATAACCTGTAATGACGAGTTCCTCTTTCCCATTTTCATTTTCACACCTCGCAGATTGCAATCATGATCAACAATTGAACATTTGAACAATTTCAACGATCACATGGCTCTACAATCTTGCACATAGATCTTTTGGCTCTGTTGTAGAAGACGGGTCAAAAAGGTCCCAATGGGGATAAGCGAGGTCCCAAAACCAGGCGTTAAAACAGTGAGGTCCCAAAATCCTGGTTCCAAAATAGAAAGGTCCCAAATCCTGGTTTCTAAAATAGAAAGGACCCAAAAAAGACAGGTCCCCAAAAAGATCCTCGAAAATAGAAAGATCCTTTATTAACAGAGACTATCCGATAGAATTAAGATAGGGCCGTACAACGATTTTTTAACCTTATGCTGAAAATATGTTCGATTTCGAAGGGTCACGAGTTCGATCCCCCACCCAGGCCAACCAAGCCCTCTATCCCTCCGGGGTCGGAAAATTGGTAGTATCTTCGGTTACAAAAGGTAACGTGCCCTAGAAGCATTGGGAAAGCAAGGGTATCGTATTCCCAGCGAGCAAGTCGGCCCACCGACGAGCACCACCTAGCGTAGTCGCTTTCGACTGTAAAATCGCTTGTGGCCGAACCTTTACCTTTTACCTTTACCTAAAAATATGGCCCTAAGGGTATTTTTTCATGGAGAGTTCGAAATTCGAGCTCAGGAAGCCGCATCTCTAACGCCCAATACCCTGTGGCACACTCCACATTGCCAGGGGGAATGCAATTTCGCGAAGGGCGCACCCAACCCTACAAATTATATATCATCTTGTAGATCTCGACGAGACGAACATTTTTTGTGTTGGAAGTGAAAGTCTAGTTCTTCCGTGGAAAAAAATATTTTGGTCGAAAGTTTCATTTTTCGCGCCGTGAAAATTTTTTTGCTGCTCGGTTAACTACTTCATTCGATTCCCCATGCTTTTTTACCGATTTCCTAACCCATATGAGTTGCTTTGAGTGCAAAACGCCATTGCCTGACCCAAAATACTCGTTTTATTTGGTTTCACAAATACTAAAAATAGCCGAGAATTGAGGTTTACAATTGAATTGAGAAATGAGAATTGAGGTTTGTTAGCGACTTTCTCGAAATTTTTAAGGTATTGTCTTCTTCGATTTTGCTGAATTTTCGGGAGTGGGAGTATAGGCAAAAAATTTACTTTCGACCAAAATATTTTTTCACAGACGAGCAACACAACAAAAAATGTTCGTCTCGTCGAGATCTACAAGATGATCTATAATTTGTAGGGTTTGGTACGCCCATCGCGAAATTGCATTTCCCCCTGGCAAGGTGGAGTGTGCCACAGGGTATTGGGGGTTAGAGATACATCTTCCTAAGGTCGATTTTCGGACTCACACACATGAAAAAGTACCACCAGGGCTATTCTTTCAGCATAGGGTAAAAAATCCTTGTACGGCCCTATGTAAATTATCTAGTCTTTGATACAGACTACTCGCGCGCGCGTTTTGTCTGGTTTTACACAAATAATTCAGCTGCAGTGGACCCAATCAAAGATGACACTTAATAGAGTCTCAATCAAAAAATTTTAATGCTGTATTCACTTTATTGGGCGATAATCATGAGAAGCACATGTTCCCCTCAAAACTCCGTACAATCTCGACGATTTTGCTGCAGAACCGATCAGCAACATCAGTAGCATCAGCGTAGTTGAAGTGGTTGTAGTCAGGAACCTCGAATGTGCCCTGAAACTTATTTTTTGTCTATTTTTTACATTTAAAAAAAATGCAAACCTTGACTATCCCTGGCCTAAATCGCGGCAGCAGCCAGTCCACCTCCCCGGGTGTTGTCAACCAATCGTTCTTGCTCCAGAACAAGTAGACATCAGATGCAATATTGCTGTAGTTGTAGGGCGGCGCGGTGGTCTGGCAACAAATTATAAGCTCGTGGATTCATTTGATGGCTCACAGTTCCGTATCTTCTCAAGTTATCCTCAGGCGAGCCATTGAAATGGTATGCATGATTGTAGTAGCCGTTCTGCATTGAGAGACCGCAATGTTTAAAACAAAAATTCGAATTAACCTCCCCTATCTGCAGCATGGTCCAAGAAGATGTGCTGATAAAGAAATTGCTCATGTGCAGCGGCATGCGTGACTAAATTCAGGAAAAATTGTTGATACCCCTCCTTCTATTTGCAATCGACACCACGGCTCACCCAATTTGCGGTTTTTGCTGGTGGCCCGGCGACAAAGCGAACCAGCGCCTTGCATACCTGAAATTAATTAATTTACTAAAAAAAATTCAAAATGGGGTCGTAACCTCGCCCGACATCTGCGAAGCGCCACACAGCAATCGTGTCGCGCCGCCAACCAGCCATGGGTAGTGAAACCCGATATCTTTAGGGGCCTGGAAAAATCAATTTTTCTCAAAATTGCTGCTTTATTCGTTGGAAATCCGACAACGTACGAGTAGAATGGGCCTGAGCGTCTCTAGCGTCCAAGCGAGTAGACGTCCAAAGGTGCCGGCGAAGTGAAGTGTTCCCACCGGTGCTAGTTGAAAGAGCGCGCGGACCTGAGTGACCCGTGATTGACATAGAGCAGGAGTGATTGTAAACAATGAAAAAAGCAATGCCTCACTTTCTGACTGTACTCGGGCCTTCCTGCAAGCATGAAGAAGCCGACTATCGTTCCCTGGAACATTGCATTTTCAACATTAGAATTCGAAAATGTTCGCTCACTTTTCAATACGATAATGCTGCTCTGTGATTGTAATACAGCGAAAGTCAATGTAAATTATACACAAGATGTGAATGACTTCGAACCTGCGAATGCCCGATCCAATATAGCGTGCTGGCCCCATTTAGCTCGAGGGCTTTATCGATGGCCGCGGGCGCGTCGTATTTCGCCATGTCATCTAGTCTGAAAAACTGAATTTTTCTAATTCTCGGCATACGATCACATACGAATACTGCCAAAACTCCGAGTCGCTCGTGCTCAAGTGCAAATGTCTCTGGCTGTGAGTAGTTCCTCGCTGATTCAACATAAATACGTCAAAGCCGGCATCGGCGAGAATCATTCCTGATTTTGTCTTTGTAGTAGTTGCAGGGTGGAAAGAATACAAGAAAATCGTGGGCAGGCTAAGATTTACCTGCTGAGGACTCGGGCGGGTTCTGCACGAACTCTGACGAATCGGCCAGAAGACCGTGCGCGAGCAGAATGGGAGGTCGGCGGCAGGAGTCGTTGCCTTCAATTTGGTCTTTCAAATACGTAAACAACTTATTTCTTATGGCCAATCCTTAGACAGCAACACTTGAGTGTTCCGCTATGTATTGAAATCATTCAACTCCTCGCTGACGCTCGCTATAATATTGAAGACACTTAACAGAAGAGAAAGGATACAGAGTGCGCAAGACTTCGAATTCTCACTTTCCGAACTTCGTCCGTATGGTATCCTCAGCACGCTTAGAATGTATCCATCCTCGGTGATGACGTCATGGGATTCGACAGGGTAGCCCCAGTGCCGAATCATCTCTGCCTGAAATATTTCAGTCCTCGAGAAGTCAGAAATAACAACAACAACAAATACTTACCGAATTCATGGACTCTTCCACATCCCGCTCACCGAACGCATTAGTCGATGATAGGATCAAGAAGAGCAATATCATTGCTCAAAGTGCCGCACGGTCAATCTCGTTTTGTATGCGAGTTTTGATGATCAAACACCCTCACGAGTACGCTACAGTTGCCCTCCATGCGCTCCTTATCATCAATCCAATTTTCACACACAGACATTTGTTTTTAGTCCTCAGATCCGTAGACATGAAAACGTTCGAATCATATATTGACGGTTTACTTTATTGAATAATTGACTTCGCCATACAATCTCATATTTTTCCAAAGGACGTTGAGGGTTCTTTTTGGTACCACATGCTTAGGGTTTTGATTTCTGTCTGTGAATGCACGCTAGCCACAACTTTCTACACATTTTGCGCGCACGTACTCACGTTATCATCGTCATTCCGCACTCATGGAATGTATTTTTAGCCGTCGTCTCTTCATTTCGCCCACCGTCAAGCCGGGAAAAGTGGCGAGAGATAGCGCGAAATGAGGTTTCAACAAATAAATGTACTGACAAATAAATGTGAGAACAAATGGAAGGCGACAACTAAAGTATTGTATTTCTTTCTTATTTATTATTACCACGCCTCCACAAAAAAAATTTGAAAAAAAATTTGTGGAGGTTCGCTTATTTCCCTGACTTCAATAGAAGGATAATGAGTAAAATATATTATGAATACGCTGAGAAATAGGGATGCAAACTCGACAATCTTCTTTCTATCGTGCTTGATTTTGTTAAGATCTCAAACAACTATATTTTGCAAAAAATACGCTATCACAGGCTTGTAGATACGATTTTCTCCACGACTGTGCAGTAATGGCTGCTAGTCTTGCTTCGTATTTGGTCGGAGGCTTCTTTACATTCGTCGGAATAATGGGGGTATAATTTGAAATTTTTTGACTATGCAAATTTATGCAATGTTTCTAGGTCGTGCTCAACTCAACTGTGCTTCTTGCAATTTACAAAGGGCGCTTGCTCAGTTCAAAGGTACAGAACGTTGACTTTTTCATTTGTTTGTTTGTTCATTATGCCCAGGGAAATAAATCCACAAACCAACATTTGTTCACAGACCAGCCCCGTCTACATTCTCTCGTCGCAAACTCTAGCCGTTGACACGCTTCTGGTGCTCATTCATTTGGTGTACCATGCACCAGCCGTGGCGCTGCAGGTGAACGACGCACTCGGGGTATTGACGTGTTTCAAGTGTTGCTGCTTTAGCGTGACATCACTCCTCCCGAGTTTGACTTTATTTTCGAATTCATCCTGATGTACGGCTGGTTCCACAACTCTCTGAGTCACATTCTGATCGCGCTCAACAGGTTCAAAGCATCGCCATAATTTGAAAAAATATTCAATCTTCACAGACTCGTCGTGATCGTCTTCAAGCGGTCGGATGTTTTCACGCGCAATCGAACGATCGCCCTTTCACTTCTGCATCATTTCATTGCCGCAGCACTATCGATCGCAACTGAATTCATGCTGCCGTGTTGCAAGTTTGTTGTTGACTGATCACACTTCGAGGCAACATTTTCAACAAATTTTTATTTCTCCATTGAACATTTTCGCTCTGCAGGCTAAGCTTCTCGTGGCCCTCTTACTCCTATGCGTACGCTGAATTGGTAAGCTACAATCAAAACACTGAAAAACGAAATTTCAGCCTGGCGTTATAAATTACTCCGCTATCCTGACGATTCCTGTTGAAATCGCATCATCTTTGATCTCCATCATTTCGTATGCTGTGGTAATGGTACTGTCTGTTATTGAAATAAAATGAAAACTTATAGATTATTCGAACGATGCACAGTGCGAGAAAAATGGAATCCGTGACAAGGGATATCGACAAGAAAAGGCGAGCGCAGGAGTACAGGTTAGTGCGATTTTGCCACCAATATTGTTCCTGTCTATTCACAATTCAAACAATCAGATACGCCATCCAATTCGCTGCCATGGCTCTTGTTTACTCTACGGCGTGGATTCTTTTCAACACATTGCCGATTATCATCGGGAAAACTACCAATCTCTACATTTATGGGTTTGACCTTACCCAATTGTTCGAAAATGAACTAACTCAGAGTTATAACAATGCTGGTTGAAATCAACGCACTTGCCAATGCCACGGTCTACCTGTCGAATAACAAGGAAGTAAGTGGCGGCAGATCGCTAATGGAAGCAGAGAGCACACCTTTCAGATTCAAAAATCGATTCAAGTGATGCTCGGGAAGTCCTCCAAAGTGCACTCCATTACTGACAAAACCCAATCGGTGGGAAGAGAATCGACCAGATGAAATGCGCTCGACAGTAATGAATATTTCGAAAATAAATTGTTTTTTTCGAAAATAAACATAAGATGTTTTCAATAACATGCAGTCGTTCGACAAAAAAAGCCATGAGTGGCATCCGAGTGAAGGGTGTCCCATGTGGCTCGGAATCAAGAAAAATTAATGAAAACTGTTTAGCGAGAAATGTTCACGTGAATCAAAACCAAAACGCCATGCCCGAAATTCAAGGTGGCATATCAGTGATGAGTACCCGCTTATCTGTGATTCGTCGAGCCTAACAAAACGTGATCTGAGCTGCTGTTCTTCTGATGTTTAGTCCGGGCCTACCCACACAGAAACCACACCTTTGTTAGGTTCAATGGCTCGCAACTCCTCCTTCGAAATGGAAAAGATAATATTCGCGCTAGAGCACTGATGACAATGACGCGATGATGCGGATCTCGCTAGCAGATGAATAGTCGTCTCTTACTATCTCGTCATCAATCGTCAGAGAGAAGACAGAGAACTCGAGATGGATAGAGAGTGTAGACATCGCATCAGCCGATCAGCCGGTAGGAAATGAGCAATCGTTCATGATCTATGTGATCTAGAGGCGTTGCTAACAGATAATTTGTCAGTCGGCTTTTGGGTATAAATGCCAGAGTCGGTCCTGGAAAGGTATCAGTCTTCTGCTTTTGGCAAATAACATGATGACACGAGGCATACTTATCGCAGTTCTTCTCATCTCTACTGGTAAGTATTACCACTTTTTTCAGCCCCTGAATATGAAGAAGCAAATACATTGTTTTAGGTTCAATCGCTGTGAACGGCTCACCGATCCAACTCAACTTCACGACCGAGGCGAAGGAGGCCACGAACGCCACTCAGCTCATTCATCCCATCAATGCCATCGGAGGAGCCATCCATCTGAACTTCACGACCGAGGCGAAGGAGGCCTCGAACGCCACTCAGCTCATTCATCCCATCCATGCCATCGGAGGAGCCATCCATCTGAACTTCACGACCGAGGCGAAGGAGGCCTCGA
>LS532022.1:644079-675909 GCA_900490775.1 Pristionchus maxplancki | reverse complement strand
AAAAAATCTGAAATTTTTTGTGGAAAACCTACTGGGTAGGGACTATAACTTGGCAGAAAACTGGGACCGACAAATTCCGATTTTTAAAGTTATGCAACATTTTCACTCGAGCGACCACCCTGCACCAGGATCGCAACAACGAATGACGACGTCAACAGCAAAGTTGTAGAGGGATCTTTTCCCTATCTAACCATTTTTTTTAAAAGTTCCTAGCACAATTTTAAAGCAAGTTATGACCTTTTTTCGGAATCGCATTTTCCTATTTTCACCGAACAACGTCAACTTTGACACGCGCGTACTCGAGAAAAAAAATTTCTAAAAAAAAATCGCCCGACGCAGTTCGATAGAGCATCGTTCGAAGTATTTTTGGTAATTTTTTCAGAATTTAAAAATCCTACTTCCGCTTACCCCCCGATGGTGATTGATTCTCTCGCGATCCCTCTCATATGTTCAAATACCCATCTAAATAAATGGCATTTCGTGTTAAACGGTCGATGTTATTTTGCAATAAAATTAAGTGTATGTCGCCAATTTCATCGCCTTTCGCTTCCGGTGCGAGGGTGAAGCGATCAGTGCTGGCGAACGGAAAAGGGGAGAGCAATCACTTTCTCTCCCCATTTTACATTATGTCAACAAGAGTTCTAAATACGGGTAATCGTCTCTTCATTTTACACACGCTCTTGCATTTCTGACCGTTGAGAGAGTGCGCGAAATGAAGTATCGATTACCCGTTTTTCGAACTTTAATCTCTAGCCAGTTAGGCAAGCTTGCGCTGACCGGAGAGAGAGAGAGCGAACACAGCCCTCTCCAAAAGCGGCGCTTATGTGGAAACAAAAAACTGAATACTATGATGGCTTTATTTGTGTGCCTTACGTCATTTGCAGGCGTTTTGCGTGTCATCATTAGCGTCGCTGGGTGCAGCAGTGAATACCATCTTATTGTTAATGTAAGGTATTGAGGAAAAGCATCCGTTAGGTGCAGAGGGAAGGAGGTGTTGTGGAGGAGATTAGTTCGAGCGGGGAGGAGGCATCGTCCCTGCTTATCCTGATTGTCCGAGCAGGTTCGAGGGGACGAGGTGTTGCCCGTGGCGTTATCTCTCGGCTCATCGGGCAAAGTGAAAGTGATGAAAATGAGGGGTTGCTCCTCCATTTGATCTAGAGATTGCAGCTCTCACTCCCTCTTCTATCTATCGTGGTGTTTGATTTCTACGTGAAATTTATTCTTACTGTAATGCTTGAACTGTCCACAATATATTTCTTTTAAATATTTATTATAAATCATCGTCGGAGTTGCGAAAGTGTAATTAGGAGAAGACGTGGACAACCTTACTTCTCGGACACATGAACATACATAACACACATCATGAATCAGCAGTAGAATGGAGCGATAGCCTGACTCTCTCATGCTCTCTCGCCGGTCAGAAAGACCGAGAGAACATGGGAAAGTGAGAGAGAGAGAGTCAGACCATTTGGAGTACAGATCTACTTGCATCCTACAACGGGGTCGTTGGCTGCTCCTGGCGTCCACTCGGACGGCTCCACATCGCCATTCGTATAGGTGAGAATCCACTGGCCGTTGACGCACTTTATCGAATTCACTATCGCGTTAGACCGGTGCACGCCATTTGCGTCCTGCAATAAGTGCGGTCTTCGTCTCTCACTTTCCCCTGCTCTCTCGTTTTTTTTTGTTTTTTGTTTTGTTTTTTCTTCTTTCTGACCGACGAGCGAGCATTTGCGACGATGTGAGACTATTGCTCCATTACGTGCTCGAACGGGCCTCGAAATGCCGGCTTCTTTGTAATAGGTCAGTAATTCCTCAGGAAAAATGCTCAGCGCACACAAACACGCACGACCCCGGTAGATTGGGTACTACGAGTAGACGAATTCAGATCTGATTGTCAACTTGCCTTAACGAGGACTTTAACATCGCCAGTGGTGCACGTGACGTCAGTCGGGCTGATGTTGGGGCCCATGCCAGTGCAGATCGTCGGGAATGCCATCTGCAATTTATCGAAATCAATGTATCGACTAGTGCATTGAATAGCAATAAGTGCAACTAAATTTTCAGGTTAATGCAAAGTTGCGCGCAGAAGACAGATGGAGGCTGAGGGAAATGCACCCCCGACCATCCGTCCGTGGATCGGCTGCTCTCACCACTGAGCTAAGCCCTCGTACTCGACCAGTAAGAACAAATCAAGATACCGTTTGACATTCCATCGCCGTTGCGGCTCTCCACGCGGGACACTTCTTCGGCATTGTAGGGGGGATGCCGGGCGCTGAAAAGGGCATTTAATGATGACAAAGATGATTGATAATTCGGTTAATTCATGCAAATGCTCACTTGTCGGCTTCATGGGAATACAGCCGTAGGCGGATACGATGAAGCAGAGAAGGAGAGACAGCAACAGCATCTGTGCACTGAAAATGACTACAAGGACCAAGCCTAAGTTACGCCGATTTGTTGATTAGACAGGGGAAAGCAATAGCGAGGTGAGATGAGTGCAAAGCGGACGAAGTGATAGGAAGGGCTAATTTCGCGCAGGGGGTGTTGATCCTCATTGTCAAGCAGGTTCCGAGTTCGAAAGGCGGATCTCCGTCTCTTCACCCCGCGCGCTCACTAGTAGGGATGGCTTCGCAAGAAATCGTTTCTTCATTTCACGCACTCTCTCACCGGTCAAAAATGCGAGAGATCGTGCAGAATAGAGAGAATCATTGCTTGCCAAGCCATCCCTACTCACTAGTCTGTCTGTCGGGTGAGAGTATATAAGAAATGAGAAGACGACTCAGAGAAGCGGCGAGGTGCCGGGGGAGCATTGCTCGCTAACTTTAGTAACCATTGATCAGCCGTATGCCTTGCTCGAGCCCGCATCGGTACTCTGCGGGCTGAATCAGGAACATGAAAGATGATAAGAAAGAAGACATTAGAATACAATTAATTGAAAGAATAGGAAGGTATAATACGGATGTTCCAAGTTAGGGTGAGATCGTTGCAAAGGGAGAGGAAGGTGATAGGATAGATCGCACCGGGGCGTTTTCTCTCATTGTCCGGGCAGCGCCGATCAAGTTATGGATAGAGTTCAAAATGCCGGATTGTCTCTTCATTTTGCACACTCTCTCACTGTTCAAGCGGGCAAAAAGCAATAGACGGCATCTAAGCTGATAATATTTGTCGGGCATTACTACTCAGATATGGGGTGATCGAAGGGCACTACGTGGAAGTACGGAAATACGTGCAAGGAGGAATGATGTTATGGGAGGAGGGGCTAAGTTCGCACGGCACCGATCCAAGCTATCATGGACGTCCGAGCAGGTTCTAGAGGGTGAGAGGGATTGGTACAACTCGAGCGAACGGATCACTGTCACAGAAGGCTTGGTTGACCCAAACGTTTGCGAAGCAGCAGGGCCCTTAATTCGAATTTTTATTTTCGTTCAAACCAAGTTCAATTTTCTTCTTGACTAACTCTAATTATCTAAATATCAAAATATCCTATCAGAGGTCAATGACCGAAATATGGGTAATCGTATCTTTATTTTGCGCGCTCACTCGCCCGGTCGACCGGTGAGAGAATGCGCGGAATGAAGAGCTGATTACCCGTATTTCGCAGTCAAGTGGTCATAGTGGCGAGAGAGACAATGAGCCAAATGATGAGACGGCGACAAGTTCTGCCTCGTCTCTCTACATCACTGCCATTTTTGAGGAAGTGAAAGTGACAACGATAGGGCGCTAGCGGATTGCTAGGTGACGAACCATCATGCTCTCCCAATGCCTTTGAAACAATGCCGCAAGCACTTAGAGTATCTTTATTACGAGTTAATATTCGGTCAGAACTGCGAGGAATCTTGCCAAACCCTAGTCGCATCCGAGCACGGGATCTCCCGGGGTCTCCGGGGTCCGGGGGCACGAATTGCGCTGCCGCGTATCTCAATCACGGCATTTTGTGCGGAAGTGATAGTGATAAGTGCTGGGGGAAGAGGGAGAAGATACGCAACAAAGAGCATGGTACTGCTTCGAAACATCCCGAGAAACAACTCAAGAAAAGTCATCTTTATCAGTAAAGGAGAGAAGGCTACTGGCACCCGAGGATGGGGTCTTCCGGGCTGCCCGGGTAGAAGAACACTTCCGACATATTGTCAGCCAGATCGGTCGCGATCCACTTCATATCGGTGCACGCCAACGATTTGTATTTCGATAAGGCCATGTATCCACCCGCCGCATCCTGTAAAACAGCGTTTAAAAATGGAGATCCGAAAATGATCGTCCCCACGCCATTGGACACTCTTCCACTGCTCAATCGGTAAATAGAGTGGGCATAGATATAATGAGGAGCATTCCGATAATGAATTATCTGACAGGGTAACAAAAAAGAGTAGGAAAATGTTCCACATTACCTTCACCATGAATATGACACCTCCCTCAGCGCAGAAGACATTATTTGGCATGAGCAGAGGCGATGTTCCAGTGCAGATTACTTGAGCCGTGCCCTTGCAATTAGTGAATTTAATATATTTTTCTGAGCTTGAAAGTTTCGACAAAAATAAATCGTGCAACGATAGAACACAAGTTTTCTTCGAAATGGAGAGAGAAAAATGTGATTGGTGTTTTTGCGACGGCAACCGAAACGTTTCAAGATACCGCTAGGCATTCTGCGGAAGTCGCCGCTCGCCACTTAGGACACGTCGATCCCGGAATGGCCGGGATGCCGGGCGCTGCAAATTAGCATAATTATGATGAGAAAACGATCGAAAAGGGTTTAGATTGCATGAAAATGTGCCGAAAATACTCACTGGTCGGCTTCATGGGGATGCACGCCAGCGCTGCGGCGGCGACGAACAGAAGATGAGTGAGAAATCGCATCTGGCTGAATCGGAAATGTTTTTTGGACATCGAACACGGTAATGAAGAGTTTTTCGTTGCAGAGCTCGCAGGGTTCGACCAAGCGGAGAGAAAGAAATGAGCGGCAAGTGATGAGCCGGGGTGTTGCTTGCGAGCGGCATTGATCCTCATCGTTTATCGGCATTGTCCGGCCAGATCCGAGCAGGTTCAACGAAGAAAGGTGGGAGGAGATTACCCAATCCATGGAAGATGGAAGGTTGCATTATGCCAAACAGAGAAGGTCCGTGCGTTGATTTGTGCTCAATCTCTGCAGTAAAAAGCCACAAAGAACAGTTGCTTGTCAACGGACCCGACGATATACGCTAGAGTTTGTAATACGGGGCGGGTAATTCGGACCCGGCCGGGTAGGAGAGGAGGAGAGCGCGGAATGAGAATTACCCGGGAGAGTCGATGTGAAATGGCTCATTACTAGAGTTGACAATTCAATGATTCAAGGAGAGTCCAAGGATGGAAGATGTAAATCGACTCTCTCATCCTTGCGCAAGGATGGAGAGACCGGCCATCCTTGCGCAAGGATGAGAGGGGAGAGGGGAATGAGAGGGAAATGAGGTTCGCCTCTCTTCATTTCGCCCACTATTTCTCTCCCTCTCCCTCTCATCCTTGCGCAATGATTCCCATCCTTGCACAAGGATGGCCGGTCTCTCCATCCTTGCGCAAGGAATGGGGCGATTGGAATCAAATCCTGAGATCTTTTGATAGATCTTCTGATCCTAGCTGTGATATTGTTTTATGAGTTTGAGATCATGCAATAATTGAAAGATTTGAACTAAAAAACTTCACAACTACGTCTAGAGTCCATTTTTGGGGTTTAAACCTGTGCGGAACTCCAAATTAACTGATCTTTCTTAGATCTTGAGCGCATCAACGGATCATCAAATCGTGGCGCTTTGATCTAAACACAGTACTTGAGCTAAAACAGATCAGACATAGATACAAATGTATCAAAAATGAAGCGAAATCAACAGACCAACCACTCCCGATCGTCTCGCGAGGCAGAAATGAGTCTTTGTCACGAGAGAGCGCGATTTACATTACATTATCCCGGGTAATGGGGCGAATTGTCCCGGGTAATTCATTCTCTCCCTACCTCTCATTCTTCGTTCGCCGGTACCCGATGTCCCGGGTAGCGTTCATTACAAACTCTAATATACGCCACCCAGCTGCCCATTTTCACAACAACGACACGACAACAAACAACAACAATACGCTGCATTTGTTGGGGTTTGATCGAGTGGAATGTTGACTGCGAATGAAAGGATGGCAGTCAAAGCAGGGGCAATTATTGAAGAAGCGCAGAATTACCATTTTCCAGACTACAATGGTCTCCTCGAACTCCCGTTCATGGATCTCAGACTTCGAAGTGCATTCAGCGAACGAGAGAGCGCGTGAAGTGGCTTACCTATTATTAGGAATGGCTTAGCAAGAAACCGTCTCTCCATTTCGTATGCTCTCTAACCGGTCAGAGAGTGCGGAATGAAGAGAGCGCGCACGCATTGCTGCTTTCTCTCGTGGCATGAGAGAGAAAGTGATGGATTGAGAGGGCAAGAGCCGTGAGGGGAATGGAAATGGTATGATGAGATTGTGGAACAATCTAGCACTGATTTTTTTCCAGTGGTTTTGATAGAAAGCTCATTGCTCGCTCTCGCTCTATGAGCAATGTTGTGAACTTATCGGCTCGAACATTATGTGTATGTCAAGCCAATGGCTTCTCACGAATAACACGAGTATTGATGATATTTCCATTGTGGAATCGTCATTCCACTACTCTACGCGTGTTCATCATTGTTGTCTAACGCTCGTGTCTGCTCCCGAAACCGGCTCTTGCACCGCCTCATGGTGGTCTTCGAATAACTCCCGCGATATTTCTGCAACAACGACGATGAATGCGACCGCAGCACTCGCGTACTACACCTTTAGCGTGGAAACAATGGATATCTGTGAGTGGCATGACTTTGCTTGAAAACATAAATGAGAATGTCAGTGCTGAGCATCAGTCTGAACCTCATTCTTCTATTCTTGATCAACAACAACTCTAATGCGTATCTCGGCAACTACAAGTATTTGCTGGCCGTCTTCGCGTGGTACGACGTGTATCTGTGCGCGCTGCACGGTTCGCTAAACCCAGTAAGTGGTTGCCGATCTACTTCTCCAAGGCTCTTGCCATCGAAGGTCGTCATCGTCGTGAAAAACACGTTCGGTGCCGCGCTGTACTCGCCGTTCCAGAGTGAGGTAGGCTAACCGATGTGAGCTAGGGATGGCTTCACAAGACATGACTCTCTTCATTTTGCGTGCTCTATCATTTTTTTCTGACCGGTGAGAGAGTACGCGAAATGAAGAGGCGATTTCTTGCGAAGCCATCGCGGACAAGCGAACGCTTCACAGGAGCTGACGTGCCTCTTATACGGTAGCTTCACCGTTCCGTTCTCGCTCATGAACGTGCATTTTCTCTATCGATACTGGAGCGTCGCCAAGTTGTGCCTCATTTGACCACCATTTGTTACCCATGTCCACCATTCCGCATACTCTTTCCCAGACCGAATCTTCTGCGGCTATTCTCTCGAGCGTGGTTTGTCTTCCTGATCAGCCTGTACCCCCTCACTGCAGGTGCCGTGTGGTACGCGTCCCATTTTGAAGTTTTGATATTTAATCTTTGGTCGTGTTTCGTCGTCAAAGACGACGATTCAGGTACATTATGGCCGCCCGGATCTCGACGAGCAGCGACGACGTCGGCCTTGCGGAAGTGAAGGCGCGGTTTTACGCGACGCGCGCGCAACGCGTCAACGACGGATGGATTATGATGGACCACTGGGTTGGATTGGCTTGCTTACCGCTTTGTTATTGCCAACATCCCGCGCGCTGATCGTACAGTGCGTGGCCGTATCAACACAATATCTGAGAATGAAAAGAACATCGGCATCGGTGCTTGCCTCTTTCATCACTGTGCCTAGAGAAAATGTTCGGGTGATAATCATCATAACAAAGAGGAGTGCGGAAAATTTCCCGAACTCATTTCGCAATGCTCTCTCGCTCTTTCTGACTGCCTACAGATGCGATCTCTTTATATTTTAGCACACTTCTGATGGCAATAACATTCAAAGAAGAGGACATTGCAGCGCGACGGCCATCTAAACGTGCGCGGTCTCTACGTGATCTCCACGTGCATGTTCATCACCTTCGGCAGGTGAGCGGCTCCTCATCTCGCACACTATCTCGCCGGTCAGAGCGACGAGAGAGCGTGGCAGATGAGGAGACGGCGTCCCGTACTTTGAAGTAAACTTGGCAGTCTGATTCTGGCGACGACGCTGGCGACGCTGACGTACCGGGAGATTCTGAAGACGTCGACGCTGTCGAGAAAGCACCGCACGATGCAGTACACCCTGCTGGCTGCTGTGTGCGCGCAGGTGATTCATGGACACATTTGCAAGTGGCCACATCGCATACACATCTGAGAAGTCACACCCTATCGTTACGTTTCTTATTCACGTTTCGCCTATAAGCGGGTAATACGATGTCCGGTACCATTCGAACATTTGCGTGCTCATTCAGGATACTTGCGCAATGTGACGAAATCCCTATAATTCGGTTCTTCTGTTCATAACGTCTTCAAATCGATCGATCTCAACAATTTAGACGGCCGTCCCGCTCGTCTGCGTGTACATTCCCTACTTTTTCATCATTATGTGCCCCTTTCTCAGCATTTCCTCCGGTACGTTGAGTTGGAACCAGGGGTGTGCAAAACGTTCCCGAGCTCTCATTTCGTAGTGCTCTCTAGGCAGTCAGAACGAGCGAGAGAGCATTGCGAAATGAGAGCGATCGTGAAATTTTGCACACCCCTGGTTGGAACAAAGAAGGAGTCATTCGTGCAGGCGTCGGCTTCGTCATGGCCAACCACTACTCGCTGTTCGCTTCCGTCTTTCCCGGCTGGGACGCGCTGGTGATCATCGCCCTGATCAGAGACTACCGCGTCGGCCTGCTGAAGATGCTCGGGTTGGCGCGGGAGAAGACGATCGTCGTGCGGCACACACAATTCACAACGCAGCTCACGAATGCAGCGCCCGTGCAGCGGCCATTGTGAACCACCATGTAAACGCCCAATAAAAGAATGAACAGCATGGATTAACCAACTTTTTTCAGTTCTCATTATTGAAGAGCGGAATGAATTGCCCGATCCTCTGTACTCTGCACTGCAACCAAATAAGCCTTGATTGTGATCGCAATGTTTCATTTGATGCTGTCAATTGACAAAATAAGGAATACAAATACAGCTTGTTGAGTCATAAAAACGCACGCCTTATGACGCCCTGTTAGTGATTTGTCCATGAGCAATTTGGAGATCACGAACACGGCCTAACATGTGATGATACTCTAGTTCAAACGGCGGATTAACGCTTCTTGGCCCGAAATGAGGGCACGACAGACGTCATGGCAGATATCGGATTCCTTTCCGGCAGGCCCTCTTGCCTACCAAACCGGCAATTTTCATATTTTTGTCTTATTCTGCCTCATTTCAATACAGTTACGTGTCTTCGTTGTTGTCGCCTACGATTGCGGAAAAACAAGTCTTAATGAATTGGAAATCCGATAGGAAATGAAGCATCAAATAACTAGTTAGAAAACGTTGATAATTCTATTGAATTAGTAGCTATTGAGCACTCATCCAACATTCACTATTGAATTCTGGAAATCTTCAAAGCTGCGAATGAATAAGCTGCATTAACTATATACGGTAATTTCGCAGCCGCATACCCACCCGCGCACGCGTTTTCCACGCACTTTCTCCATCATTTTGAATATTATGCCTTTCCTGACTGAGAGAGATCTCCGCTCAAAATTTTCGTCTACCGTTCACGCACTCTTGCTTGAATTACCGACCTCCTTTTATTCTCACAATATTGATATCCCATGATCCAACTCTCACTGTCATTCCGCCCTCATGTCCCACGCACTGCGGCTGGAATAGCATGTGTAGTGCCCCCATCACTATCTGCCCTTCTCAGTGTGAGACTTCCATCGTTTGATTCCCCTACTTCACATCTTCATACTTGTTCATTACTTTCCCTTCCAGAATATGCCAGCCGACCTCACGTCCTGCCTCGTCGGAGGCTTCTTCGGCTCGGTCGCGATCATTGGGGTAATTGCGCTAATTAGTTTAAATTTACTAATTAATCAATTACAGCTCATCATGAACACCACCGTGCTGCTGGCGATTTACAAGGGAGGTCTGCTCAGCACGAAGGTAGGGAAATTGAAAGTATTTACGATAATTTGAAAAGTTTCCAACCATCATTTCCAGACCAGCCCCGTGTACATTCTCTCTTCGCAAACCATGGCTATGGACACCCTTCTCATAATTGTTCATCTAGTATACCACGCGCCCGAGGTGTTATTGCAGGTGGGCAATGCTAGACACCTTTATTCTGTACATAGCCAACTGAAATATATGCCGTGGCTGAGATATTTGCACAGGAGCGCAAAAAATAAAATAATTTTCAGTACGACGTCTACCCGGAGTTCGTGGATGCCCTGTGCGACTTTATCCTCATGTACTGCTGGTTTCACAACTCACTCAGTCACATTCTGATTGCGCTCAACAGGTAAATATCTTTGTAATCTCATTTTGCACAAAAAATTTAGAGATAAAAAAATTTCATCAAAATATGTTAGACTCGTCGTGATCGTCTTCAAGCGGCTGGACCTCTTCACTCGTCGCCGTACCATCGTCCTCTGCTTCGTGCACCACCTCATCGCTGCTGCCCTCGCCGGCGGCACGGAGTTCGTGCTGCCCTGCTGCAGGTATAAACAATAATAACAACAACAACATCAACAACTGGTTTCAGACTGAGCTTCTCGTGGCTCGTCTACTCCTATTCGTATCCTTCAGAGGTGAAAACTTTCTTGTTTTTTCCGTTTACGCAATTAATTTCAGATGTCCACCGTCAACTACTCAGCAATCGTCACCATTCCAATTGACACCGCGTCTTCACTCATTTCGATCATGTCATACACGGCGGTAGGTTATTCTCTTACTTTAAAAAGTTTTTCAATATTGAATTTAGATCATTTGGACGATGCACAGCTCTCGTCGAGTCACAGTGCAACTCGATAACGACAAGAAGAGACGACATCAAGAGTACAGGTGTGTTCCGTTGGACTCATCACACTTCCCATCCCAAATTCAGTGTATCATTGCACTCACTTAATCTTCCATATTGAGCCTTGTTTATCGAGACGAACATCATAAAATCGCAGAACTCAAATTTCCAAATATCAGATACGCGATCCAATTCGCGGTCATGGCTCTGGTCTACTCGCTGGCGTGGATTCTCTTCAATACGTTCCCGATTATTATTGGGAAGACGAGCGTTCTCTACGTTTATGGGTACGAGTTTTCTCTTCAATTTCGAAACTTTTTAGCAATGAAGTGGTTAGGAAGGTGTTCAAAAACAAGGTGTTCAAAAACCTGAACATACGAGAAAAATAAGCGAATGTTGAACTCTTTTCAGAGTGGTTACAGTCCTCGTTCTAATCAATACGCTAGCCAACGCGACTGTGTACCTGACGAATAACAAGGAGGTAAGAGTCAGATAAAAATGCTGATCGATAATGCAAATTTTTAGATTCAAAACTCGATTCGCGTCATGCTTGGAAGGTCCACGAACGTGCATTCAATAACGGATGTCGTCACGCACTCATCGAAAACGGAGCACGCAAAAGATACAGCAAGATGAATAATTCACTACTACAAGGCAAGATTTTATCATCGATGCCTCGTAATTGTAGATAAAATAAATAAATAAGGAGTCTAAGCTCGGTGCTTGTTCACAGTATCCACGAACTTCGCAGTGCGTCCCTGTAATTGTTCTTTGTCTTGGAAAAACGTGTAAGCGAACTTTGAAGAATTCTTCGCTCATAAAGGGTTGGTTCGATGTGAAGACAAAATTACGGCTGTGATTCTGCCGGTCGAGCGGTTCCCAGTACACGGGCAGTTCACTCTTATCATCGGCAGGTCCGTTCGGGTTTCTGATTTTGATTATTATTTGATTTTTCTCTCAAAAAATTCATATCCGTACCCGTATTTCGCAAAGTTGGTGAATGAAGTCGTGAAAAGGTTCAGAACGTGCTTGTCTTCTTCAGTGAGAGTAAAATTGAACGCGATGAAACTTTTGGCGAAGAGGTAGGTCAGCTCGGTACCGTGCGTTGCTTCTATAATGGTTGGCACAATAAATTACATGAGTGATAAATTCAAAAAAGGAAAAATAATCGAAAAACCTTGAATCGGCAATTGAATTCCAATGAAACCCAGGACTTTCGGGTTGAAGTGCTCGACCATGTAAAGATACACTGCTTCATCTGAACTACTCCTTGTAATTTAGAACCTTTCGTTATTTCGAAATTCGGCGGACCTTGAAAAGCAACTGTTTTCCTGCACAACTCGAGCGTTGCCGCGTTGAAAAAGTTGTCGGACGCGATCTGGATCAGGATTTATTAATCATCTTGCGATTCTCGCGAATGTCTCACGTTCGCGATTCTTCTCGTGAAGATATCCTTGTCGTGCGGAATTCCATTAGGGAAATAGGCTGTTCTGAGGTCGGCCTGGAATTCGTAGCATTTAAATATAATATGAACAAGCGTCACCGCGAGCTCGTCCTTGTCCTTGGCTTCATGCACGGCGAAATTTATGATTTCTTTCAGTTCTTCTTCGATCGGCTTCCCCGAAACTGCAGTTCACAAAATTCACGATGGTAAAAGCAAAAAAAAGTAAAGTAAAGAACTTACAAAAGAACAGTCCCTCCTCCGTGCAAACTCCTGTTATCATGGGCTTGGGCGTCGCTTTCTTCCGCATTTCTTCAATAGATTTGGGGAAAAAATCTCCGTCAAGGATCGGCACGGTCTCTGATACACATTTTTCAAGAAACGTCTCTTGTATCCATCTCACCTAAATAAACGTCATCTTCCTTTTCACGTTTCAGGAAGTTGACAGCAAAATTGTCAGCAGAAAGAGCACGAAGTTTCTCGAGAAACTTAAAAAAATGGTTTGACCTGGAGAAAATGAAAGAATACACATTACCTCTTCACTATTGTTGTAGTCTGTTATTCCAAGACGTGCGGCTTTGTTGCGGCACTGGTGAGGCATATTTCTGAATATTTTGAAGATAATTGAACTCGGATTCGAGGAAATACTCACTTATTCGTTGCCCACCGACATTCCGCATTGCCCGCCATTGGGATCATTTTGTGGAAGAGATCTGAACAAAGAAATCCAGTTTGCAAAAGCGTACGTACTAGTCGAATGCGGACTGAGATGCAACAAATCCACACTAGCACCGCCCGCGCTCTGACCGACTAGCGTGATGTTGTCCTGGAATATTTTTTTGATTCGCACTCGATCTTAGCTTGATTCGGGCAAACATCCCATAGATCCCTCAATATATTTCATAGGTCTTTTCTTCACCTTATCTCCTCCGAATGCCTCAATGTTCTCATTGACCCATCGAAGCGCCGCCGTTTGATCCCACAGTCCGTTGTTGCCGGGGCAAGCGGAGTCGCCTGAAATTGATCAATGATCGCACGCTGACCAGCGAGTTGTATACGCATTTCTATGGAACATTGCTCACCGGTGCTCATGAATCCTAGATAGCCAAGTCTGTACTGAATCGTGATGAAAATAACGCCGCGGGTGACCTGAAAACCGTCTCTTCGTACAAAAAAGAGGAAAGTCGCTCACGATATTTTCGCAGATATTCGTGTCTCCGAAGATGATCGCGTCCCCGAGCTCAAATGCGCCGCAGTGCACCGACACCATCACGGGGAACCCTGGAATACCATTTTGAGATGCTTGAAAGGTGCGAAAAAGGCTGCTCCGACCTCCCTTCGGCGGCTCCCAACTCGGAGCGAACACGTTGAGATAGAGGCAGTCCTCGGAAGTAGGGTTGTCAAAATGAAGAGATTGAGTACGAATGAAGAGGCCATTTCTCCCCTCTCATTCCCCCTCTTCATTGAAGAGGGCGCGGTCAGCCAAGCTCTTCAATGAAGAGGTGTTCAAAATAATGGTTCTAACTTGAATGTAAATGGATATTTCTATTTCAAACTTTAGGGCAGCCTCCAGTAAGTTGTTACACGGTGCGTGATTGCAAATTTATATTTCGCTGACTCTCCAGAGCTATCTATTGGCTGATTCTCGGAAACTCAAACCTCCACGATACGATTTTGGCAATCTAAATCAATGATCTTTTGAGAATAATCAATGATCTTTTGTTTAGTATTGTTTAGTATGCAACATTTTAAGTATCAGAGACTTCTCATTGTCAATTCTAAGCTGTAGAATATGTATTTTAATCATGGGAGACACCAAACTCTGATTGTCAGTCAACCAATGCTCACAAGATTCAAAAAATATTTTACAAAGCGTAATATGTCTAACCATGACATTTGGAAGCCTACCCTAAAGTTTCAAGTAGAAAGATTTATTTCAATTCGAGTTAGAGCCATTTTGCGAATAACCTCTTCATTGAAGAGCTCGCCCCTCTTCATTGAAGAGGTCACCGCGCGACCCCCTCTTCAATGAAGAATGACGCCGATCCCCTCGCTAGGGGAGAGAGTGAATGAAGTCTTCATCTCACCTCTTCATTTGCCATCCCTACTCGGAAGGCGTGCCTCGCTGAAAAGGCATGGTTGCTTCTTTCATATCATCTCACTCCGGGTGCGTGAGAAAGAGCCACCACTATCATTTTTAGAGAAGCTCAACTTACCAGAAGGTTTTCGATCATTCCGTTGAAGAATGGTTGAACAATAGCTCGTGGGCCAAACTTTTTCGTTTCTTTGATGCCCTCCCATTTCTCAGGCGCCTCTGGTTTCTAAAAAGATCCGTTTCGTGATTGGTTTTGCTGAATGTAGTACCAACCTTGAACCTCAGTTCCCCAACTGGCGGCTTTGCGAATGGTATTCCCTGAAAATTGGTCAGTGTCGAATGAGTAACGTCGAGTCTTACCTGGAATGCATCCACTTGCTTGTCTCCTTGGTAGATAAGCTTTCTGCCTTGCACTTTGCCGCACGAGCTCTCGACAATGCGCGAATCGGGATAAGAAAGGAGGTTTCCCATCTGGAAATCCGCAATCTGAAACCGTGGCAGCAGGTGTGATCGCTGTGAAAATCGTGGAATTCGAGTGCGAAGGAAAAGAAGTGACGAGAAGTGAGAGTTTAGTAGAACGAGTGATCGATAGGGATACAGAGGTGAAAGCTCTATTCAGGGGTTCCAGATTTGGAAAAAAAGTTAACGCAGGTTTCAAATTAATGCCAGCATACAACGATGGCGGGTCGGTGAAATACTCCATTCACTGTGAAAATGTTGATAAGCCACATGCCACGATGGATATGACATGAATTCTGTGAGGAACTGTGGCGTTGGCAACCTCTCACTCAATCGGCTTAGAGAGATGTGGCAACAACATTGGCTCATGCAAAGTGATCGAACTTTGATCTGTTGAATCAATTCTAAACAATGATTGGTAATGTACTCATTGCCATGTTGTCACGCACGAAAACAGAGCACGCAAAGGATACCGCGAGATGAAATTTTATTATGGTGCGAACAGTGTCGACGTCTAGACCATTTTTTCTCCTAGATAAATCGTCTAGACGGTCTACTCTAGACGAAATTGAGGGGAGTCGTTCCACTCCTTCTCTCCCCTCATCTTGGGGGAGACTGATCAATCGACTAGCAAATTCGCGGAGAAAAATGATCTAGACGTCGACACTGTTTGCTCCATTAGTTTTCCGCTTCAATACAGTAAATTCATTGTAGTTTCGTAATAAATAAAGTGGACGGATGAATGCCTATGCGCGATGCATGTTCACAGTCTCCACGAACTTCGCAGTGCGTCCCTGTAATTGTTCTTTCTCTTGGAAAAAAAGTAAAAACGAACCTTGAAGAAATCTTCGCTCATGTAGGGTTGATTGGAAGTGAAAACAAAGTTGCGGCTGTGATTCTGCCGGTCGAGCGGTTCCCAATAAACAGGTAGTTCACTTTCATCGTCAGAAGAGCCGTTCGGGTTTCTGGGAATTGAGAAATTTAGAATAATGTATGATTCAGGCATGCTGAGGGAAGAGGCCTACTCGTATTTCGCAAAGTTGGTAAATGCGGTAGTGAAGAGGTTCATCACATGCTTATCCTCTTCAGTGAGTGTAAAATTGAACGCGAATAGACTTTTGGCGAATAGGTAGGTCAACTCGGTAGCGTGCGTTGCGTCTGTAACAATTAATTACAGAATTAGCAGCTTTCGAAAATGAAAATAATCGAGTAACCTTGAATCGGCAATTGTCTTCCTATGAAACCCAGGACTTTCGGGTTGAAGTGCTCAACCATGTATAGATACACGGCCTCATCTACAATTATCAGGTTAGTTTCGAAATTCGCATTTCAGACCTTGCAGAGCGACTGTTTTCCTGCACAATTCGAGCGTTCCCGCGTTGAAAAAGTAGTCGGACGCGATCTGAATCATGGAAAATATTCCATCTAGTATTTTTTGAATCTCTCACATTCGCAATTCTCCGCATGAAAATATCTTTGTCGTGCGGAATTCCGTTTGGGAAGTAGGCTGTTCTGAGGTCGGCCTGAAAATCAAAGCATTCGAATAGAACATGAACAAGCATCACCGCAAGCTCTTCCTTGTCCTTGGCTTCATGCACTGCGAAGTTAATGACCTCCTTTAGATCTTTCTCGGTCGGCTTCCGGCCCGGAACTGTAGAAAACAAGTCAAAATAGCTCAGAAATTAATGAAACGCACTGAAGAAAAGCCCCTCCTCAGTGCAGACGCCTGTCATCAGTGGCTTGGGCGTCGCTTTCTTTCTCATCTCCTCGATAGATTCGGGAAAGAAGTCTCCGTCAAGTATAGGCACGGTCTCTGATACACATTTTTCAAGAAACGTCTCTTGTATCTATCTCACCTAAATTTACGTCTTCTTCCTTTTCACGTTTCTGGAAGTTGACAGCAAACTTGTCAGCAGAAAGAGCACGAAGTTTCTCGAGGAGCTAAAATGATACTATGCTCTGGACAACAATGAGAGCAATCTTTTACCACCTCTTCACTATTCTTGTATTCAGTTACTCCAAGACGGGCGGCCTTGTTCCGGCACTGGTGAGGCATATTTCTAAATATTTCGAAGATTGTTGAACTGTGATTCGAGGAAATACTCACTTATTCGTTGCCCACCGACATTCCGCATTGCCCGCCATTGGGATCATCTTGTGGAAGAGATCTGAACAAAGAAATCCAGTTTGCAAAAGCGTACGTACTAGTCGAATGCGGGCTGAGATGCAACAAATCCACACTAGCACCGCCCGCGCTCTGACCGACTAGCGTGATGTTGTCCTGGAATATTTTTTTTGATTCGCACTCGATCTTAGCTAGATTCGGAACAAACATCGATCAGTTCATTCAATATATGCCATAGTTCCTTTCCTCACCTTATCTCCCCCGAATGCCTCAATGTTCTCATTGACCCATCGAAGTGCTGCAGTTTGGTCCCACAGTCCATTGTTGCCGGGGCAGGCAGAGTCGCCTAGAATCCTTGCGTTTCCTTCATTCCCGTTTCAAAATCCAACTCACCCGTACTCATAAAGCCGAGGTACCCCAGTCTGTACTGAATCGTGATGAAAATGACGCCGCGAGTGACCTGAAAATGTATTTTTAAACATGAGTTGGATTTATACTGACGATATTCTCGCAGATATTCATGTCGCCAAAGATGATGGCGTCACCAAGTTCGAAGGCGCCGCCGTGCACGGACACCATCACGGGGAACCCTGTGATACCATTTTGAGATGTTCGAATGTGCGAAAAAGTGGACCTACCGCCCTTCGGAGCTTCCCAACACGGAGTGAACACGTTGAGATAGAGACAGTCTTCCGAAGGTGTGCCGCGCTAAGATCATCATATTCTCAAGAAAAAAAATTCACAAACATACCAGAAGGTTTTCGAGTATTCCGTTGAAGAAAGGCTTCACGATTGCGCGAGAGCCGAAGTTCTTCGTGTCTTTAATGCCCTCCCATTTCTCGGGTGCCTCTGGTTTCTGAAAGCCTCGTTTATTTATTGATTCGCTGAAGGTACAAACCTTGAACCTCAATTCGCCAACTGGCGGTTTTGCGAAGGGAATTCCCTGAAATTGGATGGATCGAAGGATTTTCTCATCGAAGGTCTTACCTGGAAAGCATCCACTTGTTTGTCTCCCTTGTAGATTAATCGTCTGCCCTGCACTTTTCCGTATGATGTCTCGACAATGCGCGAATCCGGATAAGAGAGGAGATTTCCCATCTGGAAATCGGCAAGCTTATTTCAGGATGACACGCGTTCGTAGTGAAAATATAATTTCAAATGTAAGAAAATGAAGGATAAAAGAATTCGGGTTCGTTAGAAAAGGAGTGACGTTGAAGAGTAGAAAGAGTGATGGGTAGGGGATAGAGAGGGAAAGCTCGATAACGCGTGCTGCTTGTTTGCTCTGGTTCTATGCGTTTATCAGCAAGTGGCACACTTTCTTTTCTGTTTTGCGTAAACGTTGCAAAAGAACGCAATGGATTCCGAATAGGTTGACTAGAAAACACCGCATTCCGCAGCAAGGCCATTGATAAAAGATCAAGTGCAGTACTGTGGAGAAATGTGCGATCGGACAGCGCGTGTCGCGTAGCGTACCCGCTTGTTTGCTAGGCAGTGAGGGTGGAAAACAGCCCGAGCGAAGGAGCCCCTAATTTCGTAGGAGGATCGACAATGGATACTTCCATAAACAACAATGGCGGTTCGAGGAGAAAGTCTATATTTGCACGACAAAATGTCGATAAGCCGCGTGACACGATGGATGTGACACGAATTGTTCTTTTCTGTGACGAGTTGTGCTCTTGTCAATCTCTTGCTCATCAGGCTTAGATAGATGTGACCACAACATTGACTCATACAACGTTGCCCGATCAACCTTTGATGTGTTGAATCCAAATATTGGGGAACTCGTAATGTACTCTATGCCAAGTAAGACTCTTATCAAGTGCTCGTGTTTCTGAGTAGGGTTGTCAAAATGAAGAGATTGGGTACGAATGAAGAGGCCATTTCTCCCCTCTCATTCCCCCCTCTTCATTGAAGAGGGCGCGGCCTGCCGAGCTCTTCAATGAACTTTCATACTTTCATACGAAATACTAAACAGAACCTTAAACATCTCAATGATAGCCCCGTAACGATTGTCGTCCTAACAATGACCCACGTGACCAGTGAGAGGAAAGAATCGTACAATAAGTGATCCTGTGGTGTTACATACCTTACGGAAGCATGCCCTGAAGATTCATGAAGAGATATTGATTATTAGTTGAGTTAGAACCATTTTGTTAATTAGCTCTTCATTGAAGAGGGGACCGCGCGTCCCCCTCTTCATTGAATGACGCCGATCCCCTCGCAAGGGGAGAGGGAGAATGCACTCTTCATTTCACCTCTTCATTTGCCATTCCTATTCCTGAGCCCTACGGTCCTCCCGTCATTTTGGACAATGCAACTAGCGCATCCTTCCCGGAGACAATAGTTTCTAAGACACTCTAAGAGACCTTCGTTAGGAATGATCCACTCCTTTGTTGAGCGTCTCCTTCCAACCAAAAATATCGCATTCTTGAAAAACCGTCTCAATATGCGGTTTGTCTTCCTTCTCGTCTTCTTCTCTAAATCTGTAGAGGTAGGTGTTCACTTTTATTCGCTTCACTTTTATTCACTTCACTTTTATTCGCTTCACTATATTCGCTTTTCTTGCCATGCCATCCCTAACCTCTAGACGACCGTTCTGCTTCCCGCCCTGGTCGAGGACGATCGCTGCTTCGGTCGGGTCGACTCGACTGAGCGACGGGACGCCATCGCCGTCTCTCTCGCCGCTTCCCAGCCGGATTGCGAGGCCCTCTGCAAGGAGCGCGCAGCGGTACGTTCGTTCCCGTTCTTACGGCGCCATATTATTGTGCTCGGAGATAATGGGTCTGGCCATGTTCCTCGAGAAATAACGGCAATTAATTGATTGCCTGCTCAGCATTGCCTTCATTTCAGTGCGAAGCGTACACGTACCACGCGAACAACAAGAAGTGCGCACTTCTCGGTCCACAGCAAGCTGCGTCGCCGTCCGGCACCTGCTCGAAGCCGTACGTCGTCTACGAGATGATGCAAGATTGCGCGCCAACGCCGACGTCTTCGGTGTCCCCTTCGACGTCGACGTCAATCGCTAGCGCTAGTTCGACGACGACATCGCCCAATCCGGCCGCCGACCCCGACGACCCGTGCATCGTGCAGGCGTTTCCCGAGCTGACGGTCGACGCGCAAGGAAAACGTCCGTGCCCGTCTCGGAATCCGGACGGGTCGACGGGACCGCAGCTGTTCGTGCGGTGAGTAGAGTGTCGACAATGACTGCACAGCCAGTCATGTAGGATGGAAATATCATCGTTCTTTCCTCATTGTGCCTCCTCACTCCTCACTCTCGTTAAAAGAACAGCGCATTTCCATATTAGCTGTTTAGTCATCTTCGACACTATATTGGTGGCAGCATGTCCGAAGATCCGATTAGATTGACGAAAAAAAGAAATGAATGCGGGATTGATCCATTTCGCAGCGCCATCGACGCAACGGGCAAGCGAGTGACCGTGGAGAATCAGAACCAGGGCCCCAAGAACGCCGGATTGGTGAGTAGACATGGCACTTGGTCGGATGAGAACTATTTCGCGATTCCGTCGCTGACATAACAGTTGTCTCTCTCTCGCCTACTTCCGGTTCTCATCCGTCCTAGCACCACGTGCAATTCGCAATTGCTGTAATTGAGCGAATCCTGTGGACGGCTGACGGCAACGTGTCGATGTCGTCGTTCGTCTGCGCAACGGTCGGTCAGTTTCATCATTTTTCATTTATCACTATTACGTGCCGCCTAGGGATGACAAATCGGCACGCGCCCCTCTCGCTTCGAATGATCTCTGACGAGAGAGCACGCGAAATGAAGAGAGACGAGTGCCGATTTGTCTACCCTAGGGGCGGCCCGTTGCACGCGCGTATTGGCAGTATCAGTATGGGGATTGAATTTCAAGTGTTCATTTGAGCGCATGCTACTATGATGAGATGATAAGGTGACTGTGACACTGCAGCCAGCAGCCCGCAGTGTCCGTGCGCCGCCACCCTGCCCTACCCGACGATGCCCGCCGGCTCGTCGTGCACAGGGCCGCCCGCCCTCGACGCCTTCCCGACCTGCCCCAACAAGTTCTGGTGAGATTCGGAGCGACGATCGCCCGTGATTGTCCACAGATAGTGCGGGGCAAGAGAATGCAGTATGCATGAATTGCACAAACGTGACGTCACGACATCTGGCCACAGAAACCGCCTCGTTCTCAAGTACTAGGGTTTATCACTCTGCTCCGTTTCGATGGAGCTTCGATTGTTCGTACCGTCAACCCCATCAAGTAGGACCATTCAGGCACATCCTGAGAGTGGGCGGGGCGACGACGTACACTAGCGGCAACACCACCCGTATCACGTGCAGTGTACGTCCATTTGGTGGCTGTACATCCACATTTAATGTCGAAATTTGCAGGACGGGCGATACTTTCACACGTACCTGTACTCGCCCTACCAGTCGAACACGCTCCTCGCTGCGTGCTGCGGTGACTGATCATCTTCCACGTCTGTGCAACAGTTTTACGACTCTCTCATTTTCGCGCGCTCTCTCGCCTTCTCTGATCGGCGAGAGAGCATTACGAAATGTGAGTGTCGTAGTATTTTGCACAGCTCTGCTATCTTCGCATTTTACTCGTTCCTGATCGCGAATAAAACTCATCGATGTTTGTCTAAATGGATTATAATGCACAAACATAATCTTCGCCCTCGTGGTTTCCTCGAAAGATGCCGTTCTGTACGTGCAGTTCAGAGTTTGTGTATGTTGCTTGTCCAACTCGCCGTTGTCGAGAAGGACTCACTCGCGCAGTGAGTCTATTCGTCATTTCAGGTAACAAGCGTATCCTTCCCGAAAACAATGGCATCTTTCTGGCCTTACTCACGAGGTCCTCTGATGATGTAGGGTCCTTTCCCTTTTGTGTTGCCTTTCCCTGCCCTGTGTTGCTCGGGGCAACGCCTCCCATACTTAGAGGCAATTAGGGTCGAGCGCACCCGTCTTTGCTTCATCGGGATGAGGACTTGCCTCTTCCTCGTCGGGCTTTTATTGGCAACTGCTGTCAGTATCCATGCAATTCGCCACGTTACTGTGTTTGCCTGAAAATGCCAATTGAAACTGTAAAAGGAAGGGTTGTTCTCTATTCAGCAAAAGGGTGGCAACGAAAGATCTCAGCTCGCGCAGCAGCAGCATTGCTTCGTGCAAGTTGACTCTGCCGATCGTCGTGCTGCCCTCTCCGTCGCTCTCTCCGCTTCACAGACCGACTGCAACACGCTCTGCGCTAATGAGGCAGCGGTAATCCTCTTTCTGCAACCCGTTGATTATCATGCGCACCACCTACAGTAGTCGCTTTGCTGCCTTTTTACCTTCATATTCCAGTGCGAGGCGTTCACGTTCACCACAACGAGTGGAAAATGTGCGTTGCTTGGCGCGAGGCAGCCCGACCAGGCGGGTACCTGTACCAAACCCTACGCATCGTATGAGAAGCGCGATTGTTCGTCGAGTACGACAACAACCGTAACGACAACGACTCCGTCGACGACCACCACAAGTGAGTGCGTGAGGCATGAGCTAGGAGCTAGGGTATCAGACAGAGAGTCGGCCTCATCGATGAGCATCACACTTTTCATAGGACGGCTTAGGGTTTTGGGAGGCAATTGCTATGCTAAACGAGGTCAATAATAGTCATTCAGCCACGCCGTACGACCGCGGCATCGCGCAGGCCTTTCCCGAGTTGACGAAGAATGTGTGCAACGAGTGGCCGTGTCCTTTTCGGAATCCGGACGGGTCTGATGGGCCGTTGCTCCTCGAGCTGTGACTCTGTCGAGCATGGTATCTAAGAGGATGCTTCCAAAACGAAGGGCGCTTGGCGCGTCCGCAGCGTGTGGACGCGCAACGTCTCGCTCATTAGCGTGTGAATAGTTTCATTCTCAGAAGTCGACACAAAAAGTGCGCAAAAGGCAATCGCGATCTGTTACGGAGCTAAATGAAGATAGATTGATAGAATTATTTTAGTGTCTTTCAGAGCCGTCACTGAAGGCACAGGCGAGATCGTGACGGTAGAGAACATGAATATGGGCCTGGGGAATGCGTACAAGGTGAGTACCCAGAAAGGGTCGCCGTCTCTTCATTCACACTCTCTCACCAATCGACCGGGTGAGAGAGCACGGGTAAGATGAGACGCTTATTTGAAGTAGCAGAAGTTGTAGCTCTTTCGGCAAGGTGTACCTCGTAATACCATCCAAACTATCCCAGAGAATGCTGAAAAAGTCGCCCGTGCTCGGAAGTGTGCGGTACGTGAACGCGACGTCGTTCGTGTGCGCCACGATCGGTGAGTGTCATTCGCATCTCTAACTGTCTAGTGGAGTTCGAATACGAGTAATTCATTTCAAGCATTCTCTGATAATTGTAAGTGGAAAGAAAGGCTTCAGACAGCACCAAGTGCCCCTGCCGCGACCCTCTGCCGTTCGTGACGCATCCCGCGGCGAGCTGCAAATCGACGCCCGTCCTCAACACGTTCTCGCCGTGCCCCAACAAGTTCCAGTTAGCGAAAACAGTCATTTTCTTGTGGGATTCTGTCTTGGTAGTGGCTTTTTGGCGCAATATTTCGGTCACGTAACCTCCTTCCTCACTCAGATATTCCGACGGTTACGACCTCGCCGAGATCGGAGGCAGCGACACGTACATTACGTGCGATGTGAGCGTTATCATTAGTTGAGATCATATGACGATGTTTGCGTAAGAGTCAAGCAAGGGCCGGCACAGTCACAATGAGTCGAATCTGAGAAAGTGTGGCCTTTGGGGTTCTCGAGGGTGCTGATGACGATGGCCATATTCATTTTTCGTTCTGAGCCCTCGTTGGCTCCAGATAGCGTCACGTCGAAATCGATTTTTTTGTCTTTTCTCAGGAGCAAATAGCTGTAAAATTAAGCAAATATGTTCCCAGGTATAGAATTTGATGCCGAGCTTGCCTGTCTAATTCATTTTTCATAATTTTCAAAAATACAATAATTAAAAAATCGATATTTTTTCTCTTTCTTAGTCGGGCTTAGAAACTTACACAGATCGATGCGCCGTGATGAGACTAATCTGGATCTATTTTTCTCGCCACAATAGACCTCGCCGTTTTGGAAAACCAGGGTAGACACTCGATCAAAGGAGAGAGGGGTAGATCAAGGTAGCGTTTCGTCGTTCAGCCGCGATTTCGCGTCAGTTTTCGCTGTCTCATTCAAAAACGGCGAGGTCTATGGTGACGAGAAAAATAGATCCAGATTAGTCTCATCACGGCGCTTCGATCTGTGTAAGTTTCTAAGCCCGACTAAGAAAGAGAAAAAATATCGATTTTTTAATTATTGTATTTTTGAAAATTATGAAAAATGAATTAGACAGGCAAGCTCGGCATCAAATTCTATACCTGGGAACATATTTGATTAATTTTACAGCTATTTGCTGCTGAGAAAAGACAAAAAAAATCGATTTCGACGTGACGCCATCTGGAGCCAACGAGGGCTCAGAACGAAAAATGAATATGGCCATCGTCATCAGCACCCTCGAGAACCCCAAAGGCCACACTTTCTCAGATTCGACTCATTTTGACCGTGCCGGATCCATCTCGATCTGCTCGATTCTTACATAAACAGCGTCATATATCAACTTTCGCAGGATGGCGTCTACATTTACTATCAGCTGCAAGTGTTTTACAACAGATACATCGGATATTCGCTCGTGCAAAGCTGCTGCAATTGATGGAGAAACGATAATTAGTGTCATTGTATTTCACCCCTTCATTGTCAAATCAAACTTTTAATAAAGAAAGGTCATTAGCTGCATGTGGTTTTCGAGGTCTTCCAGAAATACGAAAATACTAGCTCCAAGCGTCTCCTTCCTAACGACAATCGGTGCGTCGTCAAGAAACCCTTGTCCGACTCTCCCGCAGATTGATGTGGAATTTTTTACAAAGCGCTGCATAGGCGTTCAGATCAATCATACCGACAAGCCTAACTTGAATAAAAATTGATCCCTGTCAAGGCGGCTGTTCAAAACGCAATTTGATCGTGCTTGGCCACTAGGAAGAGGATGATCCGGTAGCAAAAGCCCGGCCGCCATTTCCCTTTCACCGAAAGTTCACGTCCGAAAAGAGCGCTCTCGATTGCGCGCGCACTCTAATCAGTCGGAGATGCGAGAGGGCAAGCGTGCCTATCACTCCCCTCCCACTTCCCTTTATCTTTTGGCTTCCCTTTCATCTTTTGGCTGATCCAGTATTTTACGCAATCGGAGGAGACGTAATGAGAGAGATGCACTCGCACAAAGCAAAGCGAAGTTGCCCACATTGAAAACGCCATCATTGGTTCATTGCCGCAAGCGCGTTTTCCTCTTTGTTTTACTATATTTTTTTGTTTTTTTTGCGTTTTTTTTGTTTTTTCGTGAAGGGCGCAAACCTCCTTCTCTCCGTGGTCCCATCTGGGGGCGGGGAGGGGGGGGGGGGGTGAACGTGATTCGGTTAAGAGGACAAGTGATGCGGGCACTAGGTCGGATGAGAAGCGGAAGTAGGCGAGTGACAGCTGTTATATCAAAGACGGTATTGCGAAACAGTTCTCATCCGACCTAGTGCCGTGATGCGATCGTACGTGATGTGCCGTCAGGTCGGCCGTACTCCAGCGCAGGACGAGCTGCGAAGTAGATTTTGCTCCGTTCAGAAGATAAATTCGATTCCAACTCGAGTGCGTGGCGCAAGAAATTTTGAACGGACATCCAGCTGAGCTCATCCTACCATGGAGTACGGCCGACCTCACGGCACATCACTTCCGATCACTTGTTAACCGTAGCAAGTTCAGCCCCCGCAATCTCTCCGCTGCCCGCGGGCAAGCTCCTCCTCCTCTCTTCTCTCTCTGGGATCGCTCTGCGCATGATCACTTGTCCCTTCGTATTGCGATCCGGGGCTGACTAGAGCTCGAAATACGAGTCGCCGTCTCTTCGTTCCCACGGTCTCTCGTCAGTCGACCGGGCGTGTGTGAAATGAAGAGACGACGACTCGTATTTCGAGGCATAATTGGAGTTGCAGGGGATGCGCTCGCTGGTCGCCGTCGCGTGCGTCGTCGCAGCAGCCACAGCCTGCATCGCCATGAAACCCAGTGAGCCGGCGCGTTTCCGCGCGAGTCTAAGTCACGTCTGCGCATAACGGATTAGCGTCCATGTTACAGCAAGCGTCGCTCAGAGTGAGTTTGCCCATAATGTCGGCCATAGGTTGGAATGCTTTTGCTTGCATTGTAATCGGGTCGGAAACGGTCCATTTCCCGCTCGTGAATGCCTCGGATTGCAGCCACTCCGGGCATCCCCGCCGTCACGACGACTACGATGGCGACGACGACGACGACCGCCAAACCGACGAAGTGCCCTGCCTGGACGAACGCCACGCCCGCCGATTGCGCGGTACGATACTCATATATGGCTTCTGTGCCAATTGTAAGCGAATCTTGATGACGAAACACAACAATTACTTGAAAAGGTTCGCTAGGAATGCAAGGGAATAGAATTTCTGTTTGGAAATTTACGAACTCTCGATAAGTGAAGGGGAGGGGGGTTCTCTAAGCCCGGAGACCTTTCTATCGTTGCAGCAAAACGGGATGCCGTGCAGTCCGTTCGTCGTGGACATCCGAGCCACTTCCATGATATGTTACAACGGCAACAATATCATGTTCATCGATGTGCGTCTCTTTCCCGATTTGCTCCATTTCACTTGCGTCACACTCCGGTTCTCATGCACTCTGCCTAGCTCCGCCGACAAGAGCGAGAGCGCAATCGCAAGGTATGAAACAGCAAAATGTATCTTTGACGTTCAGACGGACCCGGTGACCGGGAAGGCGCGCTTCCGGAAGTACACGCCCAATGTCATCTGCGACAAGAAGGACTTCGTCTGGAAGGTGTTCCAGGGTCCGATAGTGCCGCCCGTGCCCGTCGACAATCTGACGCCGCCCTTCAACGGGCCCGTCCGAGTGGCGTGCAAGGTGTGAGACCGGCTGAGAGCATTAGTTAGGAATTGCCAGTGTCATCTAGCATTAATAAATAATCATCGCACATGCGTCTGTAACTTGTGATAAAGCGTACCTTCTATTGGATTGGAATCCTTCGACGTTCATTTATCTGAATGATTTTATCTCTCGATCTGAAATTAAGCCCCATGTATATCGTCGTTTAATTTAACCAACAGTTGTTACGTTTATGGGTTGTTTCCATGTGCTGCCAAGCCTAATCATCACAATGAATCCTGATTGGACCTCAGAGGATGGCTTGGCAAGAAGTGACCCTCTTCATTCTGAACGCTCTCTCGCCTCTCTGACCGGTGAGAGAGTACGCGGAATGAAGAGACGATTTATTGCGAAGCCATCCCTAGTACATCCCGTACGATCGTCCCTTCATTGCCCTGTCAATCCAACTTCCTTATTGAGGAGGGAGAGCCAGTGTTGTTCCCATGATCTCTCATCATTGCGTGCACAGGGGCAGCGCGCGGTCATCGTTGCACACCGCACCGCGTTATCGAAGTTATGCCTCAGTAAAGCTCGAATACGTCTCGCCGCTTTCCCATTTCACACAATTATTTCACACAGTCTTTCACACAATCAATCTTCGAACAGCAATCAGCGCTTCGCGATAATGTCTACGCCTACTCGCAAAGTCAGTCAAAGTACTTTCAAATGGGATTTTTCCTGGATAATATTTTATTTGAATTTTGTAGCACTAATGGCCATCGCTGAATGCCTCTTCGCGTGCTCGTTACTCACCAATTCCTACGTTATCGCTGCGCTGAACTCGCTTCTCCGTCGGAATGGCATCCTGAATAGGGTTGGCATATGAAGAGTTTTTAAAAAAACGAATTTGATTATGTAAAATCCAGGACCACTCGAATGTGAGCAAATTCAAAGGAGTAATGTGTAGACCCCATGGTCGCTCCATCCTAACTTAAATTTGATGGGGTAACGTGCCTCATTTGCATACTGCGTCAGAAAAACGAAAAATCGACGAAAAAACGCACTTTAAATGAAGAGTTTTTTTTTTAAATTAAACTGAAGAACGTTAAGATTTTTGCCCGTTCAGAAGCGGAATGGGAGCTCAGATGGTTTCTTAAACTATTGGAATCAACTCTTCGTTATATTTGCCACCTCATTAGCATGCTACGACCGCTCAACTGACGATCAAAAACGCGAAATTGCTCTTCATATGCCAACCCTAATCCTGAAATCGCCAGTTACCAACCGCAAAGTCGTGCCGTACCCGGCCGCATCCGATGTCGAGAAAATTTGAATCTTTTCTACTTTATTATAATCAACCAACTGGCAGAGCAGCTAGCAGTTGTTACAATAAAAAAAAATATTATTCTCAAATAAAAAAAATACTCCTCAAATATTCCGCCTTTAGCTTCATTTCGCCCACAGTGTCGAGTCCACGGAAGAAGTGCTCATACAATGATCTTCCGTTTT
The DNA here is from genome assembly GCA_900490775.1 of Pristionchus maxplancki. NCBI lineage: Eukaryota > Metazoa > Nematoda > Chromadorea > Rhabditida > Neodiplogasteridae > Pristionchus > Pristionchus maxplancki. The sequence goes on along the minus strand of LS532022.1, from coordinate 647,383 downwards.
TCGTTGCTCCTTTTGCGACCGAAAAATGTGCTCGCAAAATCAAGAAATTCCCCACAGCCCCTAACTGCAGTTCCAGCTAATGACTAGTTTGGCGTCGGAGAGCCTAAGAGGGGGTGTCGAATAGCACGGAAGATAATGAGAGAGCATGAAGAGTGAGGAGAGCATTCTTCGCTTACCTTGGCGCGTCATTCAGTCAGTAGCAAGTTCGGAAGTTTGCTTCCCATTCGAATGAATGGTTGAGCCTTCTGATCTACCTTCCGCTATCGAGACGCTAGCTATCGTCATTATGTACGCAATCGGTGTAATTTCTTTGGCTGTCAACGTTTCAACACTACTGATGATAATATGGAAGGGGTCCACACTAGACCGAAATATAAGACGACTGTCGATCTTTTTGCAGGTATGCTTTGTTGTTATTGTAAATGTCAAAATCGATGTCAAAAAGTAAAAATTTTCAGGTATCATGTCTAATCCAAAATTCGTTCACCACAATGCTGTATATTCCGTTTTTGTACCCGCGGATAGGTCGGAGAATCATTATCTTTTAAGAAAATTATGACCGATTATACCCAAACAGGCGCCGGATACTGCAAGGGTGTGCTCAGCGGATTCGTTCCGTACGAAACTCTTTTCGCACGTTTGCACTTATCTTTTCAAAATAATTCAAATATTCCAGATCGTTTTCACCTCGCTTACTATGCTAATGTTCACTGCATTTGGAATGCTCATCATCGCTCGTCACCAAATGCTCATTCCCAATGGTTCCCTACTGAAGATGAGTTCGAGCATCAGAAATTGTGAGAAATTGTGAGAAAAATAAGGAAAAAAGACTCAAAAACTAAAAAAAAACAAAGAAATTCAGTTTCGTACATCCTCTTGCACATCTTCTTTCAATGTGTCTCAGCGCTGTCCTGGTTGGCCTCAAACTCAGACCGCGCGAAGCAAGTGCGCAATTTGAATGCGGTTCGTGAGCATTAAATGCGTAATCGTCTGTCCATTTTGCACACTTTCTCGCCTCTCGGACCGGTGAAAGAGTATGCGAAACGAAGAGACGATTTCGTGCGAAGCATTAGCACGATAGCGAAACGATCGTTCCAGTTGCCCCAACTAAAGTGGCAGCAGCGCCGTCTCAACTGGTACATGTTCACGTCGGAGGATTCGACGCCCTTTCGCGTCATCTCTATCGCACTCTGCTTCATAATCCCCACTGGCTGCGCGCTCGTCTTCCTGCCCTTTGCGCACATGCTGGCCATCGTGCTACGGTAAGAACTGACTCTCTTCATTCTACACACTCTCTCGCCTCTCTAGCCGGTGAGAGAGTGCGCGAAATGAAGAGACGAGCCTTATTGTGAAGTAGAGTTGGATCTAGACCTAATTCTTTAACGCCTAAAAGACTTTCTAGGCGACCCAAATTGCCTCAAAACTCGATTCTTTCCAGTGCCGGCAGGCACGTTCGTGCTAGCCAAAATCACGAGCGCACGCACCTGCGCAACGCTCAAACTGTTGTGATCCAGGTTTGAAATTCTAAAAAAAACTTTAAACAAATATTTCCTTTCGTTTCTCGTCCTTCTCATCTTTTTGTTGATTCCAATTCTCGTTGCGTTGATTCTGGCAGATCTTGATAATGTCTACAGCAACACTCAAAGTGAGTGTTAAAAATTGCGGGGTTTCCTTGTTTCCGACATAATATTTGTAACTTTTCAGTACTGATGGTCGTCGCGGAATGGCTTTTGGCAAGCTCGTCACTGGCTAATTGCTACGTGGTCGTGGCGAGGAATCGCACGTATGCTGCAGCCTTGGCCTCGCTTCTTCACCGCGTTGGATGCCGGAAAAGAACAGTCGCTCACTGTCAAGTTATACCATTTCCGGCCTCATTCACGTCGGCAGCCGATTAAGATTAAAATATTTAGTTGTTACTACTAATTTTATTAACAAGATCACATTTGCAAGAACAGCTAGAAGTTATAATAATAAATGACGTGATCTTTGCATCTCCTCAAATACATCGCCTTGCTCTTCGTTTCGCCCACAGTGTCGATACCAATAAAGAAGTGATCTTCGAGATGCGCCCATCGCTGGAAAAATGGAGTTAACATCGAGTAAAAATTGCGAATTTTTCATTAAGTCATCGATTGTTAGGTGAGAACCGATGAGGTTCCACCTATGCGCAAGGTTATCATCTTATCTGCGAAACAAGGGAACAATGGCCAGAGCCCATCCCTGCCCTTGACGAAAGCGACTACATAAGGCGGTCGCCAACTCTCACTGGAGCGGACCTCGGCTCGGCTTTGTCGGATCATGATTGGTGTACCTCATGTGTCTCATAAATATGATTATCTCTATGTGTTCCCTTTCGCTCTCAAGACACAACAGGGAAGATAAGTAATGATCGTTCATCGCTATCCGCTCATCTCTCATTCGCCTCTCGTCTCTCTCATCCTTTCCCTTTTCACCTCTGTGCACTCTCTAGCTTGTAGAGTTGGAGTCGCCAGGCAAGTGCCAAGGGAGAACTCCCGTGTTAGGTGCATTCCCATCATCCCCATTAGCATTCCCTAGTACGTCAGAGGGACACCCAGAGCTGAGTAGAGCTCCGGGAACCATCGATGGGCTAGCACCGGGCATGGAGGTCCGGGATACCCTTGATGGCGCTCCACTAGTCAGCGGAATCACGAACCGCTAACTAAATGAGAGCTGTGAGAGTATTTCGGCATTTTTTGGTGAGTGAAGTTGCATCTAGGTAATATATATCCCCACCTGCCCGCATTTGAAAGGCAAGGAAGGTCCTATGTCCAGTTAGTGGCTAACGTGAGGTGTTATTATGAACAAATAACTTATTCTGTAGCATTCAGTACGCGCATTGAGGATCTGTGTTTGATCCATGTCAATTCTGTGTGACTGCGACTCTGTGTTTGAGTGCATCTGCGCCATATCTGTGTTTGATATCTGAAGCTATGTGGAATCTGTGTTTGATCCCAGCAGAATTTTGTTTGTGTACTAGTGAGGAGTGTGTTTTTTTAGCTACTAACCTCCCAAAAGAGAGAGAGAGAACTAATTAAACGAGAGAGCCATTTCAGCGGAAAAGAGATCATATCGATGATACTTATAGGATAGATCGTGCAAAACCCCGCGCAAGCGGATGAGAGGGAAATTTCGCCCAAGGACAAATCATCCAGTGACAAAGACAATAGCTGGCAATCAGCTGTCACTAAAGGGAAACAATGGCATCGAGGCCATTGGTCGAATACAAATAAAGCGGATGAGAGGCTCTCGCCACCCAACTCATCAGTGCTCATCAAACGCAGAT
>LS532022.1:622444-643339 GCA_900490775.1 Pristionchus maxplancki | reverse complement strand
CATTAGAGAGGTACTGCATTGATTTTTCTTTTTTTATTCGCCAGAGAACGCTCCGAAAAATCAGAGCATAACTCAGGTGTTTCCTTCCTAGTCGAGAGACGAAAATTGTATTATTAGCTCTAGTAGTATTATTCGTACCAGCTCTCAGTGCCCCGGAGAGATCTCCAAGGGTGACAGACGCTGAGGAAGTCTCAACTCTAAAAAGAGTAGAGAGGTGACAGACGCTCTGTGCACTCTCTAGCTTGTAGAGTTGGAGTCGCCAGGCAAGTGCCAAGGGAGAACTCCCGTGTTAGGTGCATTCCCATCATCCCCATTAGCATTCCCTAGTACGTCAGAGGGACACCCAGAGCTGAGTAGAGCTCCGGGAACCATCGATGGGCTAGCACCGGGCACGATAGAGCGATGACAAATCAAGTAACATCATCCAACCTCATCAGCGTCCATTTCTGAGTGAACCGGGTCGGTGTTCCTGGGCATATCTTTCAGTCGCGCAGCTTGCTGCACTCGTCGTAGCTCCAGCATTCTAGCGACCTTAATTTGATGAAGTTACCTAATTGGTTAGATAATCTAAATTGTGATCAAATTTTGTTTACCATTGGCATGTCCTTCTCGATCATTTTCCCATTGATTCTGTCGTTGGTCCTCATGAACCTGAAATCCGATTGGCTGCCTGTAATAGTGCGGCAAACTTGTTTGACTTACCGAATATTCTTCATGTACTTCTCGCCGGCGACTTCTCGTGAAGGGACGAGGCACTCATCGAACTCCTCTCGAGACAGACCCCACACATTCTCTGCCTCAGCGGCTTGCTCATTTTCTGAAAGGTTAGTGAGGTTGCCGTGGATTTTCACTCATTTATCGATATGGATCACATACCACTTCCCTTCGCCCTGATCTCGTTCCAGACCGCAGCGTCCTTGCACCGCAGCGGCGTGTGGTCGCGCTGACCGCACCTGATTTATTTTATATTTTTAAACATTTTTTAAAGAATACTCGAACCTCACGCACGTGTAGCAGACGCACGCACAACCCGCCGCCAGCACTTTTCGATCGAGCTTAGGACGCTGAACATGATTTTTCGTATTTTTCAGGAAAACCTCAGTAGGCGAGGACTAGGTGGAATGGTGTTGCATACTGCTGGGTTGTGGGGCAGGTTAGTATCTCTATCTAAAAAAACAAAAACATTTATGTATAACCTCCATCCAGTGGTTGCAGTCCGCACACTGCAAGTTGTCCGGCTGGCGCAGTTTGTGTTTCCACGCGCACTCGATTATTAGTTCTGAAATATCTTATTTCTTCATAGCATGCGAAGAAGAAGAACTCACCAATAGTTAGATCGCTGAAGAGCGTCGCAGCGCGACTGATAGTGAGCGTCTCGTCGCAGTGACCGTTCTGAAATGTAGCTGTCGATCTGGTATCTTCAATGAATGCGCGCAAATATCAATAGCAAACAAACTGGTTTGCCTTCTTACCATGCAAGGAATCGGGCTGATCTCGTAGGCTAGTGCCCATTTGCAGTGCTTCAACCAGCACGGCCGACAAGCGACGTGCCCGCACGGAAGTGAGAAAAGACCGCCCTCAACCGAGAAGACGCTCAAACTCAGTCATGGATAAAACCACCTCTACTGCCTCCTCACGCTGTCTGCACTCTACGCAAAAGCGCCTGTCAGCGCCAATAGGAGGGTGAGGAGCGGCATCAGTGGACTGCAACAGCTGATTGCATTTCTTCTGCATTTCGAAATGCTCGATGCAAAATAGCCACACCTCGATCACTTTCAGGTCGCACTTTGCGATGTTGACGTACGAGTTGCGCGGAGGGCAGAGCGCCGCGCGATTTACTGGTTTTCGACAGCAGAATCTGAGTGGATTAGACTTTCGTTATAATCACTCGCCACGGTGCCACATGTGAAAGGCTCACTCGCAACGAAATCAGATTGGGGAGAGCTCACATCGGCGCGGCGAATACTGCGATGCGATCTGCGCCGGGGCAAGTGATGAAGACACAGCTAAAACGATTCTGGACTATCGTTGGCTGAACTTGCTCACCACCGGATGTCCATCTTCTTTTCAGCCAGTTCCCTGTGCACCACCATAGTGGTGGGAAAGACGCCAATGAATGCTGGTTTCCACTGGAAAATTGGCAAAAATAATTAACGGGATGATGAAATTTACTTCAGAAGTGAACAACTGGCGAGCGTTGAATCTCTGTTTCTCGCTTAGTTGAAGTTGTTCACGAAATGTCACGTCGTCTTCACTAAAAACTTATTTTACATGACAAATAAATTTAGCAGACTCACTTGAATAGTTCCTCCGTGCGTAAAGTCGTGCGAGGACGGAACAAAGTTGTTTGTGACATAAATCAGCCTGAAGAGTAGACGAAAACCTGCAATTCCTCGATTGAAAAAGAAAGAAAACCTCGATATTCGAAAGATTAGAGGAAGCAACAGAGAGGAGAGTAGCAGAGAAAGAGAGGCTCGCGCATGGAAGGAAGAAGCGAAATGGCGCGTGCATGCGCACAATGTGTGCACAAATAGACCAACGCGACAGAAAATGAGTCACCGAAGGAGGATTGAGGTAAGAAGAGAAGTGGGAAAAAGTAAGAGGAAAAGTGGTGAGCGGGATGGAAATGCGGATTGATTGATTACAATAAATCTTACAATTCGCTAGCATCATCACAACCTGGGAATGTTCACGGGCGTGGATGAAAAAGAGAATGAGTCATCATAGAGCACTTTCAGCTTTGAGCGATAAGAAGCGGGCGAGAGAGCAAAAGAGCAGCAACGGAAAAGCTAGAGAAAGCGCGGATAGATCAATGACCATGACTGTTGACTCATCCAAGAGTGAGTAAGAGTGTTGTAAGGGATGAGCGAAGCTATGTTCAGTCCCATTGTGTTCAATAAACATGTTTTTCCGTAGGAAATGATGACTTAATACATCGTACAAGATGTATGATGGTCATATTTGGTCGAATAAACTTTGAACAAACAACTCTGACGTGTGTGGCTCGAAATGATGTTTGTTCAATAAAGAAAAATGAACAGTTATTTGCAAGGCAGGCTTGGCTTGAACCCTAGCACGCTACTTGGCATGGTATACATGCAACTCAACTAACATGCAACAACGATTTCAGACGTTTTTTTTAGTCACATATCCTTGTTGAGACGTATTTCGACACTGAAAATCGCGCACTGGAATACTCAATTGAGCAAGTTTTATTCATTATCAATCTGAACAATGATCAATATTCGATTCAGGTCAAGCTGTTCTCAAAGAGCTGGTTCGGACACGGTCTCTTTTTTCATCATTTTCTCATTATTTCCTTTAATTTTCACAGAGCTTTAGTACATCGCCTAACAAAATTATTTTGAGATCGGAGCACGTTATGGGTGCATGCGATCTCTCAGTGGATCTGATAAATGATGTTATTGGAGAATGATCAAGTCGGGAAGATGATAATCCATCGAACCACCTCTATGCGTGAGATATTTGATATTCGCCTCATTTTAAATATCATCATCCTAATTCCATAGCCGCAACTTCTGTTTCGCATGTACACGGAGTCAAGAGCGGAAGCGGACATGGATGCGGATCGTCCTCAACTTTACTTCTTCCTTCTGCCTTTCTCAACTGTTAGCCTATTCATATACGTGCAAATACTCATCGAAATCCACCGGAAAAGAATGTACAGTGGCTTTTTCTTCCGCATGCTTTGCAGTCAGGTTTGTTATAGCTCAACAATATTGGCATGGCGATATATTTCCAGTCCCTCTACGACATCTCGTATGTGGTCATGTACTTTGTTATGGAACTACCGCAGGTTTTTTTTATTAATTAACATTTTTTAAAATTAATTTGACAAATTAATTAGGAGTGGCGTCAACTGAACTCGTTCTTTCTGATCATGAACAACACAATCATTCCGCAGCTGATCTACGCCCACACTTTCATGTGTGCTATTGGTCAAGTAAGTCGATTTACGGATTCGGATTCGTCAGACTCGAAGGGTCTTAAAAAGTCATTCGTGAGTCATTTCCACTACCCTAATTGACAATAATTTCTGCAGATTCTCGGAATCGCAATGATGGCCATCTCTCGAATGTTGCTGGTGTGCCATCCTCTCCTTAATATAACAAAAGTATAGTTTTTTTCAATTCATTCCAATAATATACGTTCAAGTTCCTACGACGACTGTCCACCAAGCAAGTAGTGCTCTTCCACTGCATCATTCCTGCTGCCTACGCCTGGTGAGAAAGTATTCAAAAGTATAGTACATTACAAACTGAGATTGAACAGTTTCACCATTTTGGCTAACTGTATGGTTTAGTTACATTGTAATCGGACACGGCTGGCGTTCCTACGTTGTTATTCGTGGTCGCATCTCTCGAGCGGGCGAGCAAAGCAGCATGACGGTGCGCCTTCTCATCCATATCTAATTCTCTAAAGTCACACAATAATCGCTGCACTTGCAGATAAATTCGCGTGTGTTGTGCATGCTCGGTCTGATCGGCTCTCTCTCGTCCGCACTCTGCTATATTCGCATATTCTTGACGCTGCGCAAACGGTAATTTGTTCTCGATTAGCCTTGATGCTTATTTTTCAGTCCCATTCGCTCATGGCGAAATGAGCTCTACATCCTAATTACGTCCTTCGTTCTCTTCTGCGCGCTGTGCACATTCTCCGCATTCTACGTTGCCAATGTCGTCATTCGAGCTACATGGGTGAGCATTCCTTGTTACTGAGAGCTAGACATTCAAAGGCTTGCGATGTTGGACCAATATTTATGAATTATCTGATATCTCAGGAAGACTCGATACTGTACTACGCTCTCCGCAAGCAGGCGTACGCCTTCACTTTCCTCCTTTCGCTCGCGAATCCGTGGTGTCTCATGATCAGCAGTGGTGAGTCAATTCCTTTGTCAAAACAGACGAAATGCGAAGAAAACAGACGAAATTGAATCATAGAATCTTCATTGTTTAGAACCCCATAGACGCCACCGTTTCAGTGACGGAAAGACAAGTTGTCACAAGATAAAATTCCACGATTTTTTGCTGTTTTGAATATTTTCTCAAGAGGAATATATACTAAATAGATCTTTCAGCCTCCCTGCGCTCTTCTGTGCTCCATCGATGTCTACCTTCGTGCTGCTTTCGCCGTCCCTTCTCCGTCTCTCTCTTTTCCCCTCACACCATCCCCTCAATCGCATTGGCTATCACCAAAACCGCAGGCACTACTCAAGAAGTTTCTACGATCTAGGCAATACAAGTCTTATTCGCCTCAAATGCTTATCCAAATTTATCGACATTCACAACGTTCTCTCCCTTTTCCTCATCTCATATTTTCTGAACCTCATCAAGACGCGGCAAAGTGAGACCGCACATCTCGCTTACCTTGAGCAGCTAGCACGGATAATCCTTCTTATAATGAGAGGGAATGGCAGGCCTTGTTCAAGAGAAGAGAGATCTAATCAGAAACGATAGAGGACGCATTTAATGTTGTTATAAGCGATTAGCTGTAATATTATCAACCAGCAAACAGAACATCAACAGCCCAAAATTAAGAGAATCCTAAACCCATTAAAAATATAACGTAATTCGATCACAAAGTACTTTACTGTGGTAGTTAGGCGTATCTGCAAACAAAATCTGCACACAATTCGGTCAAAAAGCGGCTGGGAGGACTCGTTTTCTCAACTCACACTTAAGCAAGAGTGCAAGCTTTTGCACAAGAATTAATCCCTCCCTCTCCACTTTCCAGTGCCGGAAGGGGCGTTCATGCTGGCCAAAATCGCGAGCGCACGCACCTGCGCAACGCCCAAACTGACGTGATCCAGGTTTGGAATTCTAAAAAAACCTTTTATGAAGATGAAATACACTCACGGGTGAAGATGAAACAGGAAATGAGTCACTCGAGAGCACTTTCAGCTTTGAGCGATAAGAAAAAGAGCAGCAACGAAGAGGCTAGATAGAGAAGAGATCAATGACCATGACTGCTGACTCATCCAATAGTGTTGTCAGCAAGGGATGAGCGAAACTATGTTCAGTCGCAATGTGTTCAATGAAGTCTCGATGTTTCCTTAGTGTAGGATGACTAAATAAATCGGACAATATGTATGATGTAGAGACCGCAATAAAATTGTTCAAATCGATGTTAAAATCAGTATTCGAATGGCCCAATCGAATATCCTTTTGTTATTCGAATAGTCTCTCTCCCTCTCATTCAGACATTCGAATGCCCAAGGTGTCGGTTGTTGCGCTCGGTGGAGAGGAGTGAGAGGCAAGAATGAATTATATTGGCCAAACGAATAATTATTAATAATTATAATTAGATTGGCCAAACGAATAATTATTCGAATATTCTCGGTATTCGAATATAATTTTATTCGAATGGCAGGCCATTCGAATAGGGAAATCAATCGAATGACGCGTCATTCTTCGTTATTCCAATATCGAATATATTCGTCAGGCGGTCTCTAGTATGATGTTATATTTGGTCGAACAAGCAACAGACAACTATGACGTGTGTGGCTCGAGATGATGATTGTTCAATATTGATGGAAGAGAAATGAACAGCATTTGCAAGGCAGGCTTGAAAGGCTAGTGCAACTTGGCATAAGTACAGCTCTAGTCTATTTCGATCTCCTTAGATCTTAGAAGATCTCAGACGCTTTTCAATCACGTAACCTTGTTGACACATTTCGACACCGAAAATCTCTATTGCTTCACCTCACGAAGCGTTTTTCCTCTCCAAATGTTGGCATCTACAATTATCTACTGGCAATATTATTATCTATCTTTGGAAATTATCTATGTGCACTACATGGAGTACTCAATCCAGCAAGTTTTCATTGTATTTTTGTCTTTTTTTATTCATTGTCTCATCGAAATCTATCGGAAACAAATGTACAATGGCTTTTTCTTCCGCATGCTGTGCAGTCAGGTTTGTTATAGCTCAACAATACTGGCATGACGCTATATTTCCAGTCCCTCTACGACATCTCGTATGTGGTCATGTACTTTGTTATGGAACTACCGCAGGTATTTTATTAATGAAAAATAGAAAATAAAAAATTTAAAAACAATTAGGAGTGGCGTCAACTGAACTCGTTCTTTCTGATCATGAACAACACAATCATTCCGCAGCTGATCTACGCCCACACTTTCATGTGTGCTATTGGTCAAGTAAGTCGATTTACAGCCAGATTATGGATTCGTCGGACTCGAAGGGTCTTAAAAAGTCATTCGTGTGCCATTTCCACTACCCTAATGGACAATAATTTCTGCAGATTCTCGGAATCGCAATGATGGCCATCTCTCGAATGTTGCTGGTGTGCCATCCTCTCCTTAATATAACAAAAGTATTGTGTTTTTCCAATTCATTCCAATAATATACGTTCAAGTTCCTACGACGACTGTCCACCAAGCAAGTAGTGCTCTTCCACTGCATCATTCCTGCTGCCTACGCCTGGTGAGAAAGTATTCGAAAATACATTACAAATCGAGAACTATTTTCGTTGCATCAATTCACCTGGCTAACTATCTGGTTTAGTTACATTGTAATCGGACACGGCTGGCGTTCCTACGTTGTTATTCGTGGCCGCATCTCTCGAGCGGGGGAGCAAAGCAGCATGACGGTGCGCCTTCTCATCCATATCTAATTCTCTAAAGTCACACAATAATCGCTGCACTTCCAGATAAACTCGCGTGTGTTGTGCATGCTCGGTCTGATCGGTTCTCTCTCGTCCGCAGTCTGCTACATTCGCATATTCCTGACGCTGCGCAAGCGGTAAATGCGCAAGTTTTTCTGTCGATAACTCTAGATGCATATTTTTCAGACCCATTCGCTCTTGGCGAAATGAGCTCTACATCCTAATTACGTCCTTTGTCCTCTTCTGCGCGCTGTGCACATTCTCCGCATTCTACGTTGCCAATGTCGCCATTCGCGCTACATGGGTGATTTTTTTTTCGATTTTTTTTTCGAAGGACTACAATTTTAGAAGTCTACATGGGTAAAAAATACATTGTATAACACTTTCTGAGATCGAAACACCGCCAAAGATTCTTACGATATTGGACCAATATTTATGATCTGTCTCATCTCTCAGGAAGACTCGATCCTGTACTACGCTCTCCGCAAGCAGGCATATGCATTCACTTTCCTCCTCTCGCTCGCGAATCCGTGGTGTCTCATGATCAGCAGTGGTGAGTCAATTCCTTTGTCAAAACAGACGAAGTGCGAAGAAAACAGACGAAATTGAGATAGAATCTTCATTGTTTAGAACCCCATAGTAGCCACCGTTTCAGTGACGGAAGGACAAGTTGTCACAAGAGAAAATTCCACGATTTTTTGCTGTTTTGAATATTTTCTCAAGAGAGGAATACATATATACTAAATATAGGGGCCGCAACGTACATAGTCGATTTTTCGCAATGGGCCCAAAAATGTGTTCGAACTGTTCCTCAGGTATCTAGTAACATTATCCTTTTTAGCTTTTGTGAATATCTCATCTAGAACAAAAGTTATGCTCCGAAAACCACGCGCGGAAGGCACACCGGACGAGAGGGGAAAGTGAGAGGGAGAGGGAAGGGGGCGGAGTCTCTCTCTCACGTGTCTCTCTCCCACCCCCCTGCTCTCTCGCTCCCCTCTCCCCGCGGATCGAGCACACCTCGGGGAAACATGATAAAAATCTGAAAAAATGTCCAAAAATCCTGGAATATTCTAATTAGTCATATATGGTTTGCGCAACTTTGTGCTCACACTACAAGTAGAGACCGCAAGCTCCGCCCACTTGGTGTGGAGAGAGAATCGAGGAAAACCTGCGCCGAGGGCGGGCAAATCGAGTACTGCTTCGATTTGAACGACCAAGGGCTTGTTGTGTAGCTATTGCCATCCTTTATTAGTGACCCGATGCGGAGCTTGATCGGTCCACTTTGAGTAGGTCAAAAACGACCATAAAGGTCCAAGAACAGGTGTTTGGGGCACTTCTGATGCTTGCTCCCAGCTCCGCAAAGAATACGTGACTAATTAGAATATTTCAGGAATTTTAGAAAAGAAATTAGAATTTTAGCTATTTTCCCCGATTTGCCCGTGAAGCGCGGGGAGAGAGGGGCGAGAGGGCGGGGGGAGGGAGAGAGACACACGCTAGAGAGACTCCGCCCCCTTTTCCCTCTCACCCGATCTCTCCCTCTCGCATGGTGTGCCTTGCGCGCGTGGTTTTCAGAGCATAACTTTTGATAGAGATGAGATTTCGACAAACGGTAAAAAACACAATGTTATTCGAACCCATACCAACACACTCAACACATGAATATCCCATTTCACTCAGTTCGGCAGATCACCTTGCGGTCTCTAACTACAAGTGTCCAAAACACCACTTTTAAGTTTTCAATTCCATTTTTGACCTACTCAATTATGAAAGTTCATGTTGCGCATCTGGGAGGTGATAGATAAGGGGGATAGCTACCGAACAAACACTTGGTCGACCGATTTCATTGCGAATTACGACTGTGCTCCCTCGTCTCGCTTTTTGGTGAAATCGTGTCTAGGGAACGTGGGCGGAGCTTGCGGCCCCTAACTAAATAGATCTTTCAGCTTCCCTGCGATCCGCTGTGCTCCGTCGATGCCTTCCCTCGTGCTGCTTTCGTCGTCCCTTCTCCATCTTTCTCTTTTCCCCTCACACCATCCCCTCAATCGCATTGGCTATTACCAAAACCGCAGGCACTACTCAAGAAGTTTCTAAGATCTAGGCAATACAAGTCTTATTCGCCTCAAATTCTTGTCCAAATTTATCGACATTCACAACGTTCTCTCCCTCTTTCTGATCTCAAATTTCATTTTATTGTTCAAGACGCGGCATATGTTAGCCTCGATAAGAGTGAGACCGCACATCTCGCTCGCTAGCACGGATAAACCTTGCTAGCACGGATAAACCTTCGTATTCAAGGGGGTTAATCCGTACTAAACGTCTAATCTTCAAGCACGCTCTCCCTGTGTCACACTTTCGAATTCAGACTACTTTCCTGTCTTTTTTGCTGTATCATGAATGATTTTCACATCGCCTCTTTGTATTTGAATTTTACATTGTTTTGTTCTCACATGCTTAGTTTTAAAACGTGAAATAATTTTTAACCTCTCAAACTTTTCAGACATTGATCAAACTGAACGGCAAACTCAAACTGACTTCCGAGCAACCCCCCCCCCCCCAAACATCGTCCAATTAGGTTCCAAAATAAAGATCTCGCACGTGATTCCGTCAGACGTTTAAGAAGCCAACAGCTGTGATGTTTGGATCTCCATACCACATTTTGTGAGGCGGATGTAGGGCTTATATTTGAGAGCAAATATGATCTTGGATGCCTGAATGTCTGCCATCGTCTCAAGAATTTCGTAATTTTGGAAACGTTCGCTTTTATGTTATGAAGGACTCTACGGACCATCACAAGCGAGCTCATTTTCAATACGGCGCACAGTAATACAAAGTGGGGATTAAAAACGGTATGAGAAATTATTAATTGTGATTGTCATGATGAGATCAACAATCCCATGTACAAAAGCGCAGTTCTCATGATATATTTTTGATGTACTGTTCTTGGCATTCAAATATGTTCGATTTCCATCCCATTCAAAATGCAAAAACATTTTAAAAAACTGCCACACACCTTCAGTTGTCCATAACCCATTTATCGTATTTTGTGTTTTCACATCATTGAGTTCTTCCAGAAACTCAAAACCTTCCTGAAGGGCCAATCACCGCATGGCTCCGCCTCACCACCCGCCGAGTCGCTCCGCCCAATCCGTCCCTGTGTAAGCGTTCGAAACGTGATGCGGTATCTTTTTTTCTATCTTTTATCTAACATTTTTTTTTATTTTCAGATGCAAATCACCTGTCTCCTAACGGCGGTATCTCGACGACCTCCCTGTTCTCGTCCATCTATGGACTCGCTCGCACCAAATCATGCCGCGTTTCCGCCCGGGTTTGATTTAGTCTTATGTCACCGTCTCTTCATCTCATACACTTCATCTCCACTTGACCGATCGAGAGAGGTTACACAAGTTTTTGCCATAAATCCCGCCCAGAATGAATGATATAATAATGAAAATGTGAAGTCATCTTTTAGATAAGAGTATTTCAGTTCGGACCGCGCACGGTTGGATGCTTCACAATCCGCAACGGCACCAAAGCTATACATCAAGGCTGCTACTCGAATCAGGAGGTTTGTGCTAGGGTTGGCATATAAAGAAGTGAATAATTAACAATTTTCTGATTTTCCAAAATAATGGAACTCTGAGAGCTTCGAACTGCGCACTGGACTTATCCGACTAATCCTACATTGTGCGTCACGTGTATCCTAGATATGCATGAAGATGTAAGATGGACATGCATATCTAGGATGAAATTCTTTTCTCAAGAATTTGTCGCAACAAATCAGACAAATTATCATTGCCATAGTTTCCTGTAAATGATGAATGTAGGCATCATAACGATTTGATTTGATAGTTTTTTACTTGAAGGTTGCGATGCGGTATCAGTGCAAGAAGCGCGTGTGCTCGGCAGGTCGCAAGCATCGAGGAATCACATTATGCTGCTGCTATCGATGCAATTATGTGTGAATGCCACTCTAGATGAGTGCATATAAGGGAGTTGAAACTAATTTTGCAGTGAGGAAATCCTAGTTTCCATTTAACTGGCCCCATGTACAGCCCCTGCAGTCGTTTTCAATGAATTTCGATTTTCAGAAATATTTCGGAAAACGCGTAATTCTCATGCATTTTACAGATTAGCGGTGTTTTTATTTTCATTTCATTATTGTTTTTATATGATTTGTGTACGATTTATTTCGATGACAACATAGCACATTTTTACATTTAAAAAAAAAATTGAAATGTTAAAAAAATTATGAAAATCGATTATGTATCAATTTATACCAAAAATGCATGTTTTTCGGGCAAAACTTTTTTTCTTTCGTATTTTCTCGCTTTCGCATGTTGAAATTCGGACTCTACGGGCAGAAATACACCGGATAAGCTTTTTCCTGAGTGAATCTGAGATATCGACTTTTTCGACACCCAAAATCGACCCCCCATGTAACTCACCCAAAAACGACCTTAGAGCTTAGCTAAGTATGCCATCTCCTGTCCCTATGGGCCCCCACTCTACAAAAAATATATGAGCCGAATCTATTTTTGGCCATCCGTCGACTCTTTCCACTCTCTCGTGGAGGGTCTCTTAATCTTTTATCAGTGTGACAAAATTTCATGAGTATTATTTCTTCTTCGAATGATGTCTTCTGTTCAATTGGGAAACGTTATTGATTCGAACACCTGAAATAGGGACGAATCGACTCTTGTTACGCGAAATCGCACTTGGAAAACGCGTAATGGCCACTCATTCTTCGTCTCTTCCCTCACTCAGGTTGGTCGCTTTCGCTCTATGACACGTCACTTACCATTTCTCCTCGATTGGATGACTTCTCGGATGAACTGCCGCGTCGATTGAATACTTCGCCCAGAAGACATTCAGCTATCACTTCCGAAACTTCCTCCAGGAACTTCATGAAAAGGCAAGTTCTATTCCGAAGAGTACTTATATTCGCATCTATCTACATGTTATCCAAGTCAATCCCTTCTTGTGATTCGTAGATGTCGAACAAATAAGACACTTGCCAGGTTCCTGGAGGAAGTTTCGGAAGTGGTAGCTGAATGTCTTCTGGATGAGGTATCCAATCGACGCGAAAGGCACACGAGAAGTCGTCCAATCGAGCGACGACCACTTGAGAGAGGGGAGAGCGACCACTTGCGGCCAGGGGAGAGACGAGGAATGAGTGGCCATTGCGCGTTTTCCAAGTGCGATTTCGCGTAATGGGGAGGGAGAGAGGGGAGAGCGACCACTTGCGGCCAGGGGAGAGACGAGGAATGAGTGGCCATTACGCGTTTTCCAAGTGCGATTTCGCGTAATGGGGAGGGAGAGAGGGGAGAGCGACAACTTGCGGCTAGGGGAGAGACGAGGAATGAGTGGCCATTACGCGTTTTCCAAGTGCGATTTCGCGTAACAAGAGTCGATTCGTCTCTATTTCAGGTGTTCGAATCAAGAACGTTTCCCAATTGAACAGAAGACATCATTCGAAGATGAAATAATATTCATGAATTTTGTAACACTGATAAAAGATTAATGTAAAAATGTGCTACGTTGTCATTGAAATTAATCGTACACAAATCATATAAAAACAATAATGAAATGAAAATAAAAACACCGCTAATCTGTAAAATGCATGAGAATTACGCGTTTTCCGAAATATTTCTGAAAATCGAAATTCATTGAAAACTGCTACATGAATTGTACTCAAAAATGGAGTATTCTATGAAAAACGGTATTTCATAGAATTCCAATACAATAATCGTGTTCATCAAGGCACGTATTTTCGAAACTAGGATTACCTCTCTGCAAAATTAGTTTCAACCCCCTTATATCTCTATTTTTTCCAATTATTTGTTCATACCAGTTTTTTGTCGCCGACTGACCCGATGTGAGAGTAAGCGGAATGAAGAAACGTTTGCATTATCTCTAAGCTTTCACAAACACACACATTTGTATTGCCAACAAATATTCTTCTTCCAACACCCTCAATGCTATTTCAAACGCTGACAATATTATTTGTGCCTCTGTACAGAAATATGCTCTGTTCCACATATTTTTAAACTCATCTGTTCAAGTAATTTGCTTTAAACCTATCTTAACCGCCATGCTGATGTTTATACAACTGTCCGAACGTCGCTTCTTTCTTATTCGTACCTTCTTCTTCCTACAACCACGAATGATAGATACTGTAGCTGGCTGTATCAATCATAGATGAAGAGCTCAGAAGATCTCTTGGGCAAATAGAGACAGATTTGAGAGAAACCTATCAGGGCTCTATACGTTATTATTTCCACTGCATGTCTGAGAAAGACATGCCGGTCATCATTGAAATCAATCAAAATATTTAAATTTAACTGGATTGCGCTTGTCGGGTGCAGTGCGCAAGGGCATGCACTCTTGGAGCAGCTACAATTCAGTAATCGCAGTGGAATATCTGGACACGTGTCCTGAAAATGCACCAAAAATGCACCGAAGCTGAGACGACGAGCACCAACAGAAAATCGACCTTAGCAATATCTCAGACCCAAAGCATCGAGCTCAATTCAGTAGTGAAAAACATGTTGTTTATTTATTTTTAATTAAAACAAATGTCAGCTTAATTTTGCGCACTTGACGTCGTCATCGACGATTGCACTTGGACCGTGGGCGTCGTCGAGGTCGCCCATCTTTGAGGACGGGCATTACAAGTACAGCGGATTTAACATTATTATTGAACACAGCGTTGGGTATTAGCATTAGTTGTCGCGCATCTTTAATAATCGAAATATCGCCGTGCTCATCTATGAACACTACAGTTCTCTTCAAGGGCAGCGAACGGATTTTTGGCCGGACTATTTGAGAAATGGCTCACCGCGCGAACGGCGTCATGCGCAGCAGGGCGTCCCTGTAGTCGGCCATCAACCAGATGATGATCAACGCGTCCCACGCCTCAAATAGTAAATTTATATTAAATATGTCTTTTTGAGCACCTTTTCCTCGGACTAAGATACTAAGAAACTACCGGAAAGCAGGCGGTCATCTGCATCGAGTTGTCGCCCATGCCGCCGTCGTCGATGCCGAGGTACGGAAGATTGAGCACGACAAAGTAGGGAATGTACACGAAGACCAGGGGGATGACCGTCTGCGAAGATTCTGTCTCAGTTTTCAATTGGCGAGAATGTGGATTTGAGTTCAACAAGCGAAGAAACTCAGACCTGCGCAGTCACCGCAATCAGCAGTTTGAACTGGAGCGCCCTCGTGGTCTCTGACATCTTCTTCGCCGCTCGGATCCGGAAGTAGGTGAGGGTGCCGAGCGAGAGCGCAAGCGAGAACGACCCGATCATCAGCACGTCCAACAGGACGAGCACGAGTGTCATTCGAGGGTCTTGGTGACCGTCCCGCTGAAAACGCGGGTGGTTAGGCAAGAATGAACCAAAAACGCGCAAGTAGCGCAAAACACCCACGTAGTGGTCCATCACCAGCCACGCGTCAACGACTCGATGCCCGTACGCGCGCTCGTACGCGTCGCGCAGCGACTCCGTGCCCGCGTCAGACGCGCCGCCAATGCACCCGAAGTACGCCAGCACGAACCCGCGCTTATCGTTCAAAACGATCGATTGGATCCTCGACTTACCATGACGCGACGCCGGAGCACGATCCTGCCACTAGCGCAGCTATGAATGTCGGCCGCGAGAATAGCCCGATCCACTCCGGCTTGCGCACAGACCAGAATCGATAGAGGAAATGGACGTTCAACAGGAAGAATGGAACTGTGAAGATGGCAGCGTAAGCCGCAGTCACTTTCTTTAAAAATTGGAATGATGAATTAGATTTCGAAAGTCAAAAAACACAAAAAAACAGGCAAAATGACCTACTCTGCTCTCGACAAAGGTGTCAGTCACTGCTCCGAATGTCCGATCGACGATTACCACTTTCTGAGCGGGATAAAATTAATAAACGGTTCATCTGCCGTTAGGGGGCCCTGTACTTTTTACAAGTTATAAGGAATGATGGAGGATATCATAGTCATAGTAAATTATGGTTTAATATAGCGTCATTCCCATACTATCAACTATAGAACTTTAGTTTTAGGCAATATACGGGGCCCCCTCAACGGCAGAAGCGCCGAATAAATCACTCGAAATGCCGTACAGGCCCAATCAATCCGTGCAGGACGACGAGCAGCAAATCGAACGATGTGAAGATGGTGAGCAGGTGCTTGTACGCGCCCAGCGACGCCCTCGTGAATCGTCGGATGATGTAGAGTAGAAGTGAGTTGAGGACGACGCCGGCGACTACGAGAGGAATGGTCTGACTCTCTCACTTTCCCATGCTCTCTCGTTTCTCTGACTGACGAGAGAGCATTGCGAAATTAGAGAGGCAGAATAGTGCTCGAGTGCAAACTTTTGCTCGAGTGCAAAGTGTGGCGAAAACGGAAATCCTTACCGATATGGACGGCTTCGAAAGTGCTGGGCGCGAGCATATCGTAGTAGTCTTCAGAGAGAATGATCAGAAGTAAGTGATAATCGCGAGTGATCTTCTAAGATCGGAAAAAAGTCCGTGATGAGTTCGCAAGACATTTGAAGGTCGCGTTGGGGAAAAGGATAATCGTTTATTCACATTATCCCGATCAGAAAGTGATAAATGTTGACATTTCCCGTTGCCGTTGAAGATAAAATTCCAAACATCCTTTCGAAATTACATATTTATTTCTTGTGCGTGACTTGTGCAAGGTTTGAACGGCTGTGACTTTCGTACAGGGAAAATAATAACTTGAAGAACGGTGAGAGGCTTCTATCAAATCTGTTTCAATTTGCCCGAGAGCTCTTCTGAGCTCTTCATCTGTTCTTGAAATAGCCAGCTACAGTATCTTTTGCTCGACGTATCAAAGTAAGAATTTACAACAAGTGGTTCATGCGAGCTTCGTGTCGTGAAATTCGAGCATGAAAACATCATCGAAGCACATTACAACACTCAAGAAGTATGAATGGTGTAGAGCAGAAATACAATACATGTACTCATGGAGAATACAATACATGGAGAATACAAAAAAACGCTGAGCGTTATGGTGACAAGTGAAATGTAGATAAATAGAGACATGAGGTCAATTCGTGTGAGGATGAGTTCGAAATAGGGTGATAAAGAGAATTGCAAAGACAAACTAATAATGCAAAATAGTGTGTGTGGTGGAATGAATGCGACTAATATTTAACACTAACATCAGACGGCATTGCATCGATGGCCGTAGCAGCAGCAGAAGGAGATTCCTCGGTGTTTGCGACCCCCCGAGCAGACTCGCTTCTTGCACTGACTGCGCATCGCTACCTGCAAAACAATTGCATCAATCATACATTCCAGACTTGAACTGGCGTCTTCGCATATCCTCTTGCCTAACTGAACATCGATAGTGAATGCCCAGGCAGGACTAACGAAGTATCTCGCCGAGCCATAATTGTGTTGGTTCAACCTCCCTCAATGAGGAAGGTGAACCAAAATAGGATTTATTCTTATTGAACAGTGAAAGGAATTGAAAAATTCGTTGTCTCCCCAATACTTGAAATTTTCCAATAAGAGGACCATGCACATTAGTATATTTATATATTTTAATATTTTTTTAAAATACAGCGACTAAATGAATCTAACCAGGAATCGATAAGTTGAATTGAGTCGAAAAACACAATAAACATGCTCTCAAAAATTTTCTGGAAAAAATGATGCGGTAATAAATTATCGTCATTCATTTTATGAGCATGAATTTGCTTTTTCATAAGCAGCAGTGTAAATTAGATCGCATTGATTCACAAACCTCCTCTCTACTGGTAAATGAAACGGCGACTCTGTGCAAGTATTCTGGTTACAAATAAAGCCAAATAATCGACACTAACCTCCTGATTTGAGTAGCAGCCTTGCTGCACGACCCTGGTGCCATTGCGGATCGTGAAGCAACCGACCGAGCGGGGACCGAACTGAAATATTGCCGATGAAGCTTGTGCTGTTGATTTTGGAGGGCGGACCTTCTGAGTAATCATTCTTTTTTCTTCCTTTTTTTCTCAGTCTCACTTCACTTTGGATTCCTTCCGTGAGGAATATAAAAAAATATAAAAAAGGCCTATCCATTGGCACGCATTCGCAACCTTTTGAGAATGTGCGAAATAAAGAAACGGTGATCCGTAGACAAACCCCCTCGATAATGAAACAGGTCTGGCTGCGGGCGGGTCCATACGAAGATGAGACGATACATGTTGTGGAGAGGACACCGCCTTTAGAAAGTGTAACGAGCCCTTCCGCGCTGCAAAAACGCGAGAGATTGTGCAGTATACGGTGTAAGAATGCTCACAGAAGTTCATCTGACAACGTGCTGAAAGTACGGCTGGATAGCGCTAATGCAGCTGATAGCAGGAGACAGAAGCAGCGCATCTGAGAAGAGGTTGATCGAATGCGAAGAATCTGCAAGGAACATTTCTTTGCATGCCTGATCGCTGGCGTTCCGCGTTCGCAAGGGCGGGGCTAACCCAGGCGGGCTGTAGGGGCGGAGCTGAGCCGGGATTGGCCCAGGGATCTGCTTGGCACGACGAAAATTATTTAAAAGCACTCATAACAAATAGTAGGGGCGGATGGCAGTTTTTCTCAAGTAGGAAGTGTGGGCTAACAGGCGTGCAATCCCGATACCCTCAATTCCTGTTCATTAGTCAAGTCGAAACTAAACTCATTGTAGATTTTGATAGACCATTCCTCCTCAGACGTTGTTCCAAATATGAGATTTCAAAGTCATGAGACGCTGCCAGACTTGAGGAGATCCAAGATCATGTATGTTCGCAAAGATAAGTCCTGAGAATCGTACTATGTGGTTCCAAACATCGCAAATGTTGGCTTCCCAAACGATAGACGGCGTCTCGTGCTAAATTTTTCATCTTCGGCAGCGTCTTGATTGGGGGAAACTCAGTAGATATTCCCCTTGAATGGACTTTGGCCACATTGAGTGAAAACAGTTAGCAATTTATTTTTATTTTTCTATTTTTGCAATTGAAATATTTGATCAAAGTCCGCTTCATCCTGAAGAAGATTTCCTAACAAAAGTGTCGATTTTTCGAAACATCGGAACAAACATCGTTTTTCATCTGGCGTTATGAACAGCTCTGAATGAAAAGATATTCATATTGAAAAGAGAACAGACCACGACGAGAACAAATATTTGTAATTTATAAACGTTAACAAGGAAACAGAGATGAGGCGACGAGTCATCCGAAATCGAAAGTGTGACAGCCATCTTCTTGAGATCCGTAAAACGATAGATTAGCGGGTTTATCCTCAAAGTGAGCGAGATCTGTCACACATCTGTCAAAGATGAAGAGATGGAAGAAGACATGTCGTGAAGAAGGAGATCGCGCGGATTAGAGATCAGAAAGAGAGAATTAGTGAATCTGTCTAGAAAAAAGGGTGCTATTTGAACATAAAAATGGTCAGAACTTCTTTTAAACAATTGCATGTTCCAATGAGAAGATCTAGCTTTCCGCACAACCATTGGTCCCCTATAAATTGATTTATGTTTTTACTGCGAGAATGGACAAAATGATGAGTAAGGACAGTCATATTGTCATCTTGTCATCATAAACATAGAAATTCTCGATCAGATGTAGGAGTACACAAGTGGAAACTCTTTTGCGACGAAATAAAAAAGAAAAAGGTAATCAGATTTTGAAAGTTTCGTGTGGTTTCGTCTGTTCGGAGATACAATGTACGAGTGGCTATCCGTACTAGCTGTTCAAAGTGAGCGAGATGTATGGTCACACTTATGCCAGGAATCAAAAAGATGAAGCACGGGAGAGGAAGATCGCGAGGATAAGAGATCAGAGGGAATGGAAACGAGGGGTCGGTGTTCCGATACACGGAGAGAAATGTTTGTAGTATTTAACATACTTACTTAATTAGATACTTAGAAGATCCATCTTCAACGGACGATGCCGCGTGGATCACAGTTCCGCCAGTCTTCTCTATCGCGTGCTCGAGTAGACCAATGGCGGTAGGGCACTCGGTTTGTGGACGATCGTGTAGACCGCCCCGTACTATAGGGCAGTTTGGCGTATTCATCAATTGAGTCTCTCCATCTGGATGGTGGTCTCCCGGGAGGACGTTTGAGATCAGGGGGAGGGAACCACTGGGTGACTCTCGTGGACCATCTGTCGTCGTCCCTTCGCAGCACGTGACCCGCCCATTTGTGCTTCGATCTCCGAATGTACTCGATGGGGTCGGTAAGTAGCGAGAGACGGCGAGTGTCTGTGCTCCTCCTCCTTGTCTCGTGTAGGGCGTGCAGATTCGTGCCGACTAGACTCTTCTCCAGTGCACGATGAGTAGTTTGGATGAAGGACAAGACGGACTTCGAGATGAAATGAAATGAGAAAAAATTACTTCCTGAGAAGAGTATAATATCAAGATTTCTACATAGTAATTCCGGTGATTCCAAACGCTCCTTACCTCAAAAACGAGACTGCTGTTTGAACTTGGCATGCGATAGGATCTGAGCTTGCCACAATTGGTTTCGATAGAGTTTCCAATGAATCCCTGACAATATTTCAGCTCCACGTACAACACGTATGAACAAACATTTCTATCAAAAAAGTGATATCGGGTTTAAATCTCTCGATGACACTTTTCTCCAATTCCGCGAAATGACTCCGATCTGATCCATCTTCTGTCAGAAACACACGTCCTGGAACAAAAGATTTGAGAACAATTCATGGATCTTAATTATGAGTTGCAGTTATGTGGTTCTTGAACTCATCCAAGTCATTCAATCATGCCCTCTTATCAACAAATCTATGATTTCTCACCGCTTTTGGTGAACATGCGCATCTTTGAGTACCGTCCGTCGAATAGTCGATGTAAGAGGGGAAACGCGCGATATGCAAACGAATTTCCGATCACTAAGACCTTGGCGGTTCCATTGCCTTTCTGAATACCACAGTTTTCATAAATCAATCAGAGTGTAGGATTTAGCAAATAGAGCAAGCATAGGTCAAATGCGTTTTCCGCGAGCTTTTTGCCGACGTGGTAAAAAAAATTTTTTGCCGACGTGGTCTATCTTTTTTTAAGAGACCGGATCGGTAATTTTCGAGAACCCCCCGGACACGTTTTCCTAGGACTGAGATCCAGAAGCCCATATTGGGGTGGTAGGAGGGCCTAGTCCTTGTGTTGCACAAGACACCTTATATTTGTGATTCATGCGTATACTGTAGGAGAAAAATCACAATATGTGTGAAATAATCAAAAAATCGAAATTTAAAAAC
>LS532022.1:575984-589049 GCA_900490775.1 Pristionchus maxplancki | reverse complement strand
TACGCTTTACGCTTACAATATAGGGGGTACGCCAGTATATTATCACACAGTAACATTAACTTACGGTGCTCGGCGAAGCTTTTGGGAGAGGAATGGTCACTGCTCATGGCGATTTCTGACTTGCACTGAAGATAAGGAAGTGCGATCGTCCTCCGAGAGTGAAATCTAATCTCGCTAAATGCGCACGTACCCTCGATCCTCCGCCTCTCTCGCTCTCCTTTCCTTCGGTGATATCATTGAGATAAAGAGACGAGAGAGCATTGAATCTTTGGAGAGACGCGAGCGAGATGTTTCACAGTGGTGCGGATCAACGAAGAGAGAGTAGCGCTGATCTTGAAGAGCAAAAGGCCACAGGGATCAATCGAAACGGATGGATTGGGTGTCATCGAAAGAGAGAAGGATATCGTGCCTCTTGTGTTACCTGATCAGGTTATTGACTACATGTTGTCATGCGTATAGTCCGAAAATTTGACATATCTTTCTTTCCTAACCAAAATTTGCAAGCAGGTTGTAGGAGAGAAGATTTCACTATGAATCATCTACTGGTGTGGGTGCGTTATCATCGGATCGGAATTATATCACAAAGGTGGGATAACACGGCTCTCACCTAAGAATCGACTCAGAATGGCTGATTCTTGTCAGCGAGCCATTTTTCGATGCCCGGTTTTCGACGGTTTTAGACCCTCCCAGGTGCCTCTAGGCCCCCTGTGAACGGAATAGTGTCAGAGACTATTCCCGACCGAGCTGCAGCACGGGTCGAGGTGCAGCCTGCCAACTTCAAGGCTATTTTTCCACCCTTCAACGCATTCCACGGGAAAACTTTTCTTCTTGAGCTATAGCTATTTTTCTATGCTCTATCGACCTGCGCTGGTTGCTTATAACGTCATTCTTATCATTATTATCACACAATGAGGTATAAATTGAAAACCGCTTCAAAATACACTGTTTTTATTTCTTTAATCGATAGAGCTCGTCAAGACGATTCGAATGATAGGTCTGCGCTCCCATATCGAGGGGACTGACTATGGTTTCATGACCGAAAACCATCTTTTCATCGTTCGAACTATTTTTCACTGATTTAGACCGCGTCATTCCGCGCATTCGCAAATGAAACACATTTGAATTTCTCGAAACCTAGCCGCCTCATTGCTCGAGAATGCGCGGAATGACGCGGTGTAAGTCTGTGACAAATAGTTCAAACGATGAAAAGATGGTTTTCGGTCATGAAACCATAGTCAGTCCCCTCGATATGGGAGCGCAGACCTATCATTCGAATCGTCTTGACGAGCTCTATCGCTGAAAGAAATAAAAACAGTGTATTTTGAAGCGGTTTTCAATTTATACCTCATTGTGTGATAATAATGATAAGAATGACGTTATCGATAAGCAACCAGCGTAGGTCGATAGAGCATAGAAAAATAGCTATAGCTCAAGAAGAAAAGTTTTCCCGTGGAATGCGTTGAAGGGTGGAAAAATAGCCTTTAAGTTGGCAGGCTGCACCTCGACCCGTGCTGCAGCTCTGTCGGGAATAGACTCTGACACTATTCCGTTCACAGGGGGCCTAGAGGCACCTGGGAGGGTCCAAAACCGTTGAAAACCGGGCATCGAAAAATGGCTCGCTGACAGATTCTGGTCGATTCTTAGGTAGAGTGCGGAGAGGAAGAGTGAAAGGCAGGGTCTTCCTCTCCGCGCGGCGAGGAATAAGAGGGAGGGGAAGAGTGAGAGGGAAAGGGATTAACTCTTCCGGAAGAGTTCGAACTCTTCCGGAAGAGTACCTATTTGCTACCTATTTGCACTATTTTCCGTGTTTTGAGATCGGATTTTCAGCTAATTAGATCAGAATTTGCATGCGTAACATTACTGAGGCCTCCATTATACATTTGCATTGCGCTAGATTGAGATTGTCATTCTATGTAATCCTCGGTTCTAATCGACCCGAATCTTCGATTTTTGGACCGCAATCTATCTATTATGTGTTTTAAACTTTATATTTGAGGATAGGAATCTTTTTACGCATGAAATAGGTCAAGACAGACCCAAAATGATCATTTACAATGAGTCCTAGCATTTGCACAATAGCCCAAAATTCTAAATAATTAGAGAAAGTGGTCTCAGATGGGCTCTGGGTGCTTGAGGTAGCATTTCATGCAAAAATCCGTATGAAAAAGTCGTTTCCTATCGATCCCCATTGTCCAAACACGATTCTCCAATCTACTCTTCCGGAAGAGGGCCAACTCTTCCGGAAGAGTAGACCCCTCTCCATCTCTCTTCCGCAAGGAATGGGACCTTTTCCCTCACTCTTCCCTCTTCCTCTCCGCACTCTATTCTTAGGTGAGAGCCGTGATAAGGTTTTTTTGTAGAAAATGTGATGAGCTCTAATTGGATAATGATAATTGAAAATAGGAAAGGGGAGGCCGATATCATCTTTAACATAACAACGAATTGAAGAAATATCTGTGTTTTTTTATATTTTCATTTTTGCTTATAAAAATATAACATTACAGTCAGATGTATACTCATTTTCAATTCTTTATACTTCCAACAATTCCAGTAGCAACTGTTCGTTTCTTGCACAAGACGAAGTCCGTAACGTATCTGAATCAGTTATTTGTCATTTAAAAAAAAAAAAATAATCAGGTGAAAATAAATAAGAAGGGCCTCACGCGCGGTACGGTCGCACGAACCACAGCGTCACCAGTGGATTGACAACAGGCGGAATCATGGCCGACTGAATGCATTCTTTCATCAATTCGTTTCAAGAATTCGCGACTCACGAAAAGAATAGCGGCTTCTAGCTCCATATTGAAAAATCCTAACAGATTTGGTACCACTGCCGCAATGCCAGCAACGTTTCCTATAGGGAGAAGAGCATGTATTGTGAGAATCTGCAAGATGTGTTGATGTAAAACGATGAATATCGATCTTACTTTGAGAAACATTTGATGCATTGCGTAGCTTTTATCGCTGATCGCTCGCTTGCCACGGAGTGCAACGACTATCTGGAAACTTGAAATGAAAGGATGTTAGCGACAACTGACAAACTCGTCTTCTCATAATAATCAAGTAAAGGAAAAGTGCGGGTAGCACAGTGAAGTAATATCCGTATACGATTGCGCTTTTGACTTCATAGATATTGGAAATTCCTCAAATAATTGATTTTTTAAACTGATTTTCTTAGATATTAAAACTGAGATGAAGAACTCACCGTACATGTAAATGTCGGTCCAGTTAATTTCTGGATGGGATTTCTGAACGGTAGTCAGAAGGGAAGGCGCATAGTTCTTTACATTCTTGAACAAAATCTCAAATATTCCAATTGAATGAAGTTAACAAGGAAAAACGAAACCATGTGCGCGATGTTTGGCAGCGCCGTAATGCATACAATCGCGTTGAGATTTATGGTGGGCGGCTTGGACAGGATTCTGAACCTAAACAAAAAATATTTGAAAAACAAAAACAAAAACAAAAACAAAAAACAACACTTACCTATACCAGAACGAGATACACTGAACGATGGTCGCTTGCATTATCGTTCCCAGGAACACCGAATTACAGTAGTTACAAAAGTCCCTAGAAATCCACGTGCAGGGACCGAATGGGACCAGAACGACGGCGGGAAAGACGGTGATAACACTGAGTGATGAGACATTATTGCAAAATATGCAGGAAAAAGCACAGCTCCTGCACTTTCCCGGGGAGTGAAAATGAAATGAAATTCAATGGTTTCAATGGTTGCATTTTCGCAGAGTTGGTGGTCGGGGATGGAGAAATGTAATGTGGAATTAATCAATGCCCGAGAAAACGCATGCGTACCAATAAACATACCTCTCCAAGCTCAGTCCATCGGCTACGATTGAGATCATGTCATTGATTGCACACCAGGAAAGCAGCACCGAATAGTTCTGAATGAGGTTTTGGAAAGAGAAAATGAAATAGGTGAACTTTGATCGCTTGAGGTGTTCCTCGCGCGATTGTCAGAAGTAGGAAACAGCACATCAGGAAAGAGAGAGAGAGGACGGAGGCGTGAAGAATATGGACAATCATTCTATGAAAGTGAGCAGGTGAATGATATACGAAGAACGATTGGCCTTATTCACACTGCCATATGGGGTAAAAGTCATTACTTGCTCTTCTTAGAGGCGAATAACAAGAGTCATCAGGCAAATAGTAAGTGATTTAATACGACTGTTTGGACGCATACATAAGAATCGATCAGACCAGGCAGAATCTGGTGCAGAAAAAGTTGATATTCTAAGTGATTTGGGGTTGTCGAAGCTGCTGATCACCGCTTACTTTGCACGCTGGCGCATGATGCACTCTCAGTCTATTATTATATTTCCCCTCTCTCAACCAGACATCTCAGGTGCTCTGTCATTGATCGTGACATACGGGACATACGGGAATCACTCATGTTTTTTTCAATGTTACGATAACAAATTGAAACAAGATCAGTATACAAAATATTGACTAAACAAATTATATTCTTCGTTATGTTCTCATTATATTCTCCGGAACACTAACTGCGCAGCATCAGTCCCGTCCGGACAGACGATCGTCGGTTTTCCGTCTATCCCGAGAAATTCCTCAAGTCTTATTTCTCGTAGAATTTGGTAGCCGGTTTTCGCAAATAGCTGAAATTCAAAGTCTGACTTTAAAAAACCAAACTGAGACAGTGATACAACTCGCATTCTGCGATGGAAGCGATGTGCACTCAGCAAAGGCTCCCGAAGCGCCCATTTCTCGAGCCTTTTCGTAGCTGAGATCGAGCAATCTCTGAAAATTTCATATCAAAAAACTTTGTTTAGACAACGAATGGGGTAAGCCTTACTTGGGCCAGTCCTCGCTTTCGGTATCGTTCATCCACCGAGACAACCTCGACGTAGAGCAGCTTGTTAATGTCATTCGGGATGAGCGCCCATTTCTGCGAACGAGTCATGTTTTTAATCTATGTTTAACCGAAAATCAGATAATCACTCACATTATCGTTCAGTGCATCGAGTAGATCGAGAATGAGCTGAATGCGCGTGGGCGATTTCCACTCTTCTTCCTGGAAAATCGGCATAAAATCAGGAACATTTTGAGTGAATTATCTTCAATTCTATCCTAATTTGCGCTTTCTCGCTTCTCTATCTAGCAAGTAAGCATTGTGACATGAGTGAGCCTTTGCGGGGAAAAAATCGTCTCGTCATTCCGCCTGCTCTCTCACCGGTCCGAGCGACGAGAGAGCACGCGAAATCAAGAGGCGGATTCTGACAATTACACTTATTACCTCTCCATGATCAACAATTGCCGACAAGTTGAAACCGACGACTCTGCCTCTGGAATGATTTATCAACAAAAAATAACGAGAAAGAAACTCACTCTTCATTCCGCTGCACTGTGCTCACACCAGAGGCGACGCAGTGCTCGATAACATCTAAAATATAGATTATTGCCATGCTCTCATTGTTTTATTCAGTAAGTGGTAACAGGAGCAGCCAGAGCAAACGCATCAAACAACTGCGATTTAAATGAAAAGAATAAAGTGTTTCTAATGATTCGATTGCAAGAGAGACTTTCGGGAAGTAGCAACGCTGAAACAAAACCGATAACGCACCACGGTAGCACTGCGTCGCGTCCTCTCTCGTCAAACTGATGGCGGCGTTGAGGGACGGCTCGTTGAGGAAGTCATTCAGCATGAACTCGTGAAGTTCCTCGACGTCGTCGACAGTGGCGACTGACGTGGCGACGGCGTCCATGATCGACTGTTTGTTATTGCTTATTAGTCATTTATGATAACTGAGAAGGTACTGCAATCAAAAACGAGTGAAAAGCGATAAATGTAAGTTCAGAATGCCACCTTCTTGCCTTTCTGAATCGTCGCAATGTTCGGAACGCACAAAAATGGTTGGTTTTGTAATGAAAGTGTGAGGAAGGGCAGTCACTGAAAGCACACTAGAGAAAGCGCGCCTGCGTGGAAACACCAAAGAGAGTCGAGTGATGATTACGAGAGATGCGCAGATAAAATAGTGAAATGGAGAGACGGAGACGAGAAAAGGAGCGTGACGAAAAGTTGCGATGCAAACTACTCGAGGCTCGCTTCTTTGATCGACTAAAATGCATTTCGATGTAAGATCTGTGGAATCAGACAAATGCTCGTTAAGATGGACAAATCACTGGTTTTATCATACTTCCTTCTTGGTACATCACATTCTGAAGTAATTTCTGCTTCGCACACAGACAATTTTGCGGGTACCGCCAGAGACTACGCCCAAAAAGATCATTTCCATTTCCAATCCTTGTTGAACTGCATGAAGTAGTTATCGCCGTTGTCGATGATTGAGACGGAGGATCTACATGTATGTTTGAGCTAATATTGAAGATTTCATCTCACTTTAACGGTATTTTCCGTTCCGCTCGTCTTCGGAGCCAGGCAAAGCCCGGAATCGTTCGAAGCCCGCGTTGGAATCGTTCGTCAGCGGTAAGTAATCTGAATTCGAGGACGACAACGAATCTGAATAATACTCGTTTTGAAGTGAGACAGAGGAAGGGTACACAGCTCACATCGCAACGGAGAGATCAAAGATCGCAATGGCAATTTTTCGGGGTAAACCGAGACAGGAATATGACACAGTTGCGTAGTATAGTCCGAAAAGGGCGAATGGAGGAGCAAGCAAGACTGTTGTGCTTGCGATCTTGTAGAGGACCTCAAAGAAATTTAAAAACCGTATTTTTTTTACAAAAAATCAACAACCTTTATCACTACGAGATTCTCCTTGATCTGATAACTTCTGGCCACACTATAGTTTGGAAGGCCGAATTTGACGCGATATTTTTCCATTTGAGCGGAGTTATAGCGATAGACAAAGAGGAAGAACTGTAATGGATTGTAGTGGTAAAGGTGCAATTCGTGGTTGTTTTCATGAGAGAGTACTGTTATTGTCTACGATAATTGGGCAAGCTCACCAGACTGCCAACAATCTGCATGGCGCCAAGCGTCAGATAATGCGTCATGATGGAGTAGACACCTGCAAATGTCGTTCGCCGTGATAAATGTCGATTTTTCCGTCTAAAGTTCTCAGAAACCCACGAAATATCGAGATGCAGGCTGTCGTGACGCTGAATATTTCAGCAAATATAAGAAGAACCAAAGCAACATTGAGCGTTGATTGGCTCTGGCGCTCGTACCTAGCAAAAGGCAGGTTGAATAAATAGTATAAATGTCCTCCTCAGTGAGTCCTCACCAAGACCAGTAGTGCGTGGCCACAAATCGATCGGCGGCTATGAGAAAAGTGCTGAAATTGGCGCAGATTTAGAGCAGGAAGTATTTTTGAAATTGAACCAACACTGTTGTCCCGTTTGCAAAGAGCATGTCGCGTATGACACTTGCGATGGTGAGCTGGTCAATTGTGCCTGAACAGCCGTTTTTATTAATTTAAAAAAAGTTTTATTATTATTAAATTCCAGCCCTTTTTATTAAATTCCATTTCATACCCTGCGATATCCGACCAAACTCTTGGTGGTATAAAATCACTATTCTCGAGAGTGCTCCCAGAATGCCGTGAATTATCAGACCCATGAGAATGAGACGAATCTATATAGAATCTGATAAATTATTTTTGAAAATAGTAAAAAAAATACATTGACATGCAGCGGTGCAGCTCTCCACACTGATATCAGCAGAAATGGACAGACAATGTAAGCGAAAATGATGAGGAAACTCTGAAATTAATTTAGCCTTCAATTCTGGAAACTCGATGAACCTCCGCACAGTAAATGATCTCGAAAAGAGGGCTGTACTCCGTGGTGAGATTCGAATTCAGCCAGATAAGCAGATGACGATCCGAACCGAACAAAAAATCCATTCTGAAAACCCCTTTTCCGATAAAAAACATCGCGTTCATGAGAAGCGAGAGAGGACGCTAAATTGGCAGTTGGACGAGTGAACAGAAACCAGCCATCAATCACGACATTTCAACAGAAGGAAGCAGGTGAAAGGCACGTAAAGTTCAATTCGGGAAACCGGGGTGAAAGTGAGACTATCAAGGCTTGGCAAGCAATGTTTCTCCATTACACCTGCCGCGAGAATAGAGCTCAGCCCACTCAGCTCAACAAATCAATTCTTTCGGGAAACGACAAACATGAGATATCGATTGTATCAGTGAGTGTATGCTGCCACCAGAAGAATTTTTAGGTTTTCATTGCCTTTCAAAAGAAAAATCGCGACAATCACTAACAAGGCTCCGGGGAATGAAATCATGCCACACGTGAATTGTATTCTTGGAATTTGCCCGGAAATAAATAGGGGTAGAATTTGAACAGCTATCGGAAATTTTATTTTGGCCATTTCTCAGCGCACAATAGTTCATAATTTGTAGCTTTCGCTAGTGATCCCTATCACCGCTCTCCGTGTGAATCCATTAAGATTACGAACAGTGTTTATTTGGCATGAATTCGAAAACGAATATCCATATTGAAATGGCTTTGCTTTTAGGAGATCGGCCCACATGCAGCAGCGAACGCCTCACCGGCATCCTTTCCGAATTTACTGAAACGCATTATTTTTATAAGTCTCGGTTGAGCAATTACTTACTCTAGAATCTCCGCCCCTTTTGCTCCATACGAAGCATACCAGGCGTCCTGCTCCGCATCTGACAGCTTATTAAAAGCGACAGAATCTTTGAAAATCGCCCAGTCGGCACCTGGAAATATCGACTTCGTTTCAGACAACGCTTGTTCCTGGAGTGGACACGTTTGTGTAATTTGAACGTGAAATCAATCAAATATAAATGCAAATTCACAGTCTGGCGTCGTGGTTTCTTCTGCCATTGCGACGAGAGGAACGAGGACGAGAAGGAGAACAAGGAGACGATACATTGAGGGATAGTCCTGATCGTATGGAGGAATAGACGAAGGATCAATGCTATATACCAGAAAAGCCACGCCAAAACAGGGGGAATATGACAGAAAATTTAAATATCCTGTTGTCGGCAGACACATCTGTGGATAGAATGAGTATATGGAGAGAAACAGAGTGAAAAGGAGGAACCAAAACAATAGCGAATCGGAGGATTATCAGAGCATGGATTATTATTTCCGATTTTGTTTTCGCTGTGTGAGAATTTCAAGGAAAGAGTGGAATGCCTGTATCGATCAGAACGAACGACGTTTGATTGATTTCGATTCAAGTTCTGGTCGCATCGATTGGAAATCGTTGATACTTACGCTGCAGGAGATATGAACAAAGACTTTAAACAAAGTCACAAATACCGAAGTCACATTTTGAATGCAAAAAACTTAGCCGTTCGCCCCTCGATCTAAGCGCCATTCTAATGTCAGCTTT
Source organism: Pristionchus maxplancki (assembly GCA_900490775.1). Lineage (NCBI taxonomy): Eukaryota > Metazoa > Nematoda > Chromadorea > Rhabditida > Neodiplogasteridae > Pristionchus > Pristionchus maxplancki. Next base: position 579,727 of record LS532022.1, on the reverse strand, counting down.
GACGAAGAAGTGGACGTAATGTGTTTGGCACAAGGTAAGCGCTCCCAACGTTCCGACCTATGGTTTAGGGCGGATTACTGGTGATAATGGGACGACCAGATCTAATACAGCCAAAGGAAGAGCCTTTACTATCCGTGGTGTACCATTGGAAGAGACTAACTGGTCTTATCCACTAATTATCGGAGGGTTCACTTTGCCTTACTCAAATGTCTTTCACTCACTGCGTAATCAAGTCCCGAAGGAGGCTAGGTTACGATACCGTTGAGTCTAATAGCGAGGCTAAGCCGCCCGAGCATCCAGAAGAGTCGGCTTGTGGAGATGACCTTCCCGGGCGAAGTGACCATCATAATACCGTGATGTGTCCTCGGAGTCTGAGGGCAACCACTTGGTCAAGCCAACAATCTCCCCGATGGGAGAACACGGAACGCTTTTATAGTGATGGTTATAGAGTACAGCAAAGGTCTGGGGTGTGCCCGAACTGTCTAAGATGGCGAACGGAACTGTGTAAGGGGGAGAACTGAGTAAACTGAATAACAGATAGGAAGTCATGATGAAAGTAAGATGAATGTAAATGAGAAACGGCACCGGGGAACCAATCCCTAACAACGTCAACTGAAGATAATGGTGAAGATGATGATAATGCTCGGTATCTGCGGAAATCACGAGCAATTGGAGAAAAACAGAGTGGAAAGGAGGAACCGATTAGTAGCGAATGAGAGGTGAAAATCCATGGATCACTCTTTTCCGACTTTGTTGTCACAGTGGGATAATATCAAGGAATCACAAATCAGAAATTGTAGACGAACGTTTTGCTTATTTCTGTTCAAGTTCTGGACTCATCGATTGGAAATCTTTGATACTATTCTGTCAATAAGACTGACAGTCTGCAGATTAGATGAACAAAGTCACACATCCCGAAGTCACATACTTACTTAGTCACTTAGTAGATCCATCCTAAGCGGGCGAAGCCGCGTGGATCACAATTCCTCCAGTCTTCTCTATCGCGGGCGCGCGTTGTCCAGTGTCGCCACTGCACTCTGTTCACTGACGACCTTGTTGAACGTCCGACACTATATGACATCTTCGCATATTCTTCGATCGAATCCCTCCATCTGGCTGGTGGTCTTCCTCGTTGACGGGAGAGTACGGAAAGGGGAGGGGGGACCCATTGGGTGACGCGAGTAGACCATCGATCGTCGTGTCTTCGTAGTACGTGTCCTGCCCATCGATGTTTCGCTCTCCTGATGTAATCGATCGGATCGGACAGAAGAGAGACACCACGAATGTCGGCGCTGCTCCTCTTCATCTCTCGCATCATGTGAAGGTTAGTTCCAATCAACGACCGCTCCAGCGCTCGATGGGTTGTATGCACGAAGGTGGTCGTGGTTTTCGTGAGAGGCCAGGTCTCAGAGGCGTAGCAGAGTGCGGGGAGGACATGAGCGTCGAAGAGCGAGTCACGTAACTTGTCATCTTTAAGATTTGACGTGACTTCGCGAATGCTCCATATGCGGCCCACGCTGCTCTCTTCCTTCTCAACAGCTCCGTCTTGAGTTAGCCGTCGCATCGTAGTTCCCTCCCAAGGTACACGTATCCATCCGTCTCTTCGAGAGTGACACCATCAAGGGAGATTGGAGGTCCGGGGCACCACTCGTTCCGCATCAACTGCGCCTTCTTTCGGTTGATTGAGAGCCCGCTTCTCGCGCTCGCATCCGCCAGCTCCTTCAGCATCCTCTCCAGAGTGGGAGTGTCCGATCCGAGCAGCACAATGTCGTCCGCGAACAGAAGATGGGATAGGTGCTTCCCATTGATGAATACTCCCTCTTCAGTCCAGTCGAGGTCCCGCATGCAGTCTTGCAGGGCTGAGGTGAACAGCTTTGGTGATATAGTATCACCTTGGCGAACTCCTTTGCCGATCGGGACTTTGACGGGGCGCTCAAACGGATGAATCTCTGTGTAGCAGCCAGTGTTCAGCGAGTCGAGGCACTGCACGAGAGAAAACCTTCACCAAAGTGATGGAGCGGATTCTCGATGAAGCTCAGCCCGTCGAACAAGCCGGTTTTTGTCGTGGATTCGGGTGTATTGATCACATCCACACCCAGTCCACGCCACATCGGGTGAGGGAGTTGAGAACAGCCGGCACACTGTCGAAAGCCTTGCTGTAATCGACGAATACGATGCCGAGGGGGAGGTGGTATTCTCTGTAGTACTCGATGACGGTGGAAAGGGTGTGGATGTGATCAATACACCCGAATCCACGACGAATCCCGGCTTGTTCGACGGGCTGAGTTTCATCGAGAATCCGCTCCATCCTCGTCACCAGCACTTTGGTGAAGGTCTTGTAAAGGATGGAGAGAAGGGCGATGGGCCGATAGTTGTTGAGATCGGCCAGATCTCCCTTCTTGTGCAGGAGGATGGAATTGAAGGCTCTCCATTGGTGGGGGAACTCCTGGTTGACGAGGTACTGGGAGAAACGAGAGGCGAGAAGAGAGTGAAGAGCGAGGCGTCCGTATCGCAGCATATGGCCGGAGGTCCTATAGCACCGTCCTTCTTCGTCTTCATAATGGCTGATCGGATCTCCGAGGGAAGGATGGGAAGAGGGGCAAGTGATGGCGGGGGGGGGGTAACGAGGGACAGGGGTTTCGGAACGGAACAAGTCCGTATAGAATTCCTGTACTCTCTGCTCGATGCCGGCTCTACTTGTGATGGGGGCACCTGATCGGTCTAAGATTGCTTCCATGGGGGATCGTCCTTTGGACAGACTCATCTTAGCTTTCTTGATCGATTTCTTCTCTTCGGCGGCTTGTAGCAAGATTCGTAGTCGATGGGCCTTGATGTCCATCTTGACGAAGGCTTGGGCGCTTCGATGGCCCATCTTCTCGAAAGGGATCCGGGATGGGTCCCTATTCCACTTGCCTCTCTCGCTATGAATGCAAACGAAAACTTGGCAGTTCACCCCTCTTTCTAAACGCCAATCTAATGTCGGCAGTTACGAAGAAGTTGACATTTATGAGACACTACAATACAATACAATATACAATATTTATCAGTGTCGCTTTCTGGGCGCTGATAAAGATGGGGTGTCAGAGGGCTGTTCTTCACCTTTCGAAATAGTCATTTTGAGGGATGACGGGTCAGGGGATAGGTATTCTTTCCTTGTCACAGTCGCAACGACTGGAGGGAGAGTTCCGTTCTTCTGGTTCCCGATAGGACGTTTGATGGCATTGCATTTTTTGTACAGTACAGTATAGAGGTCGAGATACAGACCGACCCGATACCACGGGGCCCCGCAAATGAAGAATGAGAGGAAGAGAAATCCGATACCGGCGCGTCAAAATCGTGAAAGATCCGATACCGGACGGTCAGAATAGGACTTAAAATCGCGCGTTTCAAGATCAATAACCGCGCGATTTGCATCGTGAGACAAATCATTCCCATCATTTCGTCCCTGCGGTCGTCTAGAGAGTGGTCGCCTGCGCTTTTCACACGTTCGCCTCTTCTTTTATGATTGCTGTAGAGGTTCGGCTTTTCATTATGGATAGCTAATTGTTGTATAGTAACGTTATCACAACCGTCTTATTTCCAAACTGCTCTCACACATTTGAATTTCCCGCTTCTGTGCGAGACCCCTGACTGAGTATCGTTTCTCTAACGTGCTCTCTTCTCCTCATTGAGTTTCTCTTTCTCTCTCATAGAGTTCTCACCCTTTTCTAGCTCCGTGCTAGACGTTTCTCTCGTTCTCCCCA
>LS532022.1:526964-549398 GCA_900490775.1 Pristionchus maxplancki | reverse complement strand
AGAGGCGAGAGGGCTAATCCGATTTAGAGGGGAGAGTGATTTGATTTGCTCGGTCATTTTACGTCTCGCACCTCTAGCGGAGCGGTCGGCGCGCGCCCGCAGGGCGCAAGCCGACCGCGTAGCGAAATGGGGCGAGCGTAGCGAGCCCCCCGCCCCCGGCAGGGGCCGCCGGAGGCCTAGCGGCCGGTAGGGCGCTAGTTGCCGGATAAAAATCCGAATAGACAACCCTAAGAATCCGAATAGACAACCCTAGATGGATAGTGAATGGGGGTTCTCGCGCGCCTTTTCCAGAACGATTCAGTCTTCTTCTTCATTTCAATGATATTGTCATTGATTCTCGCTCTGCCAGCTATAATCGATCTATACACATTTACTTACTCGTACTACATTGTGATCGAATTCAATACTACAAAATTTGCAGTCCCGGGTTCTCGTTCCACAAATGCGGTATTTACATGCAAATTGCGTCGATAAATGTCCGAATTTAGATACTCAGAACAATTTCGTACGTGATCACGGTTGCAGTAAGTTGTGCCACCCTTGTTGCCAATATCGTCTTAGTAGGATATGTTTTCAAACAACGTCAATTGTTAGTGAAGGCCGAGAATCGAAAGTTGGTATCACCAATGTCCGGAGTTTCGCAAAAATCTCGTTAAGGTACAATGTCGAGATCGGATTGATCATTACAAGTGTTGTTTCGTATTTGTTCTACATGCTTCTTTTTATCAACAGCGTATAATTGTTGTTATTTTTGACTAATATTAATTCAAAATAACAGATGTTGGCACGTTACGACCGAGGATTCGTAGGCATGTATGCTGCTGCGGCTCAATGGCTCTTTTTGGGCCTCTCTTCGATTACTCCGTTCTGGTGAGCATTCGAAATATTGGTACTCGCATCTTCATTTACTCGCCGGTCAAACTGGCGCATAGTTTGCAAAAAGAGCAGTAAACCCATTTTGAAGGTGCCTCATCCTTTTCACACCATCGATTCGTCGACTGCTGTACAAGAAGGAGGCAGTGATCATGTCCATGACCTCAACGCGGCCTCAATCTACAATCTGATGCATCAATCACTTGCTTCTCTCAAATCTCTTCTGGAACGCGATCTGATTCGAATCATCGGTTAATTTGTATTCGATCAAGCGAAATAAATATGGCACGAGCGACACAAACAAATTGCTTCTCATGTCTCTATCTCGCCTTTCTGATTCAATATAGATATAGTTCAAAAATTATTATTCCGATATTCTATTTGCTCGACCCGAGAAGCTGACAGTATAACTAATATTGCATAGAATAATATCAATGGATTTTATGCTTTTTTTGACGCCCCGAATAGTCAATTTGTCATTTCGATCATGATTTCGTTGAAACATTTCTTCACACCTCTCGCGATTTCACTTCTAGGAAGCGATGGATAATTCGAGGTTTTGCTACCCTTTACTTTCGAGGGAAATGTTGGCAAAACCTCGAGATTTTCCTCAGTTGATCACAGTTTCACTGGCAAAAAATGTCGATGCGCGCAGCGATGAAGGTGTTCGATCTATTCGAAACGATTCTACATTCCGTCTTGCTCATCGTGACCGTCCCTGTCGCTATCGTTGTCTACTGGAAACTGCTCGTTGTTCAACCGTTTGCCGGGAATTACACGTTCAAGCTGATCGTTGTTAATGGAATCACGGTATGTTCTCGATATTTTCATGATAATCAATCAATCGCAGGCCCTGCTGAGTGCAGTATTGTTTCTATTCTGCGTTCAACTAGCCTCGTATGAGTTCATTTTCGGCTTCTATGTGTTTCTCGACGAAAACAATCTTGCAACTGCAGTGGGTATGGAAATTTGTTCTTCATTGATGAATAAAATAGTTAAATCCAGGCGTATTGAACGCAATCTTTTCGAAAATGTGTCTTCATTCGTCCTTTTTCGTCGCATTGAATCGCCTAAAAAGCATTATATCTCAACGAGCGAAAGGGGCAAGCTAAATGGCTAGTCAATGAGGATATTGTGCTTTTTTCAGAACGATTCCTTCTTTTTCTTCATGGCAATACTCTTGTCATTGGTTCTCGCATTGCCTGCTATTATCGACCTATTCACATTCACTTACTCCTACTACGTAATCATCGAATTCAATACAACGAAATTTGCTGTTCCGGGCACTCATGCGACAAATGAGGTAGTGCCAAGTAAATGGAGTCAACAAATGCCCGATTTCAGATACTCCGTACAATTTCGTACATCATCACGGTTGCAGTAAGCCTTGCCACCCTTGTCGTCAATATCGTCTTAGTCGGATATCTCTTCAAGGAACGTCAATTGTTTGAGAAGGCCGAGAATAGAAAGTAGGTATCACTAATATCCGGAGTTTCACAATTATTGCATTTAGATACAATGTGGAGATCGGATTGATCATTACAAGTGTTGTTTCGTATGTGTTCTACATGCTTCTTTTCATCAATAGCGTATGTTTTTCTACATTAATTAATACAATTTTTAAACGTTAATTGACAGATGGTGGCTCGTTACGCTCCCAGAGGAGACGTTGGCATGTTCGCTGCTACTTCTCAATGGTTCTTCTTGGGCTTCTCTTCGATAACTCCGTTCTGGTAAGTAATACTGTGCGAGATATTGGCGATCTTCGTATGTTCATACTCCCTCGCCGGTTCAAATGACGAGGGCGCATGAAGACACCAGCCATTGTCAGCCATAACTCATCGTTGCAGGTGCCTCATCGTGTTCACACCGTCGATTCGTAAGCTGCTGTATAATAAGAGGGAGGCAGTGATCGTATCCATCACCTCATCGAGCCCTCAATCTACCATTAGATAGATCAATCGCCTGCCTGCCGCACTTTCTCGTACTTTCTCTGACCGACGAGAGATCATTGACAAATAAAAAAGTTGTTCCATTCTCATCTAAAACTAATAAAAAATTCATTTGTATACTTATGCTCAGAATAAAAACGACAAGTGCGGCACAGACAAACGTCTTTCAACGTCACAACCTCTACTCAAAAGAGAAATTTAATGTAAAACCGTTTTGAAATACTGATAGGGTTTTATTTTAAAAATTCCTGAAATTTTTTCTTCAAGAAATTCTTTTCAAATTCCCGAATTGTCGCTATACATTGCTTTTCTAGTCATTATGTTTCAGTTGGAACATGCACGTCAATTTCAACTTAGCTTCTAGAAAAGTGCTGGGCTTTGGTAATGCTCCGTTATTACTAGGGATGGCTCGCCAGAAATGGTCTCTTCATTTCACACACTTTCTCACCGATCCGAAAATCGAGAGGGCACGCAAAATGAGGAGAGTCGTTTCTTGCTAAGCCATTCCTAGTTATTAGAACCCCTTACTTTCGCGGAAAATGTAAGCGAACTACTGCGAAATTGTCACCTGCCACGGCAGTTGATCATACTTTCTGAGGAACTGCTGTGATTCTTCCAACCTCAAACATGTATGCTATGCTCGTATTCGACCTATGCGAGACGATCCTCAACACAGTCTTGCTGGTCATAACGATCCCTGCTGCATGCTACGTTTACTGGAAACTGATCGTAGTATCTCCGTTCGCAGAGAATTATACTTTCAAGCTGATCGTAGTCAATGGGAGCACAGTAAGTTAGGGGATGGTTCGGCAAGAAATGACTCTCTTCATTTCGCGTACTCTATGACCGGTCAGAGGGGTGAGAGAGCGTGCAGAATGAAGAGTCGTTTCTTGCGAAGCCATCACTTCAGCAAGTTCGTCAATGCTGCAATTGATGCAATGTGATCGCAGAGCCTGCTAAGTGCCGTGGCATACCTAATTTTCGTCCAACTTTGTTCATATGAATTTATGTTCGATTTCTACATGTTCATCCAGATTAACGGTCTAGCGACTGTTGTAAGTACGGGATTCTGTTAACGCTTCAATGCAAATTTACTGTTGTTCAGCCCTCTTGAACGCATTCTTTTCGAAAATGAGCCTTCATTCAGCACTATTTGTTGCGCTGAACCGACTGAAAAGTATTGTAACTCTGCGAGCGAAGGGGGCAAGTTAAATCGCCTAGCAACGGGAATTTAAGTATTTTTTCTAGAACGATTCAGTCTTCTTCTTCATTTCGATAACTATTTCATTCATTCTTTCACTACCCGTCATAATCGACCTCTTCACATTTACTTCCGTCTTTTATATTCCTTTTCACTTCAACGAAACGACATTTGTTATCCCGGGATCCAATACTACAAATCAGGTATCGATTGCATAGGCCTGATATTTGTCAGAGTTTAGATATTCCCAACAATGACGACCGTTATCTCAATTACGTCAAGTCTTGCCAGTCTGGTTATTAACCTCATATTGGTAGTGATTTTAGTGAAAGAGCGACAGTTCTTTGAAAAAGCGGATAATCGAAAGTAAGTATTATCAGCGACCCTGTTTCCTTAAATGTTTCGCTAAGGTACACTGTGGAAATAGGCTTGATGATCACAAGCGTCGTTTCGCATGTGTTCTACATGCTACTCTTTATCAATGGTGTAAGATTATTTTATGTTAGATTCCATCAATTTTGGCTGAAAAAAAATACTAGATGTTCGCTCGATACTGGAAGAATCCCTTTTCTGCTGGCGCTCAGTGGCTCTTCCTCGGACTTTCTTCAATTACTCCTTTCTGGTAGAGTTTTTTATTTTATTTTATTTTTTTATGTTTATTTCATTTTTCAAGGTGCCTCATCATCTTCACGCCTTCTATCCGTCAATTGCTAATCAAGAAGAGGGAGAAAGTATCCGTCGTGTCCGTTGCTCCGTCTACTTCATGATACCTTGTTGTACGCTGTGTGGGATAAATATGGAATAGGCGATGAGGACAGTCACAGATCAGGAACTGGACAGAATGATCAAAATGGAGGCTGAATATGCCCAGACAAAAATTTGTTTTGCATTTCATAACTTCCACTCCTGACGAATCTCAAATTAATTCTAAACGAACAATGCAATACTTTTTTTAACATCACTACGTTCTTTTTGCAGTTACGGAAGTCATTTTCTTTTTTTTTATTTGCCTCTGATATCTTGCAATTATATCGAACCAGTGTTCGATCGCTAAGAGCTGGCAAGTAAGGTAATAGAATTGGAGATGGAGAGCTAGTTCCCCGCGCGAAAAAAATTTGTGCAGAACAGTCAATCATGGAATTTTCAATCAAGGTTTCATTACTGTTTCTGACTCACTCATTTACCGGCTTCAGCGGCATTTCCACTGCATTTATACCCACGATCATACGCAGAATTCAGTTTCCAGCAATGCACAACATTGACGCCTACTACTGGAATCTTGCGCGGTTCTTCTTCGGGATATCAAGTGTTTGGGCAGTGCTGGGAATCATCTGCAACTCGCTGATTCTGATTACGACCATCAAGACGAGGTCAGTGACATCATAACAATAACAAAAACAATCCAAAAAAATTTGCAGCACGCTTCGGTCCACCTACAACATCCTCATTGCCGTGTGCGCTGCATCCGACGTTGTTCATCATGTAAGAACGTTGACGTCGCACCTAGACCCAAGGTTTGCAATTCAGATCGGCAATCTCTTCCAACTACCACTTCTGTTCAATATCCATGTCGAAATGGACAGTCAGCGATGCAATTTGATCATGGTATCGCCTATCCCGATTTTACTTTATTTGAAAATCATTTTAGTTTCTGCCAGCGATGAGCATAGCTATTGGTTGCACTTGCATTCTCTGCATTGGCTTGGACAGAATGATTTCCGTAATTTTCGCGATGCGGTATAGAACGCTTAATAAGAGAATCTACCATGCGGTGAGTCCTGATAATATTTAGTTTTAACATTATTTTTTTTAGTTCCTCGCTGCCATAATTGTCGCATATTGCGCATTTTACTGTTTTCTCATGGCATTCTTTCATCAACGAAGGTACATTTCAAGCCATTCATCACAATTTGCAGTGTTCACATTTCAGAAGTACGATGTGTGAAGTCGTCACTCCTTTTCTTGGTTCTGCGTATCCCTTTTTCACGTTCGGCAACTTTTCGATCAATGTGCTAAGTGCGCTGGTGTACTTTGTAATTTGGAAAGGTCTACGTGCTCATGCAGGTACTTTCACAGCTTTTGTTCCTCAATTAATAAAATATTGCAGATTCTGTGGCAATGCAGCGCATAATCAAATCGCTGTTCATTGTGGTCGCAGTTGACCTCAGCGGATGGTTTCTCACTCCTGGAATCATCATTGTACTACAATTCCTGGACTTGCAACGTAATTCGCCCGTCTTCAAGAGCTGAAGTAACGGTTTCTTTGCAGCATCACAGTTTTTCGCTTGGACATACTTCGCGACAATTTTCATCCACATCGCACTCTCTGTCAAGTTCTTCATCTACTATTACATGAGTTCGGAATATCGTGTCGCATTTACTGTTTTGTTATTCAAAAATTATCGCAAATTGAGTCAGCTAACGACCGGGTCGAAAGTATCTGTTATCTCGATCAATAAATGAATTAGTTCGGAATAATACGATCGATAAATAAAAAGCCTAGATAATTATTCTCACGTCATGCTCGAAATGATCACTAATTTGTTCACTAGAATTTAAAAGGAAATTACAAATATCAAAAGTTGATTAATGCTTGGTCGGTCGCTAGAACGCGGTCAAGTCTGATGTCTGAAGCAATTGAATTTCAACATTCGAGACTATTCTGATGTCAGGAACTAACATAGTGCGGACAAGAAGGATGTACTATCAGACAAGTGGGTGGTAAGGACATTTGAATCAGCCAAACATCACGAAGAGTAAGCTCTGCCACGGCATGCAATGTAATTCAAGAGGTAAATCATTTATTTTACATGGGAATAACTCGCAGTTGTATTGCTATGATAGCTTCGTCCTGATGCGGCCGGAATTTAGGAAGTATTCCACGGGAAAACGGCACCACTACACGTGATCGAACATCTAATGAAATCAAGAACAAATAAATTCTAATTTATTATTGTTTGGTCGCTAACTTGCGGTCTTTCATGAGGACTTCATGAGGTTAACTCTAGGAACAACCGTCAACATCAATCAAACAAAGTTCGTTGCTGTGTCTAGCAGGAATCCCTTGTTCGGACCGACGGCGGAGAGCGACCAAAAGCGCGCCGAATAGCAGATCGAGCACAGTCTGCAACAACGATTTTTCGTTTCATATTTTTTTCATCAGTCTCATCTTCGTACCTCTCCAAATGGACTGCGAAGCACTCCCTTGACTTGATTATTAGCGCATCGACGTACTCGAGGCGACCGGAGGAGATGTAGTGACGAACCTGCTTGTTGTTGTTGTACTTATTGTTGTTGCTGTTGTTGTTAGCTCAAGAGATTCACCGTGGTCTTGAACCAAACGTAGTTCTCCGATCCCGATCCGTAGTTGCCTCCGTGATTCAGGTGCTGCTCCCGAATACGCGCATAGAATTTGATCGTCAGCCATTCGACGTCGTTACTGAAGGAAAACGATTCACATTCCCCTGCATAATCGAAAATAATCTGGGGAATTATCTACATTCTTCCCTTGCATTTTACCCTAAGGTTGCAACAAGCAACGTACTCTTTCTGATCGACCTCCTCCTCACGCATTCGGTACGCATTGACGTGGAGCGATTCAGGATCCGCCTCAATTCCATCGATGCATGGCTCACGAACAGCACGTGACTCGATAAGCTCGAAGACGCGCTTGTAGAGAATTCCCTCGCTGAAACGGAATGTCGCTTCACAAATGCGCATTTACAGCGACATGTCTCAAATTTAATTTATTATAAGAGAGTTTCAGCGTAGGAATCGCTCAGCTCGAAATGAAGAGACGATTTCTTGCGAAGCCATCCCAATTTCAGAGTACAATAATCACTGGATGCAAACAACAAGCAATCCCTCACGCGTTCGCCGTCGCGTTCCTTCTCTCGTCCGCAGCCATGCACAGACAGCTTGCATCGGCGATGTCCAGCGTGGTGCAATTGCGCGCCTCGGGCAGCATCTCGCCCAGTAGCGAGCTCGCCTGCGATTACCATGGTCGCGACAATAAATCGCCAATAATTGGGTAATCACAATTATCATAGTAGAAGCCTCCATGAACTAGCGTTATTTGGTAACCTATGAAAGGACAATCTAATTTAGGTTGTGACAAATGTTTGAATGCCACGACGGGAGGTATTCGATGTAAATACGAACCTGATGGTGCTCCTCATCCCAGTATCGCCACTCGATGGCCTCGGGCAGGCGTCCTTCGGCCAATTGACGGAGCGTCTCCCGCACGTCGCGAGTTGTGATTAATCTGCATTGACACGGCATCGTCATTATAATGAATAAATGAGCTGATTGCTTACAATATGTTTTGCAAAAATGATCGAAAAAAGGAAAAAAAAGCAACTGCTACGCACTTGTCCATGTTCCACGCGAACGTCGAGTAGTGCTCATTGCGCTGAATTCTGCAGTATATCAAATTCTTTCTGGCTGCTCGGAAACAGTTTCGAAAGTGCTTGCCTGAACGCGCCGGGGAACCAGGCGGCCAGCAGCGGACTCCTGCCTTCGACCACGCCTGAGAGCCCGCGACCTGCACATGAACGAGGTAAATGCGGCGAAATCAAATGAATTACAGTCGAATGCGACCGCGCTATGTATTGCTAATCGGCGAGGCCCTCGAAGGTGCTCACCTTTGCGTCCAGACGGCGAGAGCACGAACACTGCCGTGTTGGAGGCGGCGGCGAGGAGCTGGGCGAGAGCTGAACTGCAAAAACAAACCAAAAATATTTCGAAAATGCAATGAAGCTTCTATGGGGTCCTATGGGTTATCGAATGCGATGGTTAAGTACCTCAGCTCCTCATCGACTGCACCCAAATGATGGTGCGCAGAGCGAAGGCGAGTGATCGAGAGCGTGCACAGATGAGAGAACGTAGAGGAGAAGGAGAGGAGCGGCGCTAGCACGGACGAAACGGTTGACTGAGAGAAAAGTTGCTTCCTTCCAGAATCAGGCGATCTCGCTGTTGTTAGCGCTAATGACATGAAAAATCATGTGGAGATCGCCTCGAAAACACAAGCAAAGCAGACTCACTTTTCCGTTCGCCAAACAATGTTCGTTGGCCCTCGTCTTGTGGTTGAACGCGTGGACGGCGCGAGTGTTGAGGTGAGCGGAGGCGAAGAGTGACTCCTCCTCGTCGAGATAGGGCAGGAACTCCTCGTTGGACAGAGTGAGACAGCCGCGGGCTGCAGATAGAAGTTGGGAGACAATAAAAAGGTAAAGTTGCAACCAGAATCATGTGCTTCGCTTGCTGCGGTGTGAAAGCCGGGTACTCCGATTCTAACCAAAACTCCATTACCTAAAATGAGGAATCTCACCTTTCATCATCTCAACCAGACTCGTGCTGTCATTTCCGTTCAGTAGCAGCTCTAAATTGGCTGCAGCGTCAGGGAAGGACTGGAATTTCGAAAATTGAAAAATTTCTTGTTTTTCCGATGTACTTTCTCATCTCAAGTACTCCACCTGCGAGTATCTGCTCGGCACGAAGAAGTCGGCCTCTCGCATCAACGTCGTCGTCTTCGGCAGATTCCTGGCGAAGGCCGCGCTGGAGACGTCGTCGATGAGGAGAATGGCGATGGAAGGGCGCATCTGGAAACGACGTGGTCTGATCGAGGGATCGGTTCGCAAGAAATCGACTCTTCATTTGTTCACTCTTCTCTCTCACTGGTCAGCGAGAAGAGAGAGAGAGTGCGGAATGAAGAAGGTCACTTGTTGCCAAGGCATTGCCATCAAATGGAGGAGAAATTGACAGTATTACTGAGGTCACTAACCGGATCTGCAGCCGCGAACTTTTCTGCCACTGTACTTGCGTTCGATGGCACCTGTAGAGGTCACTTTTCCATGCTCCGGTTCCCTTTCCCTTTCTTGCTCTTTCTGACTCTCTTCATTTCCCATGCTCCCTCGCGCATAAATGTCAGGATGTCAAGTGCGAAAGCCTCCTTTAAAGCTATCCTGCACGTTTCCCTCTGATTTGTTGTTCTGTTGATCCGAGCGAACAAAGGGCGAGTTAAAGGGCTAAACGTTCCCTTTCTCCTAAGCGCAAAAGACCATAAGGACAATTCATCCTAGGCGCAAAAGACTATAATAACACTCCCGAGAAGAGGGCCAATGTAGGTCAAATCGGAGGTTAGATTTTAAAACATTATTCAGTTCGGACCGGAAATACCGGAAGGCGCTTGCAGAAATGCAAACCAATTGACTCGCCTTTACTGACGGATTGAAGAAAGCCTCTTCATAGATTGTGTCAGTTCCGTTGAGACAACTGACTACGAATTGGTTGTGATCAGCCTTCGATCGTCTATTGAATTGAATCTGGAAAGAAAATGATTCGGCTATGTGATTTTATTCAATGTAATAAAATTCGAAGAGCGCCCTGCTGAATTTGCATCAAGGCAACTCATATACTTTTTTCTTATACTAGTTCCTAGTTCTTATACTTTGCACAAACCTGAGTAGGCGCTTCAGTCGATTGGTTCCCCGCTAGAGAGCGGTAGAAGCACCTTAATTTATTTTCGGCTATGTCCGAAATATCTTTATTGAAAGTTTCTGAATTGCCCACCTCGTTTCTGAGTAATCAGGTGATTCGGGCGTTGTGACAGTGAGATATCCGAAGCTGTCGAGGAAAGCGAAGGAATTTTGCGTGGCACGACACTCGACGCGCCTGAATTCATTTTTATCTACTAGTATCCCTGGAAAAACCATGAAACTCTAGTATAAAGCAGTAAATAAACACACCTCGATATCGTGGAATTCTCAAAATTGTCTTCCCAGATGGAGAACTTGGGCCACTCGCACAAGATCTCGCTTTGTTGCTCTGCAATTTGTATTTTTATAACCTTATCCCATTTTTTTCAGTAACTCCAAAAAAAAATTGAAAATGTGGCAAGCACACTAACGCAATCTTGGAAAGGCAAAAGTCTGCTTTTTAACGGGATAGTCCTCATTGATTCTCCACATGAACCAGCAAGTGGTAGAGCCGATAAGTAGGACGGCAGCGATTATCTGTTTTGATATTAATAACTTTAATGGTAATAATAATAAAAACAAACAATACAATAGCATTGCCCCGCATGATTAGGCAAACTTTCTCAAATCTAATATGAAACCGAAAGTGAAATTGAGCAAACTTACTCTGGTTAGGATCATGCAGCTGTTCAAAGGGTTCTTTTCCATGGTTGGAACCGCTGACAAATGATCACTTTCATTGACCCCTCAAGCCCCGCCCCAACCTCCTTTCGATTACTCTCTTAGCCTCCGTCTCTTCACTTTCATTTGAGAACGTGTTAAAAGCGGTTTCTTAGTGCGATTATAGTACTGATCGGTGATGATGAGATATCCTTATCAATTATCTTATACGAGTTTCCAAAATTCAATTCAACTCTCTTGTTCTCTTGTTGTCTTGGTTCTCTAAATCCGGAGAGGTGTTAGGTTTAGGAGGAGGGTTGATTTCTTGCACCCCGAAACATAGGAACATTGCAACTTTCACCTCAATAGGGATCTGCGAAACAAACCACTCGAGAAAGGGCAATGTATGGACATTGCTCAAAGGAGAACAAGAGAGCAGAGAAACAATCGTTCGCCTCAATAGCTCAATCGGTTACTGAGAGTTTCTAGTTCGTCTAATTTCAGTCAAATGTGGGTAAAGATAAAGTGCATCGCGACATCGAGAGTGGGCGCAACACTGACACCCCAGTATCTCGAGCTAGTTCAGTCTCTCTATTTACCGCGTGATCACAGCTCAATGGCTTTCTAATTGGTTGATATAATTTCAGTTTAATGAATGTAATTGTTCTTCCCGATTTCGACTGAGGTCGCAGTAGCCCAGTGGGCTTGTTTAGTCTGGAGTGCCCACACTTTGGTCAGGCCTATTTTCCGCGTGAATAAGTCACTCCCAATATTCCTTGCGGGCGCCTTGCTGAGGCGGAGGCGGTGTCTCTGCCCGGACTCTAGTCATAATCGTCAAGTTAATTAATTACTACTCTGAAAAACGTGGCAAACTATATTAATTACAACATACAATGATATGATATTGAATTATTATCTTCCTAGGTGTATTAGTCCGATTTTTTTGATTTTATGGAGAATAGAAAAGCGCGTACGAGATCTTTACTAAATCTGCTAAGAAATCATCGACCGAAGGCCAAAGCATCAGAAGATAAGGCAAATATGACGAGATCGCTGGGTTTAATCTGACTCATAATTCGTCACAAATTCGCACAGCAACAACGGGATGCATCAAAGATCTCGGTTTCTTATCGAAAGATATTTGTCAGAAGATTGCGATGAGGTATGACGCATATAAATGAGAATGAACACACAATCTCAAGCGTTTCTTCTCAGGTCGGCAACATTCGATGCAGATTGGCTCCTATGCGAGTACACTTGAGAAAGATTACGGTGTACGATCGCCCTCCAGATGTGGGCGATGCGAGCGCGATAACTGAAAAATAAATAAAAATAGGCAATTTCCTGTGCAAATTGGCCCAAAATCACACACCTGCGCACAAAATATATCATGATGAGCGGGTCAATCGCCGGGAATATCGCTGTGGACATGATCATTAAATCGCCGTAGACTCCAGTGAGATTGAGGCCCGTGAGCGGCACGAGAAATACGCCACCGAGAGGAATGTAGGAGAAAATCGAGGGGGTGAGCGTCTGAAATTGAAGGTATTCTTGGCCTATTTTTTTGCAGATGAGATCACAATTCTCAGTGCTGCCTTCAATTATTGAAACGGCAATCTCAAATCTCAGCTTCCCACCTGAATAAGCAGCGCTTTCAGTAGCTGTCGCTGCATTGCTCGCGTCTGTGCCGAGATGAGGCTCGCGCTAAAAGCTGTAACCGTCGCAGATACACGATCACTTGCTTGCCGAATAGAGTACAAAATACGGGTAATCGTCTCTTCATTCCGCGCACTCTCTGACCGGTCGATCGGGCGAGAGAGCGCGCAAAATGAAGAGACGATTACCCGTATTTCGCACTCTAATGCCGATCTCACCTGCCCGCTCTTAGCTCCCGCATGATCAGAATGGAGCAGGCGACAATCACAATGGCCGTGGCGCCGAACAGGCCGACAGCGATCATAATGGCTATAAGGGCGTCCATCTGCCAGACCTCCGGACGGAAGTTGATCGGTGAGGGCTTCTGAAAAACGTTAAATACGCGCGTTTAGCTATTCCTTTGAAGTGTGGACGAGAGTAAAACATTAGCGGCTTGTTCCATAATCCGCTTTTAAAAGGTTTTTTTCAGGACCACACCAATCAAGCCAGAATCGTACTCGAAAGATGATTGCGAGGTATCCAAAGTCGGCTTTGGTGGAAACGCCCGAATTGCTGGTCAGAATCGGGCGGTAGTGCGCGGCCTTGTACGAGGATGGCATGAAACCAATCTGCGAATCATTGTTATTTGTTCACTTCGGTGAATCGAAATTGAGGATTTCTCTTTACCTGTACCGCTTCATAGTAGCCGAACGTGTAGAGCAGCTGGATGAGCGTTGAGATGAGCGACCACCACAGCGTTCTGTTGCGGACGAACAGGCGGCGCCACCACGGGCTGGAATCATCTCGATATACACACTACAGATATAGATGGTGAGCTCGAGGAGAGAAAGTGCGCACTCGCAGACGATGGCGTAGCGGTACACGTAGTGGATGGCGAGGATGATGAAGGTCTGGTAGAAGAACACGACGAAGAGGATGCCTGAAGGAAAGATAAGATACCCAAATTAATTGACTTTGCGGTCGCTAAATCCATCAATGAGGAATATAAGTCAATTAATTGGGCCAATACAACCAAATACCCAATTAATTGGCCGTATCCATTGGTATTGGGTATTGAATTGACATCCCTAACAAGAACCCGCCATTCCCCTGCCCCCCCCCCCCCGTACCTGCCCAAGTGCCCACCATAGCCGGCAGCTCGAGCAGGTGGTACCCGAAGAAGATGTAGCCGACGGAGGTGAGCTGGATGCCCTGGAAGTGTTGGAAAACACGATTTAATATTGAAAAATTGCGCTCACCGGCATGAGCACCATGTGAATGGTGGAGACGAGAATGTCCATTACGGCAAAGCCGATCATCAGAAAGCGGTAGCTGCCTGAAATTACTGCTTTATTTGTTGCTCCCTGGAGTGATAATCTTCGAAATATCAATGAAATGGGAATATCGACGGCACTTGTTACATACCAATTTGATCGGATAGAGTAGTCGTTGCGATCCAGATAAACGATGAATTTGTGAGCAGCGACAGTGCAAAGATGCCGTAGGTGAACAACTGTTTGAAAATGATTTTCGAAACTATATTCGTGCCTACCTGATGAATTAGAAGAGGAATCATATCCGTACGGGATGTTTACAGAGCGTCATGAATGAGACATTGAGGAGACTCCCGTGTAATATTAGACTAGAATCATTGAGAGTTGGGCGGAGTTGCAGTGGGATTTGTACAGATTTTAGTACAGATTTTTTTTCTTTATTTCTTAAAAAAGGATTTTACTACGAAGCCGATCTCGAGAACCCCCATTCCCAAATAATGAGAGAAATTACATTTTCCAGCTGTGCCAGAATCAATCTGATTTACACAAACGGCCTCATATTAGAAATATTAAAATCTTTTTTTAAGTACAAATATGAATATACATTGTTATGTTCCCATTCCGAATAACATTTTCCCATGAATTAATTCATCGAATGAATTCTGAGACGCTTGAGGTACTTGATTCTGAATCCGTCTCCATTTTCTTATACCAGTTAGCGAGCTGTGTAAATCAGTCACTAGTCTCACTGATAAGGACAAGCTCTCATTCGTTATCGATGCTTATTATTTTGTTCTCTCTCCTCTCGCATCGTCATTTCTCATCAATTCTGACAATTATCAGATGAAAAAATGAATCGTAGCTGTATCCTCAACCAAGCGCAATACCTGCATGATAGCATCGTCTATCGCACGGTAGTTGAGTTTATTCATCCAATGTAGTATTTACTTTCAGTTGATTTCCGTCAAACTAGTGCTTGCTCTAACAGCAATTCCTCTTCTCTTGACGATAAGCAGTTATGAAAAGTGAGTTGCAAGCTGTTTTTCACATATTCCCAAGTTAAGAAAACTCCTCGTCCATCGAAGCATGTCAACTCTTATTCGATTTCATTATCTCTATGTGTTTTCGCTCATGATGTTTTGTAGTGTCGACTATTCGCTGACGCTCTTCAGATATCTGTCAAGGTTATTTTGACCTATTTGCCTATCTGAATGTCTTGTTAAGCAACGTGTTTGATTTCATTGTCACCGGATCAGAGCTATTCTTTCGCCGATATTTCCAAAATATTTCAATTTATGGTGAGATCACTCTCGAGTGAATAGAGACAATAGTATTTCTCAGGAACAAATTTCACAATACTCATGATGGCATTCGAGAGATTATCTGCGTCCAAACACTTTCAAACATATGAAAACTCGAAGCACAATTCCATTTATTTCTGGGTTCAGGCAAATGGCATATGTTTTGTTATTTTCTACCAGAAGAGCGTTTTTCCCCGCCTACAGCTGTGGTTTAGTGTAAACAATTTCACGTGCCCCACCAATTTCAAAATAGTTGTTGTGGTATTGTGGGATGCCCGAAATCAATTTTGCAACTTGTTTACATGACCCAGGAGGGGACACACACACGCACACCGACGCTTGCGCTCTATAAGTAGTAGATTATGTTTTACAGATTGTTGTGATGGCACTGAGCATTCCTTGGACAACCCAAGCTTACGATTTCGGAGCAGAGTATGCTGTCTCAACGCTTGGGCCACGAGGTGGCGAATTCTCTTCAAATAATGAGCGTTTGTGAAATGTATTCCGAACAATAACATTTTTTTAAATTTTTACAGGCAATTATCACGTTATCGGAATTAATCACTATTTATATGTTCGAACATTTGCTCAGGCTGAATACTCGCAGGCTACAGAAGACCGGCTTTAGCCTCACTGAAAGGTTGTATCATCAATTTTTTTGCTCAAAATAAAATGTTGAGGTATCAAATATCCGATAATGTGCGCATGTTGGAGTTACTTCGGCCTCTTGCTTTGTTCGATTCCCGATAAAAATATCATTACTGAGTTATTTTTTGTTTTCACGGATTAATCACATGTTATGGCACGATTCTTTATCTGACCATAGGCGCAACATTGCTAAACGAGCCAAGCTATCCGGTTTTCGAAGAGATCATTAATTTCATCTTCTTGCAAGGCATTTTGTTGCCCTTGGTACTGATACGTTGCCCTTGGTACTGATACGAAAGGTAAGAATGAATGTTATATTTTTCGAAAAAACAATTAAAATCAGAAAACACCGCGCGAGGCATGCCCATCAATTGCAAGCTAACAGCACAACCGACGCCGATTTCATGACACGATATCGCGCAGAAATAACAAAAGGATGGTGATGCTCGATCTGCTGTATTATTTGTGTACAACATTTGATTACATTAACAATATACTTTTATTTTGATTGGAGATCAACAAATTCATTGCCTTGATTCATCATCAATCACATAACGCACGAAGCATTCGTGACCTGCCAGTTGTCGGTGTTGCTGACGTATTTGTGTATCCAGATTCCACCTTGGCACGTGATCCTCATCTGAAACACTCTGCCTTCAGCTATTAGGACGAGCTTACTATCACTTTCTCTCTATTATTGTGAAGAACAGACAAGCATTTTCTGCATCGCGAACTGACCGATTTTGCTTGCGTCGCGTCGAAAGGATGCCTGCCAGTATCGCCCTTGCTGCCCTTGTAGATTCTGAATGTTTCGGGTGACTTTTTGTCTTGAATTTTTTCCGAATTTGGCCGTTATTTTGGCTCTGTTCCAATAAAGAGGTCCTTTTTGCTGGGACCTCACAAATATTTTTGGGACCACTTCATTGGAACAGAGCCGTTATTTTAAATGCACTATGCGCGAAGTTCCCCACTGGAGCGATTTGGTATCGGCACAGGCTCCGTCCACTTCGACTTGCGCCTCGACGCCATTGGTAGGGTTCGGCTTGAGCAGAGGAAGGGCGGGACAAGCACATTTACCGGCTACAATTCAACTATGTTTATCCTCTTTTAAACTATTTTTTTGTTCGTTTTGTTCGTCATGCCGTTTTGAACGTGAATAATAGGGTTGCAATTCGAGTAATCGTCATTTCACACGCTAACAGCTTGATCGGCCGAGCGGTGCGAAAAAACGACGGCCCGTATTTCGAACTAATAAATTCATAGAACTAACAGCTCATCGCGCAGCTCACAGACAGAAAGTACTTGAAGAAACCCGTCGTAGGGTATGCGTACTGCCAAAGGTTGCGAGTGGCGTTGAACGATAGAACCTGCAATGGCTCGATCTTATCTGCCTGCACTGAATTAGTCGAAGAAGGCACCGTTTCTCGGTAGTTTCGTTTCTCGTTTAGAGAAAAAAATTAGAGAAAAATAACGAACGTTGGTCTTCTCGTTGTCAAGCGTCACTCATTCCACTGAAAACGAAGATATTTTAGCTTGCAATTTGACTCAATGGCCCTACCTAACCACGTAATTCCAGGCGTCCATGGGGCAGATTCCAGGTCTGTCTGTCTTCGTTATACTCACATAATACTCTTTGATGCACGCGTCGGAACCGGCGACGAGTCCGGTGGATGGGTTCGTGGGATCTGTAAGGAATGTTTCCTATGTGTGTTTGCGGTAGAGATTGCAGAAAATGACACTCTATGTTCAGCACGCTATTTTATATTGTAGACGATTTCAGGCGAAGCCATCTTAATTTACACGTTTTCTAGCTCATCTATCCGACAAATACGAGCAATTTTGAGAAGAAAAGCACGAAAACCATACCAGCACAGCCGGTGTCCTGTTTCAAATAGAGTTTCGCTGCTAGACTGCCGCATGCGTATGAATTCTCCACCGCTCCAAGCAGAGTGCAGGTAGGCGAGACGTAGGAGAGCGCCCTACACTGCAACTTTTCTCATAAAATTTAAAACTAACTATTAAAAAATAGAGAGAAAAAGGCAGCAAAATTCACCTGATTATTGACAGTGCAAGCCGATTTACAGGCGTCCTCAGTCGCTGTTGCACTCTGCGAAAGGAGTGACCGCACCGATCCGTCATTTGCCGTTTGCACAAAGCACACACAATCGACGGTGGCGGACTGAGATAATGCAGACGTTTCTAATCATAAAAAATTCTGTAAAACGCACCAGAGCGTAATAGTATGGAGACCTTCATAGATGCAGCTCTTTCACGACAAAGTTGTGCTGTTCTGGGCTGCTTTTTGGCTCGCTACGGGGCCTTTTACACTCGTTTCTAACGGTGCACGTAGGGGCAGAAGAGGGGCAGAAGAGGGACAGAAGACGTCGCCACGATCAATCACCAAACTCTCTCTCTCTCTCTGTCACTTCAACAAACGCGCTGCTTTCTCGTTGCGCTTTTGATTTCGAAATGGCTTCGCGTTGCCCAGAGAAGCAAGGGATCGTGCACGAAAGCGAGGGTACTCGACGATGACAAAAAATGACGAAAGGATAAATTATTGAATCAGTTATCAGTAGTCGCTACGAGTCGTGGAATAGCTTCTAGTACACATGGAAAACGTTTGAGTGTTCAGAAAGATGTTCCAAAGCGAAGTATGAAAGGTGGCTATCGAGATGTTGATTTATTTTCACATTTAGAAATATTACTCTATAGGTATAATCTCAAGATGTCTGTCTGTCCGTCCGTATGTATGTGTGTATGTATGTGTGTATGTATGTCACGCTATCATAACTCGTTTCAAAGTGATCGCGAGTTCGATAAAAATACAAAAATCTTGATAACTAATCTCACGTCATTCTCTACTTGATGACAAATTCTCCCACTCGAATATAAAAGACAATTACGAATAGCTGAAAGTTGATTAATGTTTGGTCGGTCGCTAGAACGCGGTCAAGTCTGATGCCTGACAATGAAGTCTGATCGAATTTCAACATCGGCGACTATTCTGATGTCAGTAACTAACAGAGTGCTGACAAGCAGGATTTATTAACAGACAAGTGGGTGGTCAGGGCATGAATCAGACAAACATCACTTTTACGAGGAGTGTAATTCATGTGGAAAATCGTTTATTCGACATGGGAATTAGTTCCTTTTGTATTGCTGTGGTGACTTCCTTCTAGATAATGCATGTGGAATTTAGGAAGTGTTCCACGAGGAAAACGCACAAATATCATACCTTCAACTTTCAACGGTCGCAAGAAAGACTTGAAAGATTCTGAAAGTTTCATTTCTTTCAAAGCTATTCTGAGCTTCCTAGCCATTCCTTTTAGATGGTTGTTCCCCATGCCCGATTTACTAATATCGGGCGGAAATTGAGGCAAAATATGGCCTATTTAACGAGAAAAAGACTTTGAAAGATTTACAGCTCAATGAGCAGTTTTGCGGCGCGCACAATTGCCAAGTTGGCGGAGCGCTTCTCAAGAATTTTTGCTCAACCTCGATGTTTGACTCGTTTTTGGCGTTTTCGGAGGTGTTTAATTCATGTTTTTCTTTTAAATTTTGTTTCCAGGGCTAATAGGCACGATGCTCGACGAGCCTGCAAGTAATGAAAGCCGATTGTGGCTGGAGTGACCTCCATCGGCGAGGAGCGAGAAGATGAGTTTACTTTACCGTTCCTAGCTTGTCCATGGGTATATTTGTTGTCGATTCCACCTTCCACTCGTTAATTTATGCTCAGTTACTGCGCTGGCACCGTCGTGCTTTCATTTGAATCTAAAAGGAACGAGGGTAACGCCGATTTTCGTGTTTTAAAGGTTACTCTAGAGCTCGGGCGATATTCTGAGGCCCTTGTATTTTACAACCCTTGGGGATCCTTTCACTTTTGTACATCTGGGCCTAGTTAATAATAGACACCGTGCTAATATACATTTAAACTGCTAAATTATAAAATTAAGGTGTTGATCGATCGCGAGGGCGAATGGGACCACGAGGACTTCTCGCAGCAGACAACGGTTAGCTTTCATTTCCGTCATTCATTTATTTAATATTATATTAGAAGCTGTTTAATGTGGCAAATACTGAGTGCTTTCTGCATGTTCGAACGTTAGCTCAATGTAAATAAGTGACGCCGATTCACAAAGTGTTATCGATTGACATTTCTATCCTTGGTTTATCAGCCGTACTTGCAGTCACAATTAGAGATGGGAATGCAAGAGGCAAGAGGGGCGAATTGATGCAAATTGAGCAGCGCTCTTGTGCAAGAGTGAGGGAGAATGACTCGTCTCTTGCAAGAGTAGAGAGAACAAAGCAAGAGAAATCCAAGAGTAATCCAAGAGTAGGGAAGGGAAGAGAGGAAACTCAACGAAAAAGCTCTTGGAATGAATGCTTTTCGACAATTTCTTTTACGCCTGCGTGACACTTAGAGTGTCAATTGGGATAAGGATCCGTACTCCTACCGTAGTCCTTCCTTAATTGGACTACCGTATACCTACAGTACCCCACTACCGTACCGTAATAGAACAACCTTATAAATACAGTACCCCACTACATTAGCCTGATCTCATACCCCCACTACCGTAACCCGAGTACCGTTCCGCAGTATCGTACGTCGATACCGTAACATGAGTACCGTACCCCAAAAAATGAAAAATGCATCTGACAAGGGATGAAAACACGATCTCTCATTGAAAATCACCGGCATGAGCACCATGTGAATGGCGGACACAAGAATGTCCATTACGGCAAAGCCGATCATCAGAAAGCGATAGCTGCCTGAAATTACTGCGTTATTTGTTGCTCCCTGGAGTGATAATCATCAAAATGCCAATGAAATGGGAATATAGACAGCAATTGTTACGTATCAATTTGATCGGAAAGAGTGGTCGTCGCGATCCAGATAAACGATGAATTTGTGAGCAGCGACAGTGCAAAGATGCCGTAGGTGAACAACTGTTTGAAAATGATATTCGAAACTATATTCGTGCATACCTGATGAATTAGAAGAGGATATTCGTACGGGATGTATTCAGAGCGTAAATATCATAGTGAATTTAGAGGAGACTCCCGTGCAAAATTAGACTAGACTCGTAAAGATGGAGGCGGAGTTTAGGGGAATTTGTGCGGGTGTTACATATTATTTTATGACGCGCAAAGAACTGATAATACAATGCAAACTTGAATAAAATAGACATTGCTCCTATTCTGAAATAATTATCCCATGAAATAATTCATCGCTGTTGAATCGGAGACGCCCGAGATACTATTTCGTATCTTGTTATCTCGCGTATGAGCTAACAGTGAGTATCCGGTATATCTCATGGCTGAACGAAACCGATAAGGTTGAATTCACCATCATTATCTCTTTCCCTTACCCTCTTCACTGCTTGTTTTTCTTCTTCTCACACCTCTTCACATCATCTCTTTCAATTTCCTATTTTAGTAAAATCAAGAAAAATAATCGGAAATCAAAGGAAATATCCGGGGGTGATATTTGTTAATAGCATGCAATTAACAATTCGATTTTTTATAATTGTAGTGTTATATCAGAGACTATCTGATAGAATTGAGATACTTCCTTCAGGGGCCGCACAACGATTTTTTGACCTATGCTTAAAAAGTGGCCCTAGGGGTACTTTTGCACGTAGAGTTCGAAAATCGACCTTAGGAACCCGTATCTCTAACCCCCAATACTCTGTGGCACGGTTCACCCTGCCAGGGGGTAAAGGCAATTTCGCGAGGGGAACTCCAAACCCCTACAAATTATATACCATTTTGTAGATCTCGACGAAACAAACATTGTTTGTGTTGGAAGTGAAAGGCTAGCTCTTCTGTGAAAAAAAATATTTTGATCGAATTTTTATTTTTTGCACCCTGAAAAATTTTTGGCCGATCGGGAGTTTTTTTATTTTTCCAATCGATTCGCAATCCTTTTTTACCCCTATGTGCAAAAATTGAGAGAGATAAACGGTGGTATAAGTTGGTTCGTGATCCGCCAAACGAGCGCAACTTCAATTTTTGGCCATTTTTCTGATTTTTGAAATCGTATAGCTCCGCAATTTTGAAGTCCCAATTACAATTTTTGGCTTAAATTAACTAACATGGGTCAGAGCAACATTTTCTGAGGTTTGGAAGAGGATTGGTGAAAAAAAAATTTTGAAAAAAAATCGATTTTGTGAAAATTTTGGCCGAAATTTTTTTCTCTTCCGTTTCTTTTCTAAACTTCAGGAAATGTTGTTCTGACCCATATTCCTTGATTTAAGCCAAAAATTGTAATTGGGACCTCAAAATTGCGGAGCTATACGATTTCAAAAATCAGAAAAATGGCCAAAAATTGAAGTTGCGCTCGTTTGGCGGATCACGAACCAACTTATACCACCGTTTATCTCTCTCAATTTTTGCACATAGGGGTAAAAAAGGATT
>LS532022.1:488657-510468 GCA_900490775.1 Pristionchus maxplancki | reverse complement strand
CCTTCAATTTTGCTCAATTTTTGCACATAGGGGTAAAAAAGCACGGCGAATCGATTGGAAACGTTTAATTTGTACTCGCCGGCAAAAAATTTTTCACGATGGAAAAAATAAAATTTTCAACCCAAAAAATTTTTTTCACAGAAGAGATAGGCCTTCACTTCCAACACAAAAAATGTTTGTCTCGTCGAGATCTACAAGACGATATATAATTTGTAGGGGTTTGGAGCGCCCCTCGCGAAATTGCATTTGCCCCCTGGTAGGGTGAAGTGTGCCACAGGGTATTGGGGGTTAGAGATACGGCTTCCTAAGGTCGATTTTCGAACTCTACATGAAAAAGTACCCCTAGGGCCATTTTTTCAGGGTAGGGTAAAAAATCGTTGTGCGGCCCTATCTAAATTCTCTCTGATAGTCTCTGATAAATAAGTGAGCTGGTCATTCGTTATTTTCCATGAACAACTCATTTAGGCCAACGCTGATCAGCCGCTTTTCAAACCCGACATTCGTTTCCATTCTTGCACTGTATCCCATCGGTCTGGCAAGCATTTGGTTTAATTTTTGCGTGATTTCCTTCATTTGCTCATAATTTCATGTACCTTCTCGGGATGTCGACATCCCCGGACAGAGATGATTCGGCACTTCCGATTTTGAGACAGGCGTTCAGCGACAGTTATAATGACACCGTAACGGAGGGGTATCTGGTTATCGATCACTGGGTATGGTTTCAAAACTAGTTTAGGCTGATAGGTGCATACTAGACTTTGAAAGATAAACAACTAGTTCCTTCATTCTTCATTCTCGCAAGTTGCATAGCGGTGAAGGAACTAGTTCTTTACGAGGAACTAGTTCTTTATTGGCACTGGAAAGAACTAGTTCCTTCATTCGCACCTTTTCACAATTCTTTGACCGGCCTCCAAGGGGAGAGAGAGGGAGAATGAGTGGAGGGAACTAGTTCCTTTACAAGGAACTAGTTCCCTCGTTTTGAGAGGAACTAGTTCTTAGTTGCATAACTCGTTGACTTTCAAAGTCTAGTGCATACTACTGTTCTCAATGGTGGGTTATACGCGAATACGTCCGAGAGTCAACCAATGGAAGTTCACACTTTTCAGAAAGACGGTCGTCTAAATCTCAAGTCTCTTATCGTCCTTATTCCAACATTTGTCATAATCGTCATCAGCTTCTCATTGGCTTCTTTTCTCGCTTGGGGCACATTCACTGGCATCGCCAAGTCCGAATCAATATCGCAAGCGTACAAGGCAGTCCAGTACAAGATACTGCTGGCGGTTTGCGCTCAGGTGCAATTATATTTTTCTCGATTATATTCCATTTTAATTGCAGACCTTCGTCCCACTCGTGTTCGTGTACACTCCCTACTTCTGCCTCCTATACTTCCCGTTCTTAGGCATTCCCGATCTTGGCGTATCCGCCTCGTTTCCGGTCCTTGTGTCATTCTTTCCGGCTTGGGACGCCTTCGTGATCATAGCACTCATCAAGGATTACAGGTGTTTTTGCATCTGAATCTAGCCAATTACAATTACAATTTCAGAGAAGGATTGCTGCAAGTTCTGGGAGTGAGAAGAGATAAGAAATCGGCAGTACAGTCAGCAGCCTCGGAAATGACGACGAGATGGGCCGAGCTGAGAGAATAATAGTAAAAGTAGAACATACGGCGATTCAAGCTTCCAATTCCATTCACATTCACTATCATTCATATTTTCCGTGTATTTGGTTAAATTATCTAGCTTTTTATAATGGGATATAGCGAGGTCGAGTAAATAACAAAAAATAAAAACAATTTAGCAAAACAAAACGATTTCGCCACCCCCCCCCCTCCTTTTCCTTCCCTCTCATTCCTCGCCGTGCAGAGCGGCACAGTCTTCCTTTCACTTTTCTTTCGGTCACTCTAGTCTTGATCTTTCAACAGAAAGTTTCGATTTTCCTTTACATCACTATGTTTCGCTGGTTTCACACAAAGATGCACGTTCAGAGCTGACGCCATTTTTTGAGCCATCCAATCGCTCGGTACCTATCCTGCCACAATTTCGGCATGTGGGGATCGATTTGTCACACAAAAGCGCTGGGCCCCTATAGTGTAAGGTTGTCAAAATGAAAAATCCATTTCTTCATTTCGCGTGCTCTCTCATCGGTTGGATCGGTTAGAGAGCACGTGAAATCAAGAGGCGAATCCTTCATTTTGACAACCCTATTTTAGTGTTTCGTGAGCACTGAGTGAGCGCACGAAAGGTGAGATCGAAATCCCGTGGCTCCATGTCCAAGTGTGAAATCTAGATGACTCACACAGCTCTGAACAAGCGAACACCGACTGTGCTCGTTTGGGTTCTAATCGTTGCCGTTCGCCGGCTATAAATGCGCTGAGTCTCCACCTAGATGCATCTTCTCCCAAGTATGAAGCTCGCTCTCGCTCTCCTCTGTGCTGCAGCTGCTGCAGCAGCCGCATCGGCTGCCGATCCTCTTGAATGGGTGACGAAGCTGTCCTCGGCAGGCAAGAACGCAATCAAGGAAGTCAGTGATCTAACACTTGCCATTCGCTCTAATGCCCCCTTCATTGTCGACAAAAGCTGATGGATCTTCATTCTATGAAGTCTCTCAACCGGTTGACCGGCGAGTCAGTGCGCGAAATGAAGAGAGTGATCGATAAGCTTTTGTCGACTATGAATGCCCAATAACGAGCGATGGGTTCAAAATTAATCATCAAAAAGTTTCAAGGTACTGCTAAACAAAGAGTTGGACCCGTTGGAGGCGTGGATTGCTCTGGAGCAAATCGTTCAGGCAGAGGGCGACGAGGTCAAGGTAATTGCATCAAATTTCGCGTTCGCAGATTCATCTTTTCACTTGTGTTCTTAGACATGGCTTAATCTTTTATCTGAGCATATCACCGCTGGTAGGATCAGCCAGGTAACTTGAAAAGTTATTGCGTCACGATTATTAAATTATTTAATTTCAGAAATCGTACGAGGGAGCAGGCAAGGGTGTGGAGGAATCAGAGGACACGAAAGTGAGACACAATTTGTATAATCTTGGTACTGATTTTGGAAACATCGTCGGCCTCTTTTAGCACTCCGAAGCACTCTACGCCAAGCTCTCGCCGGCAGCGAAGAATGCTGTCGAAGAGATCGACGCCGTGTTCAGTGTAAGTCCTTTATTCTTACTGTTCCCGGGAACTCCACGAAGTGTTTCGAAGTCTACTTTTTGTTCAGGGATCCACCGAATTCTTCGCCAAAGCTCCCAAGATCAAGGCGATTGTTGACAAACAGAGCGCTGCTGTCCAGGAGGCAAGTTTAGATATTCGAAACAGAAAAAAAAACAATGTTGACACTCAGGAACTCGATGGCCTAAGTGGCGAGCTCTTCCCCAACGAAGAGACCATCAAGGCTAGCATTCTAGCCAAGCTGGGCTGAAAAGTTCCACTGATCAGCATTGACATTGTATTCTGACTTCGATAAATATTTTCTCATTTTACCTGATTGTGATGCTCATGGTTTCCGTGTTCGATCACGGTTTGTTTTTTCTCGCTATTGCAAGCTCGTATTATCTATAGCTCTAATGGCACAGTAATTGATGTGTTGTGGATATCCGCCATTTAATGATCAAAGGTTACCTTAGCTAAATCTTCTTTCATTCTTACCATTCTCTGATTCTTTTGTAAAAAACTCATTAGTTTTTCTAGAAATGGCATTGCGTCGGCGTTGTCAGGGCAATCTTCCACATGAATGACTCCGAATTGCGTGACGGCATCGACGACCACATCTCAGCCGCAGCGAGAGCACTACAATCACTACTAACGATGGTCACCGTATCCGAAGCCGTGGAGCACAGCAATTTCGGTGAGCTTTCTCGTATTCCGGTCGAGAGGATATGCAGAAACACTCAGTCTTTGGCGTGTCGCTCAATCTGCTGTTGCTGTTCGCGATTCGTCGCCACACGCGACAGGCGATTGGCACGTACAAGCATCTACTCACCGTTTTCGCATCCTACGACGTGTACCTCTCGGTTTTGCATGCCGTCGTCAAGCCGGTGAGCTAGACGATTTTTGCAGATAAAATGTACTTCAATTTTGGGTATTTTGTGAGACAATTCGAACACGATAAATAAAAAAAAGTTCATCAATCTCTTCCAGCGAGCCATCATTACCAACTCGATCTTCGGCATGGCCAGCCTCAGAGAACGCAGGGTATGCATACACAATTATTTCCACATATTTGGCCTTCAGGAAATCACGGCCTTCTACGGCGCCTGCATTACCGTGCCATTTGCGCTGATGATCATCCATTTTCTCTATCGCTTCTGGTCCATCCGACATCCGCACTTGATCTACCTCTTCTCTCGAAGAAGATTCGTCGCATTTCTAGCCTTATCTTTGGCGCTGCTCTTTTTAGTATGGTGCGTTAGCATTTATCATCGTCTTGGCCGAATTGATGTCTCGTCGTCGTGGAGTGAAGAGACGCTTTTTAACGCTCAAATGACGATCCCAGGTATCGATGTGCGTACTATGGTACGGCGGATGGTCCGCAGGAGAGCAAGCGCGCACTGAGCGCCGAGTACGCGCGAAGATTCGGACAGGAGCTGAAGGAGGGATGGCTGATCTTCAACTATTGGGTAGGCGAGACTATCTATGGATAGAGAGAGCGCTACAATTTTGTCTCGGGTGTAACACGGTCGGAACTTGTGAAGTTACCGGGAAGAATGGTGGTGTTTCACTCATTCTTAAGGTTGGCTAAGGGTTGGTGGTCGGGGATGGATGGAGAAATACCGCACAGTCTGCAGCTGTTATTTGAGGCCTTTCTATCCACTTTTACTCTGATTCTAGGAAGATGGCGTCTTTCAACTCGAGCCATTTCTCACTGTGGTGATCACAGACTTGCTGATGATCTGCTCGTTCACGTTTGCAATCACGCTGGGCGGTCTCACTTTCTACCACATCAAGCGTGCGGAGAAAATATCCACACAAGCCAACCTGCTGCAGCGCAAATTGTTCATTGCACTCTGTGCGCAGGTACGCGTTGTCCCCTTTTTGCCCTGCAATTCCGATTAAGATGCTCGTCCCATTCGTGTTCGTGTACGTTCCATGTGTGCTCGTCATCAATATCGGATGCTTCGGTCTTCCCGTCTTCTCAATGGACGACGCATTCACCATTCTTGTCTCCTGCTTTCCGACTTGGGACGCCGTGGTCATTGTTCTGCTCATGCCCGATTATAGGTATCAGTATTTTTTCAATAAAAATATGTGCATACCCATTTTCCAGGGACGGCCTACGTGGAATGCTACGCAAGAAGGAAACAGCGCAAGCGCAAAAAGAGACCACATGGAAAACGGACTCTTCCAGTGCAAAAATGTCGCAGTTTGCTGTTACAGTACTATAAAATCGCTAATAAAATTCCTTCAATAAGAGTGTTTGGCTCAGAACTTCCGTTAACTCTTATTATCGTTGCAATCCAAAAAGTTCTTGACGATTATCATCACGAGGTTGATCAAAATTCGATCAAGATATGTATCTGGTGTCCCACTGTTGATCGCTTCCGTTCCACCACAATCGACAGCGAATTTATTCACGATTTTCTATAACAAACAGGCAAAACACATGCAACTTCCTCGTATTCATTCTATTCAGCCCACTCAGTCAGAGAGATGCTCGCCGCTCGTCTCTTCTTCCTTCTTCTCGTCCTCGCTATTGCTCTGAACGCAGCGCCAACCAGACAGGTTCAAATGCATGCTCAATATTTCCCATTACTCAAATCATCTTCGGGGTAAATAATAAAGACAATTATAAATTCTCAGAAGCGTGATGACGACAAAGGCGGTAAAGACCCGTGCAACCTTCCTCTGATCGGCAACGCATTAGGCGTGGGAGGTTAGTCTATTGCTGGGTCTTCAGAATGCATCGGTATTCATAAGAAATAAAAATCATAAAAATTTTCTCACTTATTCCAACAAACGAAATTATTTCAGATATCGTCGAAAAAGTGCCTATTTTCGGCCCAATTGCGGTGAGTAGATCATCTTTTTCTAATTGAATTCGTTCTTTGGAAACCGTGAAATAGTGATGCTATCATTGGTTGCAGTGTCACATGGGATGGTGAATGCGAGAGTAATGCAGCAGCGAGCACACACAGGTGGGAATCCCGTGCAGCTAATCACGTGCAACCGACTAATTTACAGGGTCATCAAATCCCTCGTTCTCGCTCTTCGACCCATCGAGTTCCGCATATTCGATATCTCACGAATAGGTCGAGCTCGATAAATCATTGTGATGCATTCGTGTAGTGGAAAAGCATTGTCAGATTCACCGACAGAATAACAAATTCGCTCTGTTGGCAGTCACACCCACTCGTGGACGTTTGAATTTGCATATTAAGAGAACACAGCTAGCCACGAACGAAAAACATTGTTGATACTGATCATCTACATTGGAGAAAGAGAGATCTAGTTATCAGTGTTCGGCCACATCTGAATGGATAAACATCCTCTCAGAATGCGAATTGTGAAGAAAGGGGAATAGAACCAAGCAAAAAACTGTAATAGCAGTAATAGCAAAATAACTGGAAACAATTTAGGCGATAATAGTTTTTTTTTCTTATCCGAATATTTTTATTATATATTGGTCGCCTAATGTTTACTGCCTGTCTGTTTCCGATTCACCACAGCCGACATGAAATTTATTCTGTTTTCTCACTACTAATACGCCCACGGAAGCGGCTCATGTCATATTCTTCACTCTCTGTCTTCGTCAGTGATGAACGCCACCCGTCTCGTCCTCATTCTCCTCGTATTCACTATGGCGATAAGCATTGCTGCTCCTTCAATCAGACAGGTTCGACTTGAAATACCGGCACTTCTGCACTTTCCCGGTGATCTTTTGTTTAGGGAATTAGTGAAACTCCTTTCATGTTCTAATATTTGCCCGGGAAAGTGTAGGAGCGCCGAAATGTAGGAGTGCAGTACTAAAGGATGTAGCAACTAATTTTTGATTTTCATAGCCAAACCTCATCGTTGAATCAACGGTTAATTTACAGAAGCGTCACTGCAACCTTCCACTCCTAGGAGACACCCTTGGTCCGGTGGGAGGTTAGTGAGATGACTGGACGCTAAAATTCTCGAAATAAGTCGAATTTAATAAAATCAGCTTGTTGCAAAATGCAATGTTGAATGCTTTCAGATATCGTCGGAGAATTGTTCATCGTCGGCCCGTATCTGGTGAGAACGATACCTTATTCTAATTTGATACAAATGAATTATAGTGCGACTTCAAAAAATGAAGCACCCAATCGTGTGAGCACGTTCGATTTCACTTACATCAATTTCAACTCAATTTACGATATTTCACATTCCGCTTAACCCTCTTCAACATATATTCGAGTTCTTAATATTCGATTCTTCGCGAATAGCTCGATAAACCATTGCAATTCAACGTGTATGTAACGATGGCAAGAAAAAGGGGCATGAGAATTTAATCTCGACTCTCCACCAGCACTTCGTACTCATCCGGAGATCGCAGCATCGTGATCACTTCCTTGAGTTCGGGAGGAATTTTCGAGACCGGAGAGAACGAGAGATGTTGAAGGAAGGTCGTGAGGAAGAGGAACAGCTGCATGCGCGCCAGTCCTTCTCCAATACAGTTCCGCTTCCCGACAGAGAAGGGTGTCAGGCGCGGATTCTGGATTAGCATATTGTTCCTCGAATTATCGGAGTTTCTACACATTTTCGCGCGGAATACAACGTTTTTTTCATGTGAATTGAGACTGTTTTTGCCCTACCTTGACGAATTATCCCAGCTCGTTGATGTGCCGTTCCGGACAGAAATAGTCGGGCCTTTCGAAAAGGCCCGGATCGGTGTGGACCAGCGAGAACTCGGGCCCGACTCCAGTTCAAAATGCAATATTGAATGCTTTCAGATATTGTCGGAGAATTGTTCATCGTCGGCCCGTATCTGGTGAGAACGATACCTTATTCTAATTTGATACAAATGAATTATAGTGCGACTTCAAAAAATGAAGCACCCAATCGTGTGAGCACGTTCGATTTCACTTACATCAATTTCAACTCAATTTACGATATTTCACATTCCGCTCAACCCTCTTCAACATATCGTCGAGTTCTTAATACTCGATTGTTCGCGAATAGCTCGATAAACCATTGTAATAAACCATTCGAATAGCTCGATAAACCATATATGTAACGATGGCACTACGCACAAATGTATTGAAATAATGAAGCAAGAACAAGGGGCATGAGAATTTAATCTCGACTCTCCACCAGCACTTCGTACTCATCCGGAGATCGCAGCATCGTGATCACTTCCTTGAGTTCGGGAGGAATTTTCGAGACCGGAGAGAACGAGAGATGTTGGAGGAAGGTCGTGAGGAAGAGGAACAGCTGCATGCGCGCCAGTCCTTCTCCAATACAGTTCCGCTTCCCGACAGAGAAGGGTGTGAGGCGAGGGTCCTGGATTATCATTTTTTCCTCGAATTATAGGAATTTCTATACATTGTTGAGCAGAATACAACGATTCTTAATGTGAACGATTCTTAATTTTCATGTGAATTGAGACTGTTTTTGCCCTACCTTGACGAATTCTCCCAGCTCGTTGATGTGCCGTTCCGGACAGAAATAGTCGGGTCGTTCGAACAAATCAGGATCGGTGTGCACCAGCGAGAACTCGGGCCCGACGCCAGTGCCGACAGGGATCTCGTAGCCTTGGAAGGATGATTTTGGGTTAATTCAATGACGGTCTTACCATCGATAGTGACCGGTGCGGACGTTTGCCGGGCCATGTTCATGTTGGTGCTGGAGAAGCGGAGCGTTTCCTGAACATCGGTAATTTCGAAAATACAAAATTAGACGGAAACCTGGATCACGGCGTTGCAGTAGTGCAGGTCCTTCTGATCAGACATTTGAATCGTCTAAAAATTCCGTATTTGGATAAAATTCAGGGTTTTTTGGCTGACCCTCTTGCCAATCTTCTCGTCTATTTCATGTTGGCATTTCTCCTGAACAATAGGATTGTTGATCTGCAATCTCAATTTCGCGGTTCGTTTCGAAAATGGCTCTTACCATAAAGTGGAAGGCATAGCGAAGTGTGGTAACTGTCGTTTCGAAACCGGCGACCCACAAATCACCACACGCGGCGACCAATTGCTTCTCGGAGAATGTTCCTGAAATTTCTCCTCATTTTGTTCTAAAAACGGACTAGTTACCCAGGTCCTCCGCCTTCATCTGCCTTCTCCGCATCTCGCATAGGAACGCCTCCGCATAGCATTTGGGCTCCTCGTCCACGTCGAGATTCTTCTTGACGATTTCGAGTTCCTTTCGGTCATTTTTTATTGCAAACGAGTAAAAAAGGACAGTATACCACAATTACTAGGTCGGTAAACTCCTTCGTTGCCGCGCTCATTTTCTCTACGGGTGACCCGACGAATCGACTGAGATACCGGAGCGGAGGAATCAGCGGAATGAGGGTAATGAGCGTATGAAAGGCGGTGTTGATCATCTAGAAAGCGAGCAGATCCTCATCATCTCTTCGAGGCAAATGCTCACAACTCTCGTCAGAGCGCGGACTTTCGCAAAGAGCGGATCGTCGAAGGGCAGCGTGCGGCCGAACAGCTGCTGCCAGACGACGTTGGAGACGCCGACCTTGAAGATGGCTGTTAGAATGACTCTCATCGTTCTGCACGCTCTCTCGCCTCTCTCTGACCGGTGAGAGAGCACGCGAAATGAAGAGACGGAGTCACCATGATAGGGATTACTTGGCAAGTAATGACTCTCCTCATTCCGCACGCTCTCTCGCCGCTCTGACCATGATTCCCGAGGAAAGATTGACTGGTGTCTTGTCGGCTCCTGCCGCCTTCCAGTGAGCGACGATCTCAAGGGCGTAGCGGGTCGTTATTTCCTGAAATATGGTGGAATCACTCTTTATTCTTTCATTTCGCGCTCACCTGATAAACTGCGCTGCTGAACCCGATGTTCCTCAGCGTGTGAAGGGCGAAGCGGCGTTGTTCCTGAGAGTTTTTTCTTTCTTTGTGTATGTCTCACAACTCACCCTCCAGATCGCGTTCGAATTGAACAGCAGCCCGTGCTGCTCGCCATCAGTCGCAAATTCCGGAATGCTGACGCGATCGCCGAACTTGTCGCCGTTCTTGACGATGTGCTCTTGCAGAAGCTGAACCGCAGTTTTTCGCGCCTCTTTTTGAAAAAGCAATAAAAATCGAGATAAAAACCGCATGGTCAGTGATGAAGACGGTCGGATGCGGCATCCACACGGTGAACACGCGGCCGTACTGCCGCTTCCAGTTCCCGAGCACCTGCAGTTGATATGAGTCATGATGTGGGATTCATATCAAAATCTGATGGATCACTCTCTTCATTCGTCGCACTGGCTCGCCGGTCGATCGGCTGAGAGAGTACATAGAATGAAGAGAGTGTTCCATCTCTGATAAACGTAAGAAGTCCACTACGTATGATGACGTTATCCGAAGAAAAAGAATACGCACCTTCACCATATCTTGATCTAACTGCAGCACGTTGCCGAGGAATGGTAGTGGAGGCGGACCGGGTGGAAGGCCTGAAGAACAATTTTCCGTAAAATTTTTGAGCAGAAACATGGCGATCACCTTTAATCTTGTTGATGAGTAGTGCGTAGCCAACGATGGCGGCCAGTAAGATGGAGATGAGGAGGAGAAGCATCTGAATATTATTTATTATACTATTCATTTTATATCGACTGAATTATGAAAATAACCCGAAAGCCATGCAAGACAGCGCTGAGAATCGTTTCTAAAATAGTGGGAAGAAACATTGGCGGGCTGAGAGAGAGAGAGCAAGTGACCCACTTGACTACAAACAAACACGCGTGTGCGGAAGTAGGAACCACAACTCTCCGCTGCATTTCATCAACTGCTGTTGCGCCCCGCGTGTAGCCAAGTAGGATCTCTGATATTTTCGACATTGGTACCCAACTCCACACACCTGCGTGAGATGTGTAAAATAGGTTCTTCTATAGATACGGAAGGTAAAATGTCTGAAAATGTCGTAATTTCGAGTACAACTGTGAAGATACTATGCTCTTAGCCTCAACGAGCAACGCATTATCACCGAGTGAATGGCAGCGCACCATAATCGTAAGAGATCTGAGAACGTAGACTACGGCAAATAATAAGATGACAAACAATGCTTTCGTAGGATGATTCACTGTAATCGACTGGTAACCATTTGAGCGTTATTGATGTTCAATGCCTACATTTCCCAAAGCGGTGATCTTCTTCGAACATTTCAATGCAGGTTTTAACATATTCGAGAATTAAAAATTAACGCAATTTAGCCTTCGGTCTCATGCTCAATTTATTGTTGGTTTATGTCATCAGACGTTTTTCTGGCCCTCTTTTGGGAGCTTACAAGCATTTGTTGACATCTTTTGCGCTCACGGGCATTTTTCTTTTACTTCTCCATGTAGTTCTGGACGCGGTAATTGTATTCGTTTCAACCTGATTCGATTAATGTTTCCAGCGAACGCTTGTTATTGGGACAACTCATGGCATTGTCACGGATTTCTTCTTCTGTGATCGAGTAATGTTTTTGCGAACTGTTAGAAACGAGGTTTTCTTCAGCGAGTAACCGCGTTCTTTCTCGCTTGCCAATCGCTTCCCTTCGAATTGCTCGTCATTCACTTTCTCTATCGATACTGGTGTATCCGTCGACCTCATCTTGTCACAGTCTTCACAAGGGGGAGATTCGTACTCTGTATTCTGCTTATGATTACAGGAGGAATGCTCACATGGTACGTTACCCGCTTTTATTCGATCAAAGTTTGTTGGAAATCGGATTTTCTTTCCCATTATCTTAAAACACTAATGTTTGAAGACTAATGAATGAATTTACCGGTATTTGCTCTCACTGTATGGTGCGAGCGGAGAAGTAGATTCGGAAGGCAGAAGAATAATAATTGATGAGTACGAAAAGAAATTCGAGAAACGACTAGAGAACGCTTGGATTGTGTTCGACCATTGGGTGAGTTTGTGTGCTTACCGTTGTTCTCACGTCTAAGACATTCATTTTCCAGCGCAACGGTCAACTCGACGTCACCCTCTTTGTGACGGTGTTAGTACTCAATGCCATAATGATCTTTGCTATGATTGTCGCGTCTACGCTAGCGTTTCTTACCTTCTACCACATCAAATGCGCCAAGAAAATGTCTGCGCAAACTCACAGATTGCAGAGAAAGCTACTCGTTGCGCTGTGTGTTCAGGTAATTTATCCTTATCTGTGATCCTCAAAACACCCCTTTCAGGCATCGATTCCCGCCATTTTCGTGTACATTCCCTATCTCGTGACTCTCAACATCCCATTGCTGAAGTTGCCCATCACTATCGTGCATGACTCGTGCGTGCTTCTTACGACCGCCTATCCAGTCGCTGATGCCGTCGCTATCATTCTGCTCATCGCTGACTATCGTCAGGGATTGATGAGCATTCTTGTGCGAAAGCACAACGCAGAGAATCTAGCACCAGCGTCCTTTTCTAGTGAAGCGCATGGTCCAATAGCCGACGCAAAGAATGCTCAATAAACCACATTTCAATAAACAAATATTGTAAGCCAGGTGCTTCACCTGCGTACCTTGGACAGCTGATTTATAGGGGAAATGCCACTCATTTCGACAGGAATCACTAGCTTAGTGGGGTGTGAAATCGATCGGCCATGAACTCCTTCTTTATCTCTCCAGAAATGGAGAACATAATACATATTGGTTTCCGAATCGTTTTTGTTATTTCTTGCCTGCTCAATGTCATCTGTTTCGTATGCTTGGTCAAGAAGACTCCCCTGCATCAGTCAACCTTTCGAAATTACCTGATTTTCATTCAAGTAAGTTGATTTTCCTGTCCACCTTCCAAATTCCTCTTCAGATTCTGCTCACCCTCAATGACATCAGTATCGATGTGCTCTTTGAGCCGATCCCACTCTTTCCCGTGTATGCTGGTTACTGCGTGGGCTTTCTCTGTAAACTGGGAGTCCCGCTGCAGTATAGTCTGGTATTATTCTGCATTAGTGCTCATGGCATTCTACTGTATGAATTGAGTCGTTGTCTTCAGGCTACAGCAGTCCTTCTACTAGCCAACGTCGGTGCGTCAATCGTCGTATGTTGCCTCTATAGACACCAAACGGTTATTCTCTCAGGCAGCATCTTCAAGTTGAAAAGGGTCAGTGCAATTTTTTATTTATCCACATTCCATCCGAATTCAGAGAACCCTAGCCATTGCCCGATCCATGCTGTTCATTTTATTCTCGCTTCCCGGACTTATTCTTTACATTCCACTGGATTCGAGTCAGTCAGATGCGCTCATTGCCAAGGTTTTGAAATCTTTTTTTGTATTAGAAAGAATCAAGAATTTCAGTTTGTTCCCGATATCTCGTGGATCAAAACTAGAGGCACCTACATTATGTATGCGAGGACCAATTTTCTTGTCGTACTATTTGCTCTGCTAGTCGGTGTAAGACTACATCCCCTTCTCTCTCCTTTTCTGCCATTTCGAAAATGTTCAGGTTATCTTCGTAGCCCTGGTTTCCGTGGTTGCCATGTTTGCACATATCATCTATACGCTACAGAGTCAAGTAAGGAAATGATGAAACTTGAAGTTAAATCACGAAGAGGGAAGATTTGAAAATCGCGAAGAATGTTTCAGTATCGCAACTCGCCTTCCAGCCTGAAGCGACATCGCAAATCACTTCAAGTTTTTTTCATACAGGCTTGAAAAATGTCTTGTTAATTTTCAAAAATATTTTTCAGCTCGGAATCCCCATTACACTACTCATCATTCCCGCTCTGATCATGCTTATCGGATTGATATTCGAATTTGTGCCATTCGGTATGTCAGATGAAAAATGAAAAAATCACGTTTTTAATCCCCAAAAACATTTTTAGACGTCTGTCTCATCGCATATTTCATGCTGCCACTGCACCCCATCGGGCACAACATAATATTATTAGCTGTAACTCCGACCTATCGCAGTTTTATCGGACATCTGATGAGGGGCGGTGCTTGTGGAATGGTGAGGCATTCAGAAAAACAAAGAATATTAAATATTTCAGAGAGGCATCAAGCCACCGAGCGCATCAGTGCGCTTCGTTTCGATCAAATCTGTGGCCTTTTGAATACGGCAAATTCATATTCATATCAAATTAAAATTTATTAATGAAATAACAGCTCTGAATTTATTCAGACGATAAAAATAAACGATTAAAATTGTTGAATTCCTTGGGTCGTCTCAATTGCTGACGCTCGTCGTCACTGCTGTCGTCTGGACTGACGTCACCGTCGCGAAGGACGCCGTCCCGCACGTCAGCAGCTGTCGCAGCCCATCCCGGTAGTCGCGCATGACAAAGAGAAGTACCAGCGCGTCCCAGCCTGCAAAATGGCACCAAATGAGCGTATTTTTGACTTATTTATATGTGAATGAGTCAAAGAAATGGAGTTAAATGACCCACACGGAAATAAGGAAATCAGGAAGGAGAAGTAGGGCGATAGGCCGGGGTCGGCGATGCGGAAAAGAGGCAGCATCAAATGAACGGAGTAAGGAGCGGTGACAAAGACCATGGGCACCAGGGTCTGCAACTATTACCGTTTAGACGATCTAAAATCAGCAAGCTGTCGAGCGCGAAATAACGCGTGCTTTTTGTGCTGTTTTTATCACATACAGTACTGTGCAAAAGTATGGCCCCAGATTTGAAATCATAATATCTTTCCTCCAAATTGAGTTAGAGACCCACGGTTTGGAGTGATCGGTGGACAAACCATTGGGTAATAACCCCATGTGGTGTATGGGTATGCTGCCCCGCAGACTCATTCGTGGCATAACAGAGACTATCTGAGAGAATTGAGAAACTTCCTCCAGGGTGCGTACAACGATTTTTTAACCTATGCTCAAAAAATGTCCCTAGGGGTACTTTTTGGCGTAGAGTTCGAAAATCGACCTTAGGTAGCCGTATCTCTAACCCCCCATTCCCTGTGGCACACTCCACCCTGCCAGGGGGTAAATGCAATTTTGCGAAGGGAGCTCCAAACCCCTACAAATTATATATCATCTTGTAGATCTCGACGAGACAAACATTTTTTGTGTTGGAAGTGAAAGCCTAGCTCTCCTGTGGAAAAAAATATTGCGGTCGAAAGTTTTATTTTTTCCACCGTGAAAAATTTTTTTGTCGGTCCGTGCAAATTAAACTTTTTCATTTTGTTCGCCGTCCTTTTTTACCCCTTCGTACATTTTTTCAAAAGGATATCTTTTGGGGCAAGTTGTTTCGTGGCTCGTCGAAAGAGCGCAACCTCGCTTTTTTCAGCTTTTTGGGATTTTTGAACTCGAATAACTTTTGAATTTGCATCTACCAAGCGCAGTTTTTCACTGAAAACAATTAATATGGGTCGTAACAATAATTACTGAGAGTTGGACGCGAATCCAAGCGAAAAATATTTTTTGAAGAATCTTGATTTTTTGGCATATTTTGAGAAATTTTTCGTCGAAATTTTTTCTCTCGGATTAACTTCCAACTCTCAGAAAACATTGTTAGGGTCCACATTAGTTGTTTTCAGTGAAAAACAGCACTTGGTAGACGCAAATACAAAAGTTATTCGAGTTCAAAAATCCCAAAAAGCTGAAAAAAGCGAGGTTGCGCTCTTTCGACGAGCCACGAAACAACTTGCCCCAAAAGATATCCTTTTGAAAAAAATGTACGCAAGGGTAAAAAAGGACGGCGATCAAAATGAAAAAGTTTAATTTGCACGGGCCGACAAAAAATTTTTCACGGTGGAAAAAATAAAACTTTCGACCGCAATATTTTTTTCCACAGAAGAGCTAGGCTTTCACTTCCAACACAAAAAATGTTTGTCTCGTCGAGATCTACAAGATGATATATAATTTGTAGGGGTTTGGAGCTTCCTTCGCAAAATTGCATTTACCCCCTGGCAGGGTGGAGTGTGCCACAGGAAATGGGGGGTTAGAGATACGGCTTCCTAATGTTGATTTTCGAACTCTACGTCAAAAAGTACCCCTAGGGACATTTTTTGAGCTTAGCTTAAAAAATCGTTGTACGGCCCTATCTAACTACCTATGTAAATTATCTCACAAGGGAATGTTCAAAGCACTCGGTAAAATTATCGCTAGTGACATATTGGACCTCAATCTGGACCATGTGGACACACGAAATCAGTTTTCAAAAAGTGCACAAAAAAATTCTAAAGCGAGAAAAATCGATTTAAAATTATGGCTGTAATACACAGGGATACCCGTGTACTCGATTCTCGGACACTTGGTGCATCTCTTGCGCTCTCGTCCACATGACCTTGTGGTGTAGTGGTAGTGCTCTACAGCTGCTGCCCTTTTGGCGCAGGTTCGAATCCTCTCCCAGCCTTTTCGTTTGTGCTATTTTGCTTTACCTTTTTAAAAGTATTTTGTTCAAGTTTCTGAACTATGTTGCTCTATTAGAGCAACAGATAGTGTATAATTGGAATGTTTCCAAAATTTCGCAAATCTGATGTTTTGATATTTTGTAAAGTTATTTATGTTCTTCACATCAAAGAACAATATCTTTTTATGCATCACGCAAGAGAAAATGGTAAAATAAAACAGCAAAAACGAAATGGCTGGGAGAGGATTCGAACCTGTGCCAAAAGGGCAGAAGGTGTAGAGCACTACCACAACACCACAAGGTCATGTCGACGAGAGCACAAGAGATGCACCAAGTGTCCGAGAATCGAGTACGCGGATATCCCTGTGTATTACAGCTATAATTTTAAATCGATTTTTCTCGCTTTAGAAATTTTTTGTGCACTTTTTGAAAACTGATTTCGTGTGTCCACATGGTCCAGATTGAGGTGCAATATGTCACTAGCGATAATTTTACCGAGTGCTTTGAACATTCCCTTGTCAGATAGTCTCTGATAAGTTCTGCTGAGGGGTGGTCACAAATATTTTATTGAAACTCAGCGGAATCTTTCTATGAGTTCTCACTTCCTGTGGTGGGAGCACATCCATTGATGAGTAGAATGCACCATAAATCCGTTGAACGACCGTTAATAAGATGTGATATCGATTTTCGCAGACCCCTGAATATTCTTTAAAGTGCCATAACTTCGTTGTCAGTTGAGCAGGAGGTCCCAAATTTGGCATGTAACATCAGTATGTGTTGGACTAACATCCTGCGAAGTTTGAATCAAATCGGGCGCTTGGCGCGAAAATTCGAAAAATTTCGGAAGCCGATTTTCAGTGTCTCAAAAATTACCTTTTTCGTCAAACGAAAAATCTGATTTCATGCACTCAAGCGTAGACTATGTATGTGAATATGTGTGCGAAATTGCAAAGTTACAGCTTCGTTTTAACGCATTTT
Source organism: Pristionchus maxplancki (assembly GCA_900490775.1). Lineage (NCBI taxonomy): Eukaryota > Metazoa > Nematoda > Chromadorea > Rhabditida > Neodiplogasteridae > Pristionchus > Pristionchus maxplancki. Next base: position 493,087 of record LS532022.1, on the reverse strand, counting down.
ATGATGAACTAATCGAAGAGGAAATATCAAGAAAATATGGATCGGCTCGCATTGCCCATTTGAGAACAGTGAGCCATTGGCCACAAAAGATGTTAATTCTCTTTGAATGATTGCTTAGTGTCATTTCAAAACAATATGCAACAGTTTCGGAAGAAATTAATCGATTTTTGACTATTTCGATTTACCCAAGATTATTTCATCATCAAATGCGTTAAAAAGAAGCAGTAACTTTGCAATTTCGCACACATATTCACATACATAGTCTACGCTTGAGTGCATCAAATCATATTTTTCGCTTGACGGAAAAGGTAATTTTTGAGGCACTGAAAATCGGATTACGAAATTTTTCGAATTTTCGCGCCAAGCGCCCGATTTGATTCAAACTTTGCAGGATGTTTGTCCAACACATACTGATCTTACATGCCAAATATGGGACCTCTTGCTCAACTGACAACGAAGTTATGGCACTTTAAAGATTTTTCAGGGGTCTGCGAAAATCAATATCCCTGCTTATTGCGAAATGCGTTCAACGGGATTCATGGTGCATTCTACTCATCAATGGATCTGCTCCCACCAAAGGAAGTGAGAACTCATAGAAAAATTCTGCTGAGTTTTAATAAAATATTTGTGACCACCCCTCAGCAGAACTTATGCCACGAATGAGTCTGTGGGGCAGCCTACCCATACACCACATGGGGTTGTTACCCAATGGTTTGTCCACCGATCACTCCAAACCGTGGGTCTCTAACTCAATTTGGAGGGGAGATATGATGATTTGAAATTTGGGGCCATACTTTTGCACAGTACTGTATGTACCACCGACATTACGTTAATGACGCTAACAGCGGTATTTCTAAATACCGAGCACTATCAAAAAAAAAGGTTGACAGTCTCTCGCTGCCCTCTCATTTTGCCACGCTCTTTCGTCAGTCAGAGGATTGAGATAGCGTAGGAGAATGAGAGAGTCAGAACCTGTGCGGTGAGCACGAACAACAATCTGAGCTGCAGCGAGCGAAAGTTCGAGGATATATTCGTCTTGGCGCTTAATAGCTCTCTGTAGGTCAGCAGGCCTAGCGTGATTGCGATCGCGAACGACACGCTCATTATGAGAGATGCAATAACGAAAATGCCGATTTGAATGAGATTCAACCGGTCGTTTGCCTGCAAGCTAAGTCAAATAAGTCAAAAGTTTTTGACTTGTTTGTTCTTTACAATTTCCAACTTAATTCGTACCCAGTAATCAACGATGCACCAAATCTCATCAATGTAGATGTCATTGCGAGCGAACAAAGCATCGCGAAACAGCGGTTGACGCTCATGCGGACTGCCAAGGGTGAAAGCTAATGCGAGACCGAACCTGATCATACTGCAAACTTCATTCGAAACCTATTCTAACCATAAGCAGCCTTGCATTATTGGGTACATGCATATGACGCTGTTTTTGTAAGAATCGAGCAGATCGAGAAGGATTCGGCACAGTCCAAATGGGTCGGATCTCTAAAAAATTGGCGTTTAGGGTTCTCGAGGGTGCTGAAAACGATGGTAACTTTCATTTTTCATTTTGAGCTGTCGTTGGCTCCAGACGACGTCACGTCGAAATCGGGGTTTTCCATATTTCTCCTTTCCAAATCGCGCAAAAATTATGCCAATATAGAGTCCGGTACAGAATTTCATGCTGATCACGCCTATTTCATTCATTTTTCATAATTTTCAAAAATAAAAATTAAAAATTTATTTTTTTGCTACGTCATAGTCAGGCTTAACAACCGGCACAGATCGATGCGCCGTGACGAGGGGATTCCAAATATATAATATCATCCATATTGACCTCTTGGTTTGTGAATGAGAAAGCAAAAACTGACGCGAAATCACGACTGAACGGCGACTAACTCCCTTGATCTACCCTCTTCTCGTCTCTTGTTTACTCTGCCACTCTACGCTCTCTCTATCCCACACACTCTCTCGTCATCGAAAGACCGGGAATAGACACTCGATCAAGGGAAGGGGGTAGATCAAGGGAGCTAGTCGCCGTTCAGTCGCGATTTCGCGTCAGTTTTTGCTTTCTCATTCACAAACCAAGAGGTCAATATGGATGATATTATATATTTGGAATCCCCTCGTCACGGCGCATCGATCTGTGCCGGTTGTTAAGCCTGACTATGACGTAGCAAAAAAATCGATTTTTAATTTTTTTTGTTGAAAATTATGAAAAATGAATGAAATAGGCGTGATCAGCATAAAATTCTGTACCGGACTCTATATTGGCATAATTTTTGCGCGATTTGGAAAGGAGAAAAATGGAAATCCCCAATTTCGACGTGACGTCGTCTGGAGCCAAAGACAGCTCAAAGTGAAAAATGAAAGTTACCATCGTTTTCAGGACCCTCGAGAACCCTAAAGGCCAAATTTTCAGAGATCCGACCAATTTGGACTGTGCCGGCCCTTGCTCGATTCTTACAAAAACAGCGTCATATGGCAAATACGAATCGTTTGTCGGAAAAGAGTTGCAGCTTTTCGATACTGAAATGAGCCGAATATTTATTTGGCTAAAAATTGTTAGAATACTTTTTCACATTCCAGTATCGGTACAGAAAATGTATATTCAAAAGGCAGAAAGGTACTGAGAAGGAGCAATGATGGAGACTGAAGGAATACTGAAAACATTTACTAAAAATCAATTTTAAAAATTCATCAGACCGCGCCTCGCCAGAGTCCAGTTGAAGCTACTCCCAGAGTATAACCAACGTTGACGGATTGCTGAATTTTACGAAATTGGCCCGCTTAAACCAGTGATTTTACCGGATTCGTGACGCCATGAAGCAAGCATAAGTAAAAATCGTATGCCGCAAAAGCAGTGAGGAGGTTCTTGTAGTTGCCCAAATCTTTACGAGAAAAGCGACGAATTAGATAGAGCATAATAAGATTGAAAAGGGATCCGGAAACTGAGGGATGATTTATGAAAGAGGTGTCTTTTTTTTAAATTTCACTCACCAGTATTACACTTTTCTAAGATAACAAGCAGCATCACTGCTATGCGATGAATAAGATAGTGGACGAAGAATCTCTCGAATGTGATTAGCTGACAAAAAATTATGAATGCCATTAACGCAGGTCTGATTCCTTCGGCTACATGACATCAAGATTCTCCCAAAGCCTCCTCTTCTTGTGGGGAAAATGAAATGCCTAACTCGAATATCAGCGTTGGCTTCCTAATCTAGCGTTATTGGAAAATGTATCGGATTTACATCTGTTCCACTTTTTATCTTGGCCACGAAGCTTGGAAATCGTGGTACTACCACGAAGTGTAAATATTTTTTGGGAAATTTCACTTAAGAAGTAAATATCTCGTAAACCCAATATTGGGAAGAAAAATATTAAAACTAAATTTAAAAAAAAATAAATAGGAAAAACGAAATGGGAAATTGCGAAGTGGGAAGATATTTTTTTAGAATGTTCCAAGTCGGAAGTTTTTTCCGTTGATTACGGTAGCCGTTGTTTAGTACAATTTTAATCAAAATAAATGAATTTTTATAATTTTACTTACTTTTTTTCCCTAAATGGTAGAGAAATTGGTAACAAAAATGAAGAAAAGAAAGAAATATTACGAAAACTCCGATTTAGTCCTCAAAACGCATTGCAACTAGCGTTTAAAGTGTGCTATTTCCCGGTTTTCTGATTTCGGAAAAAAACTTCCCGGATGGAAGCTTCCCAAAAATAATTTCCGATCAGATTTTTCCCAGTTGTTCATTTCTAATTTTTCTTTTCCCATTTGGGTTTTTACTAATTATATGAGGGCGTTCGCGAGAAAGTCGAGCAAGGGCTGGCACAGCTCAAAAAGGCCGATTCCCTGAAACTCTGGTTTTTGGGGTTCTCGAGGGTGCTGATGACGATGAGCATACTCATTTTCCATAGGGAGCCTCCGTTGGCTCCAGACGACGTCACGTCGAAATCGGTTTTTGGTAAATTTCTCAGCCCATGAGTTCGCTAAAATTAAGCGAAAATGTTTCCCGGGCCAGAATTAAACGCTGATCACGCCTGTCTACTTTATTTTTCATGATTTTTATTCATAATTTTTTAATTAATAACTTTTCGCTCCTTGGAGGCAGCGATAAACCACCTACCTAGATCGGACCGGCGTGATGAGAGGATTCCAAATCTATTTTCTCATCGATATACGATTCGGGAAAATTGAGAAAATCGACTTATAGTGCAACAATCTTGTAAGAAAATGCGAGGAATCTTCCCCTTCCCAGAGTCGCGGCATAAGGAAGAGACGAGAGAGCAAGGAAATAGAGGAGAGTGCAGAGAGTGAGAGACAGACGAGAGCTCTTCCCTCCTCTCCCTTCTCTGCGCCCTCTCGCTTTCCCACGCTATCTCGTCTCGGGCGCTTGCACTATAAGTCGATTTTCTCAATTTTCCCGAATCGTATA
>LS532022.1:477782-488043 GCA_900490775.1 Pristionchus maxplancki | reverse complement strand
GACGAGAGAGCAAGGAAATAGAGGAGAGTGCAGAGAGTGAGAGACAGACGAGAGCTCTTCCCTCCTCTCCCTTCTCTGCGCCCTCTCGCTTTCCCACGCTATCTCGTCTCGGGCGCTTGCACTATAAGTCGATTTTCTCAATTTTCCCGAATCGTATAGCGATGAAATTATAGATTTGGAATCCTCTCATCACGCCGGTTCGATCTAGGTAGGTGGTTTATCGCTGCCTCCAAGGAGCGAAAAGTTATTAATTTAAAAAATATGAATAAAAATCATGAAAAATAAAGTAGACAGGCGTGATCAGCGTTTAATTCTGTCCCGAGAAACATTTTCCCTTAATTTTAGCGAACTCGTGGGCTGAGAAATTTCACAAAAACCGATTTCGACGTGACGTCGTCTGGAGCCAACGGAGGCTCCCTATGGAAAATGAGTATGCTCATCGTCATCAGCACTCTCGAGAACCCCAAAAACCAGAGTTTCAGGGAATCGGCCTTTTTGAGCTGTGCCAGACCCAGGAGGATCTGCTCGACTCTTTCGTGAACGCCCTCATATATTTACAGAATCCTTTTTACAAATAAGAATTTCCCAAGTAGGTAATTCCGAAATAAAATTTACAAATCCTGGTAATACCGAAATCGTCAATAAACCCGATTTGTTCAACTGGATTTTTCGTTTCACCGAGTCATATTTCGTGTGTCCACCGCCAACACGCATGCTCGAAAACTTTGGAGTTTTGGTCGGTTGTTAACTCTTGGCCAACCAAAACGAATAAATTATTTCGTTGGCAAAGGATCAACAGAAAAAAACAAGCGAGAGTCCAAGCGAATAGAGTAGAGGTTGAATTCGAGGTTGCCTGCCATCCGGCAGGTAGCTGAAAACATTCACGAGCGTGGGCTTGGCTTCCATTTTTGCATAATCAGACCACGAGTGAGGTAGCGGACCGATCACTCCGCGATCCCTTATGTGGGATTATCAATCCGTCTCTTCATTTCGCATGGTTAGAGACCGCAAGGTGATCTGCCGAATTGAGTGAAATGGGCGATTCATGTGTTCAGTGTGTTGGTATGGGTTCAAATAACATTGTTTTTTTACCGTTTGTCGATATCTCATCTCTATCAAAAGTTATGCTCTGAAAACCAGGCGCGCAAGGCACACCATGCGAGAGGGAGAGATCGGGTGAGAGGGAAAAGGGGGCGGAGTCTCCCTAGCGTGTGTCTCTCTCCCTCCCCCCGCCCTCTCGCCCCCCTCTCCCCGCGCTTCACGGGCAAATCGGGGAAAATAGCTAAAATTCTAATTTCTTTTCTTAAATTCCTGAAATATTCGAATTAGTCACGTATTCTTTGCGGAGCTGGGTGCGAGCACTAGAAGTGCTCCAAACTCCTGTTCTTTTATGGTCGTTTTTGACCTACTCAAAGTGGACCGATCAAACTCCGCATCGGCCCACTAATAAAGGATGGCAATAGCTGCACAACAAGCCCTTGGTCGTTCGAATCGAAGCAGTACTCGATTTGCCCGCCCTCGGCGCAGGTTTTCCTCGATTCTCTCTCCACACCAAGTGGGCGGAGCTTGCGGTCTCTACGCATGGTCTCTCGTGGATCAGAGTCGCGGCGAGAGTGCCTGTTTCGAGTAGAGAAGGCACCAGAAGCCAAATGGCTCGTCGAAAACAAGCACTGCCTATGAATGCCTTTGTCCCGGAAGTCAACTCACCGTCCGACATGCATCTCCTTCCACTACTCGCCCTGCTCTGCCCTCTGCTCGTCAGCGCGCAGCAAACCGAGAACATCCTCTTCAAGTTGATCAACTACTGTCCCTACTAGAGTGGATAAAGGAAGAGGGAAGAGTGAGGGGAGAGGGATTATTCCTTGCGGAAGAGTGAGAGAGAGCGGTGATCCTTCCGGAAGAGTGAGAACTCTTCCGGAAGGGTCGAATAGACAGTCTTTCTAGAATACGGGGGATTTCGACATGGAACATCGCGCAACTGTGAGGGTTTTTAATTATGCAAAGATCATTTGCATTAACTACCCTGCGTGAATTTTGAGCAATTTTCCATTGCAATGACGTGTAAAAGGACTCACTTACTAAACATAACTCGCTCCGTTATCTCACCTAGACTGTCTATTATGCCCCGGTTTTGGATAAACACTATCGTAACCATCTACCGTGCCCTGACTAGCGTTATCCGCTCTGTAGCTAGATTATCGTTACCGGATACGGTACCCATACTACTCTACTCAACTATCTAACCCAGACTTTCTTACACGTTACCTTGTCCCTTTTCTACAGTTTTGGGATACGGTAACGGTGTACGAATACCCGGTACGATCAAGCGACACGGTAGTATGGCTTACGGTAGACGGGGGACGATAGCCGAATAAACGGTAGGGGTACAATAGTCCGGGTACGGTAGATTGATACCTTACCGTGGGTTACGGTACTGTGATACGGTTCCGTATCGAGGTTCTGATGAAAATCTGGAGAGGAGTGGTCTAGAGGGCCAGTAGAAGGATAAGTGTGTAAAGGTTAGACAACGGAGTATGGTAGTCTGGGTTACGGTATCGGAGTCAAGTGACTATTCGGAAGGGGAGCTGGAAAGGGGTATGGTCTGCATTGATCCGGAGCTCGTATGAACACTACAGAAACCATTCTGGGGGAAAAATTGAGGAGATGGTTCGGGAAACCCGTTAATTTTCAATGTGTCAAAATCGTCTCAAATCTATGCAAAAGATTCGCCTATGACTTGTTGATACTTCCTATGCAAATACCAAACTTATTTGCAAGCTATTCGCTCGAAAACAGCCCGAAACGCGTCATTCACAATTCTACTCTTCCGGAAGAGTTCGAATCCTTCCGGAAGAGTTAATCCTCTCCCTCTCACTCTTCCCCTCCCTCTCATTCCTCGCCGCGCGGAGAGGAAGACCCTGCCTTTCACTCTTCCTTTATCCACTCTAGTCCCTACGCGTTAAAGGTTAGAGCTCTTTGTCTACCCGCTGCTATAGCAGGCGCAGGGACGTTTGAAGCAGACATAACAGAGACTCTCTGAGACAATTGAGAAACTTTCTTCGGGAGTAGTGAGCACCGGCTGAGATAATCGATGAGTTGCCGTTCAGATCGTGGTCCGCACGGGCGACGCCGACAACGAGAGCGACGATTGCGGCCTGGAGATGTTCAAGCTCGCCTCGTCGAGAGATGCGGACAGATCGCGCCGGATCGACATGCCTAAAGACGCAAAGTTGACGTTGTCAAAGAGAGGCGGCCACACAGAGGCCATCTTCGGTCCGGCAACGCCAGAAGCGCAGAAGTACGAGATCAGCGTCGCCAACGGTTTTGACATCGGCATGAGCATTGTGCCGACCAGCCAGTATGAGTAAGTATCTTGCCGCTCTCGCCTGCCTGGTGAAGCTCTCGCCTGCCAGCGCGAGTGATAGCATCATTGCAGCATCTACGATGCCCTCACGTGCGCCAGCGAGGATTGCGCCGGCGACGTCGACGGCGTGCCCAAAACGAGCGTGGTTAGCAGAAGGATGCTGCAAAGTATCCATTAAAACGTGCACATTTCCCAGTACGGATTGGTGAGAATCGGAACCGGCTACAACATCACTTTCTGCCCATAGTCAGACAGATCCGAACATATCGACGTGCACACTTCCATTACCTTACAAGGGAATAACCTTTATTGTTATTTCTAGTGCAAGCTGATAAACAAATTTGGAGGGATCGGTGGGTTGTGAATGCTGTAGGGCTGATACTGGGAAAGTGTAATGAATAGAGTCTGCAAAGTAAAACGGGTAATGTGATCCGGAAATGATATTTTCGTCAGAACTTCCAGCTCTGTCGCAGTGACTCGAAGTGGTCTATTGCTGGATCAACCGGCGGAGCGCGGTTTCGGCTGAAATGATTGATAATTGATAACTAAAATCGTTTGACTAACTTCTTCGCAACACTGTGCTTGATGATAAACGACAAAATCAGTGGCAGGAAAGTCGTCAATGTAACGGATTCAGTGAAAATTTGCTTCTCAAGTGACGTTGGGTTGGAGACGAACTGAAGTGACTTTCATATGACAAATAAAAGTGATAGTTTGCCTTTCCATGCAGTAGCAGCGCGAATTCTGTGAACAGTAAAACAACCGTATACAATATCGGGGAAAAAAATAATGGCTTGCTTTATCGATGTTATGCACGATCATTCTCTTTAGCATTGTTTCTCTTCCGACTCGCTAACAACTCTAGTTCGTGCGAAAGTGTAGCGCATTTGTGCTATTCAGTTCTCTCTTATCTATAGTGCAACGTGTGTCGAGCATGAAGCTTCGTCTCAAATCCTCTTGAAGTTCTTCCTCTCTCTGATCAGAAATGCGCATCACTAATTCATAATTTATCATTTTTTTAAATAAAAGTCATTTAAATAATTTTTTCTCAATCTTCTCAACGATCTTCTCCGTCGCCCTCCACAATTCGTCCTGCAATCGCTCGTCTCTGACCAATTCCTTTGCCAATTTCTTCTCGTCGTCCCAGCAGCAATCCCAGTACCGGCCGGAGACTTGCGACAAATATTATTCCTTCTCTTCATTTCGTATTTTGACTCGACGTTTGATCATTTGTGCAGTCGAGCAAGCATTGATTCTTTCAAATTTTTGTTTTGTTTCAGATGTAGTGTTTAGTGATGTGCTTCAGTCTCAGGAACTAATATTTGGGAAACGAAAAATGAGTTAAATGTTGTTTTTTACGTTTTGTCGAGCGTTTTGTCGTTTGTTCGACATTAAATCAGCAAATATCTCACTCCAACAAGCTCATCATTCGTCGCACAGTAAACCGTGGTCGCCGCTCCCTGGTCGAGGATCTTGCGGAACGGCGCCGCCAACACGCCAAAGACTTTGCCGACCAGGCCCATGTTAGCCGTGATGTCTGCAAAGTTAATTTCATTATCCGATATTTCAGGATTTTGAGCAAAATTCACTTGAAATTGCATAAAAATCGAGCAAAATATTTTACGAGACTAGCCAAGATCAGCACTTTTCCGGTACTTTCTCACGTTGTATTGTTCTACTGGAGAGGAAGATTCACCTGGCAGAAGGGCAGTTGTCGAAGTATTCGAGAGCAAATTCGGGAAAAGAATAGACAACGCGTGGATTGTTTTCGAGCATTGGGTAAGGCTGCGTTTCATCGTATTAATGAATGAATATCTGAAAACCTTTCAGCGCGATAATAAATTGGAAGTAAGCCTTCTCTTGACAATGTCATTGCTGAATGTCATTATGATTATTGCAATCATTATTGCGTCAACACTCGCGATTCTCACTTTTTACCGCATCAAATGCTCCACGAAAATGTCGATACAAACAGTAAGATTGCAGAAAAAGCTGCTCGTCGCGCTCTGAGTGCAGGTGAATAACTGACGAAAATCTCTTCGAAATTCTCCTTTTCAGGCGGGAATTCCCGCCGTTTTCGTGTACATACCCTATCTGATGACGATTAATCTGCCACTGATGACGCTGTCCGTGCGCATCCTCTACGATTCGTGCGTTCTGCTCTCCACGGCGTTTCCCGTCTCCGACGCCATGGCTATTTTCCTGCTCATCACTGTTTACCGACAGGGCCTGATGGGTATGATTTGGAAGAAAAAAGCCGCAATCTTCCATCAGCCTGTCCAGCGATGCGCCGATTCCGTTGTCAGAATAAAGTGCCACTTTTCCACACTTTACCCAACTACCATGATTAAATGGGGGGGGGGGTCCATTCGATTCTCTCTATCGTTGCTTGCGGACCTCATTGCAATCTCCGAGCTATGCAACCCTCCATTCCTACCGTAGCTGAATCCACTAGTGTGGGCTCTGTTCCGCCTGTTCTGCATAATCGGGTTAAACACGGGCGAGGTGGTAGCGGACCGATCACTTCGCGATCCATTATGTGGAATTACCAATCCGTATCTTCGCTTCGAGTGCTCTCTGACGGTCGGATCCGAAAACATCGTGCTCAGTCCCACCGAAAACAACACTGCCTATATGAGAGGATTGGGCGGGCAAGGGTGTCAACTCACCTCGACATGCATCTGCTTCTACTGCTAGCCCTGCTCAACTCGCTTGTCTCTTCTCAAAAGCGCGAGAACATCCTCTTCACGCTGTACAACCAATGCGAATACTCGTTGAAGGTTAGAACTCTTTGCTTCAACCCGGGAAATCTCTCTAGAACCTCACAAATCAGAATCAATTGTGGTGAGAACTAGCTGAGATATTTGATTCCTCGTTCAGATCGTGGTCCGCACGAGTGACGAGTCCGACGTCGAGGAGGTCTTCAACCTAGCCTCGTCGCGTCGGATCGACATGCCAAAGGACCTAATGTTGACGTTGTCGAAGAGAGACGGCCTCACCGAGGCCATCTTCGACCCGACAAGGGGCAAAGTCCAGACTTATGCGATCAGCGTCGCCAATGGATTCGATGTGGGCATGCGAATCGTGCCGAAGGCCGAGTATGAGTAAGGCTTGCAATTCCCGGTAGAAGCACTTATTTTATCAACCAGGAGAGCGTCGTTTCCCCGCCTACGGCGGTGATTTCGGCACTCGAACGATTTTATCACGCAATTCCTAGACAACGCGACTTGAATACCCGGGGGATACAGACATACACCTGCGCTTTATTTAGAAGTGATGATGTCTGAGCGAAAAACGAGCAGATCTACAACATTAGTCTTGGATGGGCAATTAGGAAAAGGAAATGGCTGTTAGTGCGGGTTACACCATCAGCGGCAGCTTCATTTCAGCAACTTCGGTACCATCACGTGCGCCAGCGCGACATGCGGCGGCGAGGTCGACGGAGTGCCCCAAACCAACGTGGTTAGCAGACGAATGCGGCCAATAATCCCATTAAAACCTGCACATCTTCCAGACCGGATTTGCAAGCATCGGCACCGACTACGACATTCTTTTCTGCCCTGACGTATAGTCCGACAGAACCGAAACATCGACGACTTTGAATTTGATATCAATATTCTTTTCCTTAAAAGGATATGACTTTTTTGATATTTAAATTACAAATAGATAAATAAATTTGACGAGAGCGGTGGGTGGTGAATGATGAATTACTGATACTCTGAAATCATTATGACTAGAGTCCGGAATTCTCTGAGATCCGCATGCAAAGCAAAACGGGTAAAGTGATCCGACATGTGATATTTTCGTCAGATCTGCCAGCTATGTCGCAGTGAAGTGGACTATGCTTGGAGCTTGGGAACAACTCTTGCTAAGTGAAACAGCCTTTATGGACAAAAAATGCGAATGCATAGCTTTCTTCAAGGCGCGTGCAACGATTTTTTTAAAACCATGCTGAACAAAATTTGGAGAATTCTTTGAGAAAAAAATCACTGTGATTCACTTTTAACTTTCAGAACTATTTGTAATGACCCATGTTAGTTGCATATACATTAGTGGGTTTGTCAATTCGTACGTCCCACTCAAGAATAGATTGTGAACATTACAAGGATCAGCCCCTCGCGTGCGCATGTTGATGGCAATACCTACCATAGGAAGCGCGAGTCTGTATTTCACTTTCCAACTTCCCGCTGAAAACATTCACGAGCGTGGGCTTGGCTTCCATTTTTGCATAATCTGACCACGAACACGGTAGAATACCGATTTCTCCGCTATCCCTTATGTGGAATTATCAATCTCTCGATTTCGCGTGCTCTCTAGCGGATCGGAGTCGCAAAGGCGTGCTCGTATCGAGTAGAGAAGGCACCAAAAGCCAAATGGCTCGTCGAAAACAAGCACTGCCTATGAATGCCTTTGTCCCGTGTCAGCTCACCGTCCGACATGCATCTCCGGCTCTGTACGGATTTGCCGGACCCAAGCGATTTTGCCGGACCCAGGCGATTTTGCCGGACCCAAGCGATTTTACCGGACCCAAGCGATTTTGCCGGATCCAAGCGATTTTGCCGGACCCAAGGAGATTTTGCCGGACCCAAGTACAGCCTTGATGGAAAATCATAGATTGCTTCATTTTTTCACTCTTTTGCATAAGGATGACGTAATACTAGGCAATATTATTTTCTAAGCGTGTGAGTGCAACGCGCATCAGACTTGATGGAAAAGGTTAGTAGAGGTGGCAGTCGATGACCCATGAGAGTAATTATTCGAAGATCTGTGACCTATTGCAAAATGATGACCCAATACCCTGTTCTAGGAGTGGGACGCGCTCCAGACTCGAAGTAGAAGCATGTTGGAGATCTCATTCGAGATCAAACGAGACCCCATATCAGATTTTATTTTCAATCACTGAAAAGTATAATGATGATTTAATACTGTGCAATAATGAGTTCTAGGCTGTAGGAACGAATATCCCGAGTGACTCTCCCAGGCCTTCAAATAGAATCTGCAATGGGGCCTTGTGTGATCTCGAATGAGATCTCCAACATGCTTCTCCGTCGAGTATGGAGCGCGTTCCACTCATAGAACAGGGTATTGGGTCATAATTTCGCAATAAGTCACAGATCTTCGAATAATTACTCTCATGGGTCATCGACTGCCACCTCTACTAACCTTTTCCATCAAGTCTTATGCGCGTTACACTCACACGCTTAACATTAGAACATGATATTGATTAGTATTACGTCATCCTTATGCAAAAGAGTGAAAAAAATGAAGCAATCTATGATTTTCCATCAAGGCTGTACTCGGATCCGGCAAAATCTCCTTGGGTCCGGCAAAATCGCTTGGGTCCGGCAAAATCGCCTGGGTCCGGCAAAAACGATTGGGTCCGGCAAAATCGCTTGGGTCCGGCAAAATCGCCTGGGTCCGGCAAATCCGTACAGAGCCGCATCTCCTTGTACTACTCGCTCTACTCGTTCCTCAGCTCGTCAGCGCGCAACAATCAGAGAACATCCTCTTCAAGCTGATCAACTACTGCGAAGACGCGCTAAAGGTTAGAATTCTTTGTCTATTTCTCAGAGCGCAATAAGTAAGATAATTGATTTTTCGTTAAAATTCCCTTGTAGCAGTGCAGAGAACTAGCTGAGAAAAATTGATGAATTGCCGTTGCAGATCGTGGTCCGGACGAGCGAGGGCGACGATGAGGCGTTCAATGTTGCCTCATCGAGAGGTGCGGATAGATCACGCCGGATCGACATGCCAATAGGCGCCAACTTGACGTTATCGAGGAGAGGCGGCAGCACAGCGGCCATCTTCGGCCCGGCATGGGACGACGCACAGACGTACGAGATCAGCGTGGCCAAGGACTTCGACATCGGCATGAAAATCGTGCCGCTCAACAGGATCACAGACAAGTAAGGTCTTCCTAGTATATAGAGACAAACTCTCTCGCCCGGTTGACTGACGAGAGAATGTGGAGGATGAAGAGATAGTATGCACTCCTCATCGTACTCTCGTCTGCATCGCGACGCTGCGTATAGTTAGGAAATATGCCATGCGCTCTTTGATCTGCACATATCCGCCAAAAGTTTTTCCTACCCGGGCCCAAAGTAATCTCCCCAATATCAGGTACTTCGATACCATCACGTGCACCAGTGCCGACTGCGGCGGTGAGAAAGACGGCGTGCCCCAAACGAGCGTGGTTAGCAGAAGAATTATCCATTAAAACGTGCGCATTTTCCAGTCGGGAACTCCAGTCCATCGTGGAACCGACTACGACATCTATTTCTGCCCTGATGCGTAGTCTGACAGAGCGGAAAACATCAACGACTTTTTTGATATCAATACTGACTTTCTTTTGCTTAAAGGGAATAACTATTATTATTGTAATTGCACGCTGATAAACAAATTCGGAGGGATCGATGTGTAACTGATGCTAACTTATGACTAGAGTCCGGAATGCTCTGATATCCGGATGCAAACCAAAACGAGTAAAGTGATCCGACACGTGATCTGTTCGTCAGAACTGCCAGCTCTGTCGCAGTGACTCGAAGTGGTCTATTGCTGGATCAACCGGCGGAGCTCCATTACTCTATATTAGTATATCAAAGCGTCTGTCTGTCCGTCCGTCCGTCCGTCCGTCAGTCCGTCAGTCAGTACGTTTGTATGTCGGTCACGCTCATGTCAAAAACCCCTTTAACGATGTCGTACAGACCTGGGACCGGTACCAATCGACTTCCCATAAAAAGTTAAAGATTACAAATCAATACCTATTTCGTCATCATTACGCAATATTACGTCATCACTATGCAATAACCCGTTTTTTACGCCGTTTTCAGCGCTAACTTAACCAAAATGGCCGTGCGAGGTACCAAACAACTCCACGTGGTCAAACCTTTCATATTT
>LS532022.1:413657-453410 GCA_900490775.1 Pristionchus maxplancki | reverse complement strand
TGGAGTCGTCGTCGTCAAAGAATCCCGCACCTTGGAGTATGCCATTCTTCTGGTCTGTACTGTAGTTCAAAAGGGCCTCCAAGTAGGCCTTGTACGCGTAGTTGTTACAGTTGAACACTTGGTTATTGTTGATATCCACCTTTACTTGATTCAAAAAGGTATTTCCTCCGTAATTAATCATGGCCACATCAATGGGCTTTGTCTCGGTCTTTTGAGCATCCGTCGGGATATGTTCAATCTTAAATCGCATGTAGACATAAGTCTTGCTCATCTGCAAATAGCTCCGGGAATCTCTGATGTCAAATTCGAACGGGCCCGAATTCATCAGAGGTGTAGCAGTTGGAATGTCCAGCCATCGACTGCTCTCAAACACAACTTGAGTTGTCGGTACTTCAAAATAGTTGATCTCACTACGTGAGGATGGCGAACTTTTTACGTCTATCATTTTCCCACCTCCCATGATCCAAAGATGTCCTTCGTTCGCCGTTTACGCTTCACAGTCTTACTTTTACGTTTTGTCCGTCTTTTTACAGTTTTGCGGGGTTTCCTCTTAACAGTCCTTGTCTTCTTGCGTTTTGCCCCTTTTCTCTTCTTTCCTTCTCCTTTCTGTAGTTTCGTCACGGCTCTGTTTACCAGAGAGTTGTAGCTTTCCTTTCCACGTCGTTTCAAAGAGTTGGAAAACTTTTCACCAGAGGAGAGATCGTCTGCGATACGACCGCTCGCCAATAGCGCTTCCGTTCCAATTGACCGTCCCATTCGTTTGGCCAGAGGCAGAATGTATCCTATCAATTTTGAGACAATTCCTCCCAGACCAGAAGCACCCCGTTGATACGGGTATCCACGAAATCCAGATCCGTGTTGAAAAGATATTGCTTGTTCCGTAAATACGGTTGACCAGTCAATCGCAGAATCTGGATCAAACTCGACATGCATTTGCAAATACGACCGCACACTACAAACAAATTTATTCAAAATGATCCTTTTTTCGAAAGTGTAGTACAATGCAGACTTTTCCGGAATGGAAAGGAATGACCTCGTTTAGCTCATTTTTAAGTTCGATTTTAATCGATTCTATTTCTGCAGAGCGAACGGGTACATAATGGGGACGGGGTATGGTATGCTCAATGTTTTCTCCAGGAGTGCCCCTTACACACAAAACTTTTAACAATGGACACATCACATTGGAAAGAATCTGATATTCACAACAATCAGCATAAACAAAGATAAAATCCTTAGCCAGATGAACGGGATGTTTTCCTTCCACATCTTTCAACCTAATCACTCTTTCCAATCCTAGAAGGTAAGCAAGCTTATTCGAGAAGGCTACCTCAATCACGGGCGGTTCTAGCGTTATTCCGTGTTCTTGGGTCAAACGTAATGAACTGTGGGTATGTGTAGGTCTCGCCATTAAATGTCTGCAAACCGCCGCCCAGCACTTCATTCACGGCTGCCGTAAGGGCTTCACCGCTATCGTACGTTCCTGCCGGAACGGTCAAGATACGTGTGGAACTGCGAGTGCCATCTTTAAACAACACTTTAATGTTGTTTTCGCGCATTTCTTCATTTTCCGCCTTGCTGCTCAGCGTATCATAGGTGAAGGGGTAGATGATGTCTGTCAGAGCCACCTCGTACTTTCCACGCGTTAGCCGTAGTGGGGCGGGAAGTTGTGCTTTAAAATCTCCAATCAAATCCTCTTCATATGTATTACTCATCAAGGTCACGTAAAAGTCGGTCATGGTTTATCAGTTACAGGTTTCCACGGCAATCTTGCGTGTCTGAATGGTGGGGGCGGGAAGAATGTAACCGATGGATGAGGCAAGTATGGCAACCCAGAGTTTCTGGTCCGAGGTGCAGCCGTTCACGGTGAGATTGTAGATCGAAGTGATTACGACGGTGTACAGCAGTGTGACCTGTACCAGGTAGACAATCATGCTTTTAGACACGTTTTTATCACCAAATCGCCACTCTGTGCCAAAACTTTCCGCAAAACTGCCATTTTTCTCGGTTTTCATCGTTTTCTTCTCTTCCACAGTACAGGGTCTTGCAAAGGTAAATCCTGCTCCGTTCATCGTAGTCTCGGGTGGCTGGCAGACCGTATCGTTACAGTAGTCCATCGTAGAATGGCACGAGCTCCGTCTCGTATACTATCGAGTCAATCTCTTCTCCGTGCAGATCCTCTATTATATAGGCCGGCGGATGCTTGAACAATAGCTTCTTTATTCGAAAAACCTCGCGTGTGTACCTTTCGCGGTATCCTTTGCGAAATGTTTCACCTTTTATGCCCAACCTCACGGTATCACCAATTTTTAGCTTATGCGTGGGTATAAGCTCACTTTCTGCACCGTAAAGAGTTTTCCACACAGCAAGCGCATTTCCCTTGTTAACATCTCTGGGCGCAATGCCTCCAATGGTACGGTTGGGTGTGGCGTTCAGTCCACTTACGGTATCCTGAAGAATGTCTATCCACCGTAGCGTCTGGTTTTGTGTAAAGTATCTGTAGAACTTGCTCTTCACCCTTTTAACCGCATTCTCGGCCAAACCACACTTGACATCGTGATTCTTCGGTATTCTATGATCAATGCGATATTTTGCAAGAACTTCTTGAAATGGTTTAGCGATGAATTCCTTCCCCTCGTCACTATACAGCCTGAAGGGGACACGCTTGTGTAGCTGCAGCATCTTTTCGTAAACTTCTGCAGTTTCTTTGCCCGTTTTCCGTTTCAACGGCAAACACATGATGAAACGTGACAAAACGTCGATTACCACCAGTACATAGGCGTAATCGTCGTTCGAAGAAGAAATATCTTGCAGGATGCACAAATCCGCTTGATGATCGCTGTCAATCCATGAAGATCGAGTTCTTCCGGTTATGTTCTTCCGAAGAAGTGGGTAGTGTAGCGTGTATGTTTGACTTGAATGAAGATATTTGTTCACATCCTTGCGAGTTATGCTATTATCCACCTTTCTAACGGACGCATGAAGTTGACTCGCACTCGAAAACCCGCCCGAACTCTTCAGGTCGGTGTAAATTTTGTTTATGAGATTAAATTGGCGTTCCTGCCGCATACGGGCCAACTATCGGGAATGAGTGGGCCATTCTTGCACGGTAAACCCATCACCCCCTTCGACAGTCCACACGCGTGATTTATTTCCAATCATCTCAAGCGGAAAGTTTGCATGTTTCAAATAGTTGGCGAAGCGTGTGGCGCCTACGGGCGCACGCGAATTCCACCTGCGACCGTCAACAAAGTCACGAATAAGCTCTTGCAGATTGGCGTCAGGTAGAACCAACCCCCGAATCATCAACTCTCCATCTGACGATTCCGAGAAAATGTCGCTTCTTTTCTTCAAAAAACCCCTCATGTACTCCTCCTTCTCCGCGACGGTCCTTATGACAGGCAATTTCGGCCGAATAGTACTGTCGGCAGACGGCTGCGAGGCCAGGGGCGTCTTCTCACGATCCTCCTCTTCTACTGCCGTCTCTTCTTGTCCGTTTTCGGCTATTACAAGTTCTGGCTCGGGCGACGGAAGGGGAATTTGTACAGGCTGCACCTGCGCAGACGTGCTTCCTCCATGAATAATACTTGTAATCTTGCGCAAAACATCTGCATACTTGTTCATCTTCTCATCCTCGTTCATCTTGGCATTTTGAAGGAGCTCTTGCAAAGCCTCTTCCTGGAGCTGCAAATGACTCTTGCTCACGGGCGTAGACTCGGTCGGTGAGGCATGTTTGCGCAGTTTGTCGTACATCTCTTCGGATACCAGTCTCATTTTATTGAACGACATTCTCTATCAGCTTAGATAGCACACTGATCACTACGGGCACAAGGGTGGCGAGTAGCACGCCTCCGCCCTTTTGATTCAAAGTGGCTCTCGCTTTTGAAACGGAACGTATTCTGGCGAGAATTCTCATCAATGTTGAGTGTGATTTAAGTTTATCACGCATTCGGCTGTCAAGTTTGAGTTTACCCGCAAGAACATTTCAAATTGCCTCAATCAGACAAACAATGGTATTATCATCCAAACTGTTCAATATTTCCGACAACTCTTTATCACTGCCACTTCGCTTCAGCTCGTACAAATCCGTCGACACGCGCATATTCCATCTTGCTGTTCTTCTCATTTTGGCGTATAGCAAAAAGTGTCCTGATTGGGAAAAATGTTGCTTCGTAGTCTAAACCGGTCGTCGGTGGTTTTGTGTAGGTCGATAAGCAAATAGGAATGCGGCTCTTTTGTACAGTCGTCGTAGACGTTAATGAAGTAGTTCCGATTAGTAGGGAACAGCTGTGTGGCCAGATTTCGTATAGACAGACGGTCCTGTGTGTTTTTAAACAAAACAAGGTACGATGAGTGCATACGTAGATTTCTGATCGTTTTTGAATAAAAAATCGAGTGAATAATGGCAATCACGCTCATATCAAAATGATGTGAGCAAACGGAGAAAAGCTTCTCAGACTCGGCCCACTTGTCCATAGGCACCATTAGATCGTCCAGCACCAGCAAGGGCTTCAATCCTTTCAAACTTTTCAATTGTTCAATGGTGGGCAGACCTTCGACCATTATGACATCATCGCGAACAGTCAGCCATTCGTAGTCGGGCTGAAACTCGCTATAGCAGAAGACGATTCTACCCGGTCGGAGGCCGTACACGCTCTCGGGTGATCGGAGAATTTTGTGCACAAGTGTGCTCTTTCCACTGGCGGACGGACCGCTTATCAGTGCACAGCTGGGCCAGGCCAGGGTCATTTGCACAAATGATTTATTCCAACAACAATCATCCATAACAACAACAACAACAACAAGGGTAATGTTCAACAGGTAAAATCGGTTACAAATAGTCTAATTTACAGCAAACAAAGAAATGGTTCCTAAAACATGATTGAAACATGTTAAAAGTGTAAAGTATGTACAAAAAATGACATTTGATACAGAAAAAAGGGTAAACAGTGAGATAGCAAACAAAACAATGACAATCACAATTTCGAAAATAGCAAGGAAACAAAGAGGTCAGAAACGAGTCATGCCGGGCCCCCCCAAATTATTGTGAAACAAAGAAGAATCATGTGTTCGAAAACAGGCCGGGACGGGCCCACGATAGATGGGAAACAAAATGAGGGAAATAAAGAGTTGGAACAGGCTGGGCCGGGCCCACGATAGATGGGAAACAAAGTGAGGGAAATGAAGAGTTGGAACAGGCCAGGCCGGGCCCACGATAGATGGGAAACAAAAAATGAGGGAAATGAAGAGTTGGAACAGTCCGGGCCGGGCCCACGGTAGATGGGAAACAAAGTGAGGGAAAAGTTAGAAACAAGCAAATCACCCGCTCGGGCACGAGTCAATGGGGGGGGGCCTCGGCATACAGTAAGAGAACATGGTAAAAATGGACAAGTGTGCGGTGTGAAGAGTATGGATGCGGACATTTACAGGGCACTATGACCGTAGGGGAGGGTGCTCATATCGGGCAGGATTACCCTCTTATCGAAAACGGGCCTGAACTTCTTGACCTCATGGTACGAGTAGAGTTCATGCTGGCGATCGGACGAGATCTTGAAGTACTTCACCTCGACCGGCTCCGCCGTCTCCTTACGGGCGAGCGCGCGGGCGTTGGCAAAGATCCGATCGAAGTCGATCTTTCCCTGCGCCTCCTCCGTCATTGTGAAGCCGCGGCATTTAATGCTTTCGCGAATGGTACCGTCGACGACCTTCTGCATGCGCAGCGCGTACACCTTTAAGAAATGAGAGATGAGGGGAGGGAGGAGGGGAAAGGGGGGGGGGGCGCGCTGCCCCCACTTACTCACTTTGGGCCCCTGTGACGCAAACTCCACACACTTTGTGCCCTCATCCAGCTCATTAGTCATCTTGCCCAGCGTACTTCCCATCATGTCCGCCAGCGGATTCGGCTCCGATTCTTTGTGGGCAAATATTACCGAATCGGTATCTGCAAAGCAATATCAATTAGTCCAGGGCGACGCAGAATAGCGCTGTTTTGTTTGCAATTAGAGAAAAACGTACCACAGTACAAGAGGCGGTCGGGGGCGATTCTCTCCAGAGCCTCGTACAGCTTGACGCGGGCGTACGACGTGGTCAGCGCCGAAATCGCCATGGAGTTGGTAGCCAGCGGCATGGCGGCATCGTCGTCCTCGCAGTACTTGAGCTCCACACGATCCCCATCCTTGATGACAGTGAGAGACTTGAGCTCCACACCCGGCGATGTGATCACTTTGTGAAACTCGGCATACGAGCTCGTGATCAGCGCCTTTATCCTCTTGAACCGCTCTCCGAATTTGCCCCACTAAACAAACAAACTTGACAATTTGTTTTCTAAGTTAAAAATTGCCATAGAGTACACTTACAAGGCAATTCATGAGTAGTTTGGTGCTCGACCGAGCCGGGGCATTCTTCTTTATTTTTTCCTTGTTCAATCTGATGCCCTCCGCCTTGAAAAAGGACTCGAGATACGCGTCCTTTTGCTCTTCCGTCTCTACACCCTCTGGCCAGCCGGATGCCTCCTAAAAAAACGGGTCGGTTTGGCACACCCTCCCCACCATAGCTCCGCTTACCGCCTTCTTCGCTTGAAACGCATCCACATATTTCGAAAACACGCCGTGCTGGCGCACCTCGCCCGTCTCGGGATCTCGCTCGTATGTTAACCACTGATCATAGTGCATCGCCTGTTAAAAAATAAGTATTTAAAATGGATAAAAATGTAGTATGTTTACTTCTATGCATTCTACAATACGGTAACCACGGTCGAGCGCGAGACGAATTTCAGGAGTAGGCCATGTCCCCAGCATGGTGCGCTGCTCATCCGTGTGCGTGCACGTGGTCTCCGATTTCTCACGAGGGCACACAGGGCAAAGATCGAACATCAGCTTCTCGGCTTTGTACGGGAGCACTGGCACAAACAGATTGCGTGGGGGGACTATCTGTAAAAAAGAGAAGGAGTGTTTAGCGATAAATGTCAAAGGGGACAGTTAGAAAGAAGCGAAAGAGATCTTACCCGGCACATGAGGAATCCGTTCACTTCCAGCTGATCGGAGCGTGTGATTTCACCCTTTGGAAGTTGGTCTCTCTCGATAATTCTGGCTCCTCCAACCGGATACGGCATGTACTTTTGCACAGAGGGGTATCTGTAAGGGTAAGTAAGTTTCATAAAAAAAAGATGAATAATAAGAGTTAGCTGACAATGATGTAAAGTCGACATAGATTATTGTCCATCCTTTTTCAGCTTTGTAATGAAGACGAAAAACTTCTGTACGCCCTCCGAACATGGACAGATTGAGGTTGATGGGATCCTGACATTGCAAAAGTAAAGTTTACACCCCTCATACTCTAGCACTAACATAGATGAGATATTCCTTGAATATTTTGGACATTTCCGAATCCTTATTCTTCATTTCCTTTAAAAGAGAACACTCCCAGACGATGTCTAGCCCATCCACGCGCTGACGAATGTACTCCTCTCGCAGTCGATCACGCGTACGAATGGCAGTGGCTGAGGTTCCTCTCATGGTCGCCGATGCGGTATACTTGCAATCATGCATGTGTGCGAAACACCCTTAATTTGAACGGTCATAGGTTTACACCCCTCACGGTATACCTTTGACCTCAATAACCCTTCCTCTGCCCTCATCGATGAAACCGTCCACAAAGTAGTTACCAATCTGATTATTGAAATGATAAATCAAAAGTAGACGAGTACTGTCTAACCTTCTTCTCCTTATTTGCAGACGCAGCATCGCGAATAGTCAATCCCTTTGTTCGGCGAAGGAACTCAAAGTACTTGAGCGCCAGTTTAGATTGTCTCCTCTGAATTTATTAATTTTTTTCACAATTTACCCCCAAGTCACCTTGAGATTTCGAGGCTTATCCACAAGCAACGTCTTCTCCTTGAGAAACTTCCGCCTGAAGCTTGTCATGCAGGCAGACGCGGCTGTGAGACACTCGTGAAGCGGCCACACATGTGCGATTTGATTCATTTCCTCGGAAAATTTGACAATTCCTTCGGCAAGAAGCAATACGTCCGAGAAGCAATAGTCAATGATTTCCTTTAAAAAAACATTTTTTTATGAGAAAAAGAATTATGAAACCTTTCGGAAATCAAAGATGTATCCCTCTGCCGTTCTCTCTGCATGCCACTTCTCAAGACTCAGTCTCTTCTCCTTTGACAAATTCTCCGTTCCATACTGACTCACCGGTGGTAGGGGGCCAACGTATGAGTAGTTGGCGGGCAGATTGAACAAATGCGGAAAGAAACCTGTAAATAGAAAGATGGGTAAACAAAGGCAAAGGTAGGGGAAAATAAGAGAAATTCACCTTTCTTTCTCTCCCCCAGGTCAAACATCTTAGTGAATGACGAGAGTGCACAAGGGAGAAAATTGAGAGAGTCGACCCCCTGGGTCTGGCCGAACTTTGCCGTCATGATCTTCATTCCTGCCAGAATGGGCTCATCCACGTATGCGGCATCATCCTCATCAATGGTGGGCTCACGAAGGACTTGATTGACAAGTAGATGACCGTCGTAGCCCTTTAGATTATGGGCAACAAGACGATAGCCCGCCTGAGACGGTTCCTTGAGCCATTTGAGCAACAGTTTGGCCGGCTGTGCGAGGGGGTCATCAAGGCTGTGCCACACTTTCAAGCGGTCCGCCCCGCACAATGCACATGGCGGAGGGACGTCGTGAACAGTGGTAGGCATATCCTTCCAGCAGAGTCGGCAACATTTCAAGACGATGCACAGATTGGCGACATGCCGAGAACGCGAACCATCAACAACCATTGTACTCTAGAATGAGAAAAAATGGGGTTGAGTGGGCAAGGGGGGGGGTACCTCAAAGTCTACAAAAATACTTTTTGCAGGGAAATCCGGATCGGCCAATTTGAGTGGGCGAAGGTAGCAGTCTGTATGCTCAATGGGACGGCTCTCATTGCACGACATGCAGAACTTCCACCCGCATCTTTAACAACCTTTTTGTTAGCAAATGGGATTCCCTTTGAAGTTGAATACCTGTGCTTGTTCCTTCTCCCCGTTCTCTCGTAAGCAGGCTCCTTGCACAAGGGACATATCTGAAATGTCAATCAATTACTCCCCCCTCGTTGTTTGCGCGACAAGGCAAGAACTTACTCTATTAGTCATACACGCACTCTTCTCGGCCCTCTTGCCATAGGGTTGCTTGTGTCGTCTATAGCACTCGACACTTAGGAAGGTTATTAGACACTCATTGCAGGTTGTTGACGGCCCTCCAGTTCCCTTACAGTCTGGTGTATCAAACCATCCACACAGATGACAACGTGTGGAACACTTGTAATGGTCCTCATGGTTTGAGTACGAAAGCTTGCAATTGGGGCAGACATGTTTGGCGCCTGAAATTAGAATTGCGGATTATGGGTAGAACCTAAGTTGAAATAGATAACCTCACCCAGGAAAGAGGCGAGATGTTTGATAACATCGAAGTGGTAGTTCTTGTATCTCAGGGCGAGAACTCGATCCTGTGCAACAAAGGGGCCATGCCATAGGGGTTCCAGAGTCTTTCCCTCAGCCAACACCATAATTTGATAATCTGGTAGGATATCCTGAGAAGTGCCAAAGATTAGTGTAATTGCGGGAAATGAAATTTAAACATTCATCTATCAACTAAAATATAGATTTCACCTGGAACTTTTGCAGGTCCTCCGGATTGTAGTTAGAGGTTTTGGTAACACCTGCTCTCGTCATTAGTTCGTCACTTTTGAGAAGGAGTTTATGCCGATAGCGAGTGACAGAGCGGTAGTCATCCCCGCGCGAAGGAGTTCCTCCTGACCTTTTCCCGTTCGAATATGCCAGTGCAATAACAAGAGCCTTTGGAAGGCACATGTCAGGACCTGGAAGTAAAGAAAATTGAGAAATACTATTTTAAAAATTAGTACCTGGCACTAGGGTGATGTTTTGGCTCTCCGACGGACCGCCGTCATGCGCGGCTCCCGATGCCTCGATAGTCTCCACAACTACAGTTTTGACATATCCCTGAGGCCGGACAAGATTATTTCTGACAAGTTTAATATAAAAAAAAGTACCTCCTTAGAGAAGTTTATACTGGGAGAGCCCGACTGCATGATCTGGAGCATTTCTATGCGAACAGCAGCGGGGTCAAACGATCTGATTTCTCGAAAGTCGATCAGTTTGTAAGTTGGCATCCCCTCCCATCGAAACTCAATTCCGAATAAATCGGAATCTTTCTTTGACTCCGTAGCCCTATCGAACACGACGGTAACCATCGCATCGATGAGATCTTCGAATGGTCCGGAGAATGAATCAGCATTTGAGGAAAATTGAACTCGATGTGATAGCCCTGTCATCTTGAGTTCTCGGACATAGACCTCCTCCGGCGAGGAGATGGAAAAATACTTGGTGTAATCCTCGACCTGAGAAAAGTGTAGAAAGTAATGTATGAGGGAAGACTATTTGAGTGTCTGTCCGGTTAGTGTATTGGTTAAACGATGGATTGGAGAGTATGAAACACACACACACATTTTTCACAGACGTAATATACGGCATGACAAAAAACCAATGTTTTGCACTTTTTAAAAAGTTAATTGTTTACCTGGAGTGGGGAGTCAATCACAGGATGGTGTGAGGGCACGATTTGCTCTTCATTCTGAAATGTCACAGTTTAAAAATGACATGGGGGGGAATACACCTCTATCAAGTCCATATCGGCAATAGAGATGGGGGAATTCTCCACGACATCATCATTCATGTCCGGATCATTCTAGATAGACCATAAGCACTTATTATAGAGGAGAATACTATATTACCTCCTGCTCTATTATTGTATTATGAAAGTTAGAAGTGCTATCAATATTCAGTTTCTGTAAATTAAAAATAGTTTGAAAACACATGTATAAAATGGAAAACCTTGTATTTGGTAGACGATTGACCATTCTCAGCGAAATCGGCGAAGAGCTTCCGTTTCTGATTAGTTTAGATAATTTTGATGACCTTTTATAAACGTTTACCTTTGAGCGGGAGTTGATTGTAGAAGTTGTAGGAGGAGAAGGGGGTCGGGCATAAACCTTACGATTTCTCAGTCTACGAAGAGGAACCGGAGGGGGACTCTGAGAGAGATGTGATGGATAAGCGCCGGAGGGGGGTGAAATACCCATGTGTTGAATGATCGTGGAATAGAGGAATACCGACGACGTGAAACAGTGATACGTCTGCTCTAAACGAGGAGAACAATGAATAATGGATCGAAAGAAGTATGTACCTTGTCCGGAGAGATGGTTTGTTGACGAGGTGGATCACCTCTGAGCAAATGTTCCACATCGGTCTGACAATTTAACTAGTATTGGAAAATTGAAAAAAACATCACTCTTCTTACCCATCCCCTCCGTGTTATGTCATCAACATCCAAATCATCCATATTTACCACTCCGTTACTCCAAGCCTCATTAAAGTTAGAACACAACATTTCCTCATGGTTCTGTAATAAAGAGGAAGTGTGAGGGTCATGACTAATTCCAAAAAAAAACAATTACCCATCCTTGAAATGATGGCGAGACAGAACGAGCACGACGATTACGAATTCTTATGAGTTTAGTCTGAACATGTGAATGAATGGGGGGGGGGGGATACTAGTTACCGAGGTAGGGGGGAGGGAGCTCTGACGAGGATTATCCTTAAGCAGCGCATTCAAATTCCACTAAAAATTAATGAATTTTGGTAAGCACAAGAAAATGTAACAACATACCCCAGCCATTCGATTGGCATACCACAATTTAAGATCCTTAGGACCGTAGCGCTCAGAACCCGTAGTGTCTATTTCCATCATTGAACAGCCGGGGTTCTGAGTATAGATTAATTCAACGACGATGATGAAACAAGAAAGTTGTGGCTGGCACCAAGAGTGGCACGGGCTCTGATTGGATGATAAGATCTGTGCCAGCTACCTCGGGTGGCACGAGAGTTCCCATGGCCGGACGCTGATTGGATAACGAGAGTGCGTAGGGGGGAGGAAGAATGAGAGACCGAAAAAAACTGTCAGTTCATTAGTGCAACATGTTTACGTGCGAAGATGGTTCGTCTACGATGGCTCCTAATTCTACTCCCTTCATGGACGGTCAACACATTACGAACGTGAACTCGTACAATAGACAGCCGATTGCGAGAAAAAGAATAGCGCCCGACGGAAAAGGCTATGCCAAGGTGAGCGAGAAAGAATGAGGAATAGCATGTGGGGCTAATGAATATTGATTATGGTTTGGCTTATTGGCGGATAGATTAAAAGAAAGAGTGAAGGAGTAGGGAGGGGGGGGCCTAGGCGAGATGGAGTGCAACACATAGAGAGAGCATGCATGTGTGAGTGGCATAGAGTGAATCATGGCAAGAAAATGAAGATGGAAATGGTTTGACCATTTCAGCCGATGACCAACCCTTTGGATGAATTCTTCACCAACGGGAACCAGGAGAAGACTGAGAAAAGCGATGGGAAACAAGTATTCATATTTCACATGGCAAAGGGAGCCGTTGTCAATATCACATCAAAGTGAAGTTTAATGAAGTTTAATAGTTCTGTGTATTTATGGCTATAGACTTATTTCCGTGTGTAAGTTAATAATAAATGATAAAGGGATTCATTTTATTTCAACAATGCTGATGCTCACGGTTGATTCAGAAATACAATAATCACGTCACTAGTTCATTCAACAATAACGATTCATGATCTCACGGATCAACATCAAGACATGTCCATGGAGATTTAGCCCCTGTAATCTGGTAATCTCCTCCTCAGGGTCTTGTGGCTCTCGCGCCCATCCGCTCCCCCAGCTGAATGGGTATATTGTAAAAAGGAATACAAATATATTTTTATGTGCCATTGTTTATTAAAATTAAAAAAAAACCTACATAAGGTCAGTTGAAGAGATTGCAAGGATGTAGGACTCCTGGGTTTGAATAAGGGCCGTAGCAAGTTCGGGGTACTTAATGAACTGGAATACGCTAGTTTAAGACACTTAAAGTAAAGGGAAATAAGTCTGAGGACTTACTTTTTGACATATGAAGAATACCGTTAATTTATAATGGATCGATGCCCTTGAAGTGAGAGGTTGTGAATCGACAAGTCCTGAATTTATTGTTGTAAAAGATATAGATTAGAACAGAAAATTAAAGCAATGATTACATAAGGGGAAACGTACGTGAGATATTTGCAGCGACAGCTGCGTCCACCGAGGAGTACGTGACTCCTCGGTGGACGATTGCGGCCGAGAACGCATTAGACAGTGGATTTAGCTGATCATTGAGTGTCACGCTGACAAAACGAGACATGTCTCTCGAATGGAATGGAAAACGGGTGTACCGTTTGGCATTTTTATTGGGACCGAGGAAGGCTTGTGCGGTACACGTCATAGAGCAGTAGACATAGGGGGAGAGCTGATTCCGGCAGAAGATAATTGGAACTGATTGGTAAGTGTTTGAATAGAGGAGCTACCAAGAGGATGACTGTAATAATAGAGGGATGTTTCACAGTAAGAGTCCACGGTGTAACTTTTATTTTTTTGCAGAAATTAAGAAAATTGACCCAGTGGGGTAAAAAAAGGTACGGGGTAAAATTGCTTAATAGGCTGGGGAGAATAACGAGAATAGAGGGAAATGGGACGAGCTAATTGAACAAATGTAAAATACAAGACATTTTTAAATGAAAGGCTTGATTGTGCGGGATAATTGCCAAAAGGTCATTTTTTGTCGGTACAGCTTTGAAGAGATGACCATCGTGACTCTCTCAATGTACACGCTATTTCGTAACCCATGCCTCCTCCTCACCTTTGTAGATCCCGCCCCATTTGTGAGAGCAGGATCCTTAGTATCATTTGTTTTCCTTCATGTTGCGCGGTCATGTTATATTCACTGTCTGCTCACAGCGTAAATATTTGCTCCGTAATTGCTGTTTCTTTTTACAGTTTCCTTACTCATCCATTCTTATTTGTTGAAAGATGGCACCTGCATCTAACGCCATTCGCAAGTCCGGAGATCGCAAACGCGCAGTGGAAGAAGAGACTGTGACAGAGGGAGAGAACAAGAGAACGCCCGAGGAAACGGTAAGTGATTAGCGTATATTAACGTCGTATGTAAAGCTGTTTGAGTGTACGATGGTTGATTCATGTTTCTTTTTTCAGTTGGCCAAGTATCCCTTTGCGGAGCCCAAAGATGATGACAAGTGCGCGGAGTTCTCCCAACATTTTATGTCGTACCAGCAGCGTGGACTCTTCCTGACCCTGTGTGACGAGTGTGCTAGAGACACTCAAGGATACTCTAAGCAGGTCCATCACAACGGTAAATCTTGTCTTACCGTAGTTATGTGTCGTTCATGCATTCACACTGCCAGACGTAACAGTCAGACCATGTTTTTCAATATTACATTGAAGAATCTTCATGACAAAATTCAGTCTGGAAATAACTAGATGTGCCATGTCTGACCTCTAGTTGAGTCCCTGTCCAACGTTGTTAACTTTTTGATTGCGAAACACTTATTGTGAAATATTTATTGTGATGATAAATAAGGATGGGAGAAGACTGGCACAGAAAACACGTAAGAACACGTTTGGAATGATGAGTCACAAAGAAAACGTGTAAAAACCTGTAAAAATGAGCGGGAAAATGTAGCTCCGCCCTTATTTTTATTCATTTCTCCCTTTTACCTTTGCGCGTGCGGTTGACTCTGATTTCTCTCTGATTTATTGATTGATTATTGATTGAAATAGTGTGAGCGGCGGGAAAAAAAATAGCTCCGCCCCTTTGATTGACTCTGATTCATTCATTGATTTTTAATCGATTTTATTTTGAGTAGATCATTATTGATTGCGCTGACTAATTACGCCAGTCTTTGACCTTTAAGATTTAAATGTCAAATGAGTCATTAAAATGTCGGTAAGATCAAAGAACAAAACGATTCCCACGATGAATCATTTTGTTTTGATTCCCACGATGAGTCATTTTGTTTTGGCGGCGAGATCAAAGAAATGACTCATTATGGGCGGCAAAGATAAAAGGGTGATGACTCATTTGACCTTTAAATCTTAAAGGTCAAATTTAGGCGTAGTTAGTCAGTATTATCTCTCTTGCGTCCAATCAATGAAACACCAAAAACTAATGAACTTTTGTCGCCTGATTGAAATAGATGTAATAATTGTAAAATTTGAAGCTACCATTATGTACGAAAACCATCGAATCGGAGCTGAGCCAATGGACGATTTTGAAGGAAGAATTTGACGGAACGATTTTGAAGAAAAATTCAGCTGCTCTTCTCGGAAGAACTCTGCATGTCTTTTTTCAAAATTTACGAATCTAAAATAAATCACCTGGACGAACGCTGCACAGGAGATGGCTATTTTTTGCAAGCCAAAAAACATGACGACTGAGCGAAACGAAAATGAACATCGATATTCATTAGAATGTATTTTGCAATTTGTCAGTGTGAAATTCAAATTTTCAATATTTATCAAACCGCTTGTAAAATGAACACGGGTGTTCAGCTTTATATTATGGACATGAGAAGTCATCAGTATGATTCCGTCACCAATAATGTCAGCTCACACCTAAGAGGGTACTAACAATAACTCATTAGCGATTACTCACTCAGTGCGCCGCTTCTTATTCATTGATCAATGCAATCATGCAAAACACTTGTGACAAGATCAAGTAACGCAGTGAATCTTCGATTCCTCGTCCGACCATTCCCATTACCTCTTGTCATAATTAAATTCCCTGAGAGAAAACCGTGTAATTGTTGATGCGGTGTTAGCGTTCACTCCGCCTACGAATATTTCGCGCGCACCGAGGCGCCATTCCCTTTCTTTATTCGATCGAGAATGGTGACTATCACTGGTCCTCTTATTGTCGGAGGGGTCTTCGCAAGCCTTGCAGTTATCGGGGTACTTTTCCGATGTTGATTAGTCAATTAAGGCGTCATTAGGCAACTAATTAGGAGCCTGTTCAGCTTATCATGAACGTCGTTATGATACTGACGATCTACCAGGGAGGACTTCTGGGCGCCAAGGTATTGTCCAGCCTAGGAATTTGAGTGCCCATTCTTAGGCCGATAATAATTATGTCAGGCCAGTCCGGTGTACATTCTCTCGACGCAAACTATGCTCATGGACATTCTGATGTTCCTCACCCATCTGCTGTACCAGACGCCGTCGGTCATGGTTCAGGTTGGTTCTGACTGTGTGCAGTGTGTTGACAATTTGGAATGCGCCTCTCTCATTTCGAATGATGTCTCGCCGATCAGAGAGACGAGAGAGCACGCGAATTGAGGAGAGACGAATGCCGATTTGTATTTGTACTACGGTAGGATAAGCATTGAACCGCATACGGGCTACCGTAACTGCAGTGTCAAACGTGTGAAAGGAATCGCCCGGGTGCTCTCACGACCATGGTTCCGCGTCAAAAAGTAGAGTGACTTCTCAGCGCGACCTCTTCACGCCTTCCGTGGACGCCCTCTGCGATTTCCTCCTCATGTACTGCTGGTTTCACAATTCGCTCAGTCACATCTTGATCGCGCTCAATCGGTGAGATTATTCCCAAGTGAATTCTGTTCGAGAGCGAATTAGTTGCACTGCCACCCCTGTGAACAAAATCGTGAGATAAGGAAGTTGGCGTGATCGTTGATGCACGGATTGCGCCCACTCTTACTATCGTTTTACGATGAAAACAACAACCGAGTAATATTACAGATTATTCGTCATCGTGTTCAGACGACCGGATCTCTTCACGCGCCAGAGAACTCTCGTTCTGTCGATCATCCAGAATGCGATGGCTGCTGCGCTGTCCGGATCGACTGCGTTTATGACGCCTTGTTGCAGGTTTGCCCCAAAATCAGCCCAACCAAAACGTATCTCCTCATTTTGATAGCGTTAGAGATAGAGACCACAACGTCATTCACCAAAGTAATTTAGGATCCTTATTTTCTTGCCTAATGTGATGCTCTAGCACTGAATAAGACTATGCTTTTTACCGATTGGCAAAATCTCATCTCTAGGCCGAGTTATGGATCAAAAACCACTCTCGCGGAGCACAGCGGGGAAGGGGTAGAACCCAGGACGAGGCAAAAGTGGGCGGAGCCTATTTCTAGCCATAGCCCAAAACTAAAAGGCCATAGCTTCCGCCAGTCGAGCTGTGAGCTGTGCGACGGTTGGAGAGGGGAGCGAGGTGAGGCCGCTCCGGGGCGCGCACTAGTCACGCCGGGTTAGAAACAGCGGGCGGAGGGGGAGGGAGGAGGAGGGACGGAGGGACGAGAGATCGGGGGTCAGAGAGTGATCGCGCTGCTAACGGGAGTAACGGCGAAAAATTCAAACAGCAGGTACTATTGAAAAAGGCAACTAATCTTTGATCTCTCTTTTCTAAAAGTCGTCTAAAATAAGAATGAACAACATACGAGACGAGCAACCGTGCACGATAGCTAGAAACGACTAAAACACCTATCTTGGGACACGTTTTCTCATTTTTGACCTAATTAAAGTTGTCTGATCAAAGTGCTCGTTTGGTCATTTGTGAAGGATAGTAATAGCTACAAAACAAGCCCCTGCTTGCCCATTTCTGTTGCGAATTCGCAAAATAACCGCCACTGTCCCGCTTTTCCTCGATTCCCTATCCCTCGAAAGGGGGCGGAGCTTGCGGTCTCTAGTTAGAGATACAATTATTGGTCTCTAGTTAGGTCTCTAGTTAGAGATACAATAATTTCCCAGACCTTTGAAGAGAACTAAGATTGCTAACCAATTACTATCTCAGGATCAGCTTCTCGTGGGCATTCTTCTCATACGAGTACATGACTGTGGTAATTATTCCATTTTTTTCGAAATGAATTCTGCGATATTCCAGACCGGAGTTCCCAACTACTCTGCAATGTTCACGATCCCACTAGAGGCAGTATCCTCGCTGATATCTATGGCGTCTTACGCTGCGGTGGGTAATAGTTTGAAGCTTTTCACACATTCTTGAAAATCTGCAATGACCAATGATCGAGAAGTGGCTGAGAAAATTGTGCAAGGAAGTGAACAGATAACAACCGATTGCGTAGCATGTCTAATCATCAATTTCCTGCACTGATGAGCTCGAAAAAACACAAAACTGAAAAACTGAAAAATATTTGTAGATCATTTTGACGATGCGCAAATCGAGACGAGTGGCGCTCCAACTTAGTAAGGAAAAGAAAAGAAGAAATCAAGAATACAGGTACAACAATGTTGTATGCCCTTCGTTGGGAAGGACGCTGTTCCTCTGCCAAATTCGGTAAATGTATTCGTATTTTCAGTTACGCCATCCAATTCGCTACCATGGTCGCCGTGTACTCACTTGTGTGGATATTCTTCAATACCTTTCCGATTCTGATTGGTGAAACGAAATTCATCTACATTTATGGGTGCGTTTCGAAATAAGTAAAAAGGAAAAGAAAGATTTTTCAGCCTCACGACGATTCTCGTTCTGATAAATGCATTTGCAAACGCCGTTGTTTATTTGGTCAATAACAAAGAGGTATATTTAGCTAGATAAAATACAAATCAATCAGCTATTTCAGATACAAGCTTCAATCAGAGCTATGCTTGGATGGTCATCGAATGGAATTGACAACATTAGGGACTCAACGAAATGAAAAAAAACTACTCGTTTCTTTTTGATTTGTTTCTGACAGAATAAAATGCAAACGATTTTCGGTGCTGGGGAACGAAATATCTACACTACTTCTTGTCGCAGAACTCATCGCCGAAGATGCGCGTCTTCACTCTTTCGAGGTACGCCTTCAGAGGCGCAAACTCGTCCGAATCGAGCAGATCGTGCAAGTAGAATCTGCGAGCATTTCTCCACTTTTTTTTGCACTTTTTTGCGATGAATTAATGCTTTTTTTTGCAATGAAAAGCTTCCAAAAACGCACCGGGCCGTGGGAATCGCCCAGTACGTGGCGCCAAACTGGCCGAGCGAAAGCACTCGGTTTCGGGTTACGGGGACACTACCGCGGAACGGGGAACGCCTCGAGCTTGATGCAGAATGGTGACATGGACGAGGCAGCTGGGGAGCCGGGGAACTAGAATTTGTAATTTTCGAAAATAAATAAAGAGAACACAGATCAAACCTGGAAGAAGTAGACGATATCTCTCTTGTAGTCCTTCTCCAGCAGCTCAACGGGCTTGGTGCCTTTGATCTTCTTGATGAGGAATTGCAATATCTGACGAATTTCTTGATGTTGTTTTTCTCGTTAGAGAAAGATAAATCCGTAATTATAATATGGGAGATAAATCACCTTGCTAGCGATGGTCAACACTCCAACCCAGTAGACGAGAGAGCAGCAGTCACAGCCCAGCATCTGTAGGCGGAATATTTAATCCACGCAAGAAATGATGAACAATTTTAGAATTTCGTTTGATCGCCTTCCAGAGTTCGTCCTATTACATCTGACAAAATCTATATTTCTAGCGTGATAAACCTGACAGAGTATCTGGCACCACCCACGAAATTCTTCAACAATGGCCACAGTGGCTGTTTCTTCCGGAATCGACAAATTTTCGAAATCGTCAGGAAACCAAATTTCGTTTGATCGATTTCTCCGGGTCACATTTCATGTCCAACACGATCGCTCGATGGCATTGGAGTTCGGTTGTTTGACTCAATAGGAATTCATTGATTTCGTTGGGAAAGGATCACATGCGAAAAACCGAGAGAATGTGCGAATCGAGTAGAGGTCTTAGTGAAATCAAAATTTGCTTCGTTCCGACTGGTAGCAGAAAACATTCTCGAGCGTGGGCTTTGTTTCCCTTTTTGCATAATCTGATTAGAAACACGAGCGAGGTAGCGGACCGATCTCTTTGCGATCCCTTCTGTGGTTTGTTGCCGAATGCATTTCGTGTTCTGTATCAGAGTCGGAAAGATAGTGCCTGATTCGAGTAGAGAAGGGACCAAAAGCCAACAGCCGCCCGAAAACAAGTGCTGCTTATATGATACGATTGGACGGGCAAGGGTCTCACCCCTTCCGACATGCATCTCCACGTACTACTCGCCCTGCTCTGTCCGCTCGTCTGCGCTCAGCCTCAGAACATCCTCTTCAAGCTAATCAACTTCTGCCCCTACCCGTTAAAGGTTGGAACTCGCCCCGTTGATATAAACAGGGCTGCGGCACGCATGCAGTAGGCCTAGAGTCCACGATTTGGTGATGGGACTTTTAGGAACCCCCGTTTAGGAACTCGCGATTTGTGACGTTTAGGAACCCCTTCAGAGGCGGAGGAGCGAGAGAGGACGCGCGGGGGAGGGGGTTCCTAAACGTCACCAATCGCGAGTTCATAAACGGGGGTTCCTAAACGTCCCATCACCCACGATTTCAGGCCTTTTTTCGCGGTGGTGAGAGCCGGCTGAGATAGATAATTAGCTGAGATAATCAATATGGATTGCCGTTCAGATCGCCGTCCGCACTTCCGAGGTCGACGAGGACGACGAGGCCGACTTCGAGGAGGTCTTCAAGCTGGCCTCTTCGAGAGGCTCAGACAAGTCGCGCCGGATTGACCTACCTGGAGACGAGACGCTGACGTTGAAGAGGAGAGGTGGCCTCACCGAGGCCACCTTCGGTCCGGCGGAGGGCGAAACGCAGAGCTACGCGATCAGCATCGCCAATGGATCCGACATCGGCATGCGAATCGTGCCGACCAACAGGACCACCGGAGCGTAAGGTCTTGCCACTCTCGTGCAGCTGGATCGTTTTTTTTTTAAATTTGAGTGGCATTGAGCGGCGATCTGTTCATATCTTCAGGTTCTTCGATGCCCTTGCGATAGAGTGCCGCGGTGTCTCATGCGGATACGACGACGACGGCCAGCCCACAAGGAGCGTGGTGAGCAGCAGCAGGCGTCCAATTATCCAATAAAACGTGCCCAATTTACAGTCCGGATCGGTGAGAATCGACACCGACTACAACGTATATTTCTGCCCATAGTCCGAAAGAACCGGAAAACATCGACGAGATTTTGGCATCAACTCTCCACTTTCTTAAAAGGGAATGACTTTTTTGATTTGTAAATCGCAAACTGATAAACTAATTTGAAGGGATCGGCGGGTGATGAATGAAATAGGGTTTATGCTGGGACAGCATTATGACTATTACATGATAAGAAAGTCGGTGATTGTGTCACGTGAGCAAACAAGACATCCTTAAGCAGAGGAGAGACCGAAGATAGCGAGGAAATAACCAAAGTGTGTCGATTAATCGCCCGATGCTCGCTGTGATGCAGTGCATCCTTTTGTGTAATCACACTGATAACAGTCAAGATCGTTGATCGAGATTGTGAAACGGTGTTAGTTTCAGCATACGCAAAATTTGATGAAATCAGCATTTCCTGACACTTCTTGTAAAAGACGGAAATTCTTCGTACTGATTTGTTAACGTTCGCTAATTTCGTTGTTCTTCTATTGTTCTTTTATTTTTTGTGGCATAAAATTGGACAATATTTCGAACTCGCGAGTGCCCTTGCACAACTCTAGGCAAAGTGCGTGTGACTCACACGCGCGTCCTTTGCTCTCCTCCGTCTCTTCACTCTGACTCTTTCTCAGCACCCTATCCCTCCAGCAGTCTCCTCTTTACTCCCTATCTCTTCCCTCCTTTTCCTTCTGCACGTTTCTCACTAGGGCTCTCACTGTTGCTTGCCGCCTCTTTATTTCTAATTCTCACTAGGCTTACTAGGCTTACTTAAAAGGTATAACGGCGTCGAATTCAGATGTCCGAAGACGAAATCGCGCGCATGGTAGCGGCAGCGAAGGGTTTGAAGCTGGTTGAGATGGAAAATGTCGTCATCGAATCGCCCAACCTCAAAACGGTACGTGCCTGTTGAGATGTCTCGTGTCAATGAGAACTGTTCGGAAAGAGGAAAAGCTGGATCGTGAAATTGGCTCGCCTCCCGGCTTCAATTATATGGAAGAACGAGACGAGGTTGGCACTTTCCTTTATCATTTTTTTGACCGATAGAGCTCGAGATATGAGTCTCCGCCTCTTCATTTTCCACACTCTCGAGAGTGTGCAAAATGAAGAGACGGCGACTCGTATTTCGAGCTTTACTGACCGACCAGTTACGCAGGAATCACTGCAAGTTCGATTTGGCGGCGCTGTTCTCTGCGAGAATGCGTCCAATCTTGGACAGATCGACGAACTCATAGCGAAAAGAAGATCAATCTTCCCCAAAGCGCGCGCCAAGAACGTGCACTTGACAATGGTGGGAGAGTTGTAGATGACGAACTATTGCAAGAAAGTGTTACAGATAAACTTCAATTTATTTCCGTTTGACAAGATCGAGGTGCTAATTGACGGCATTGAGTTCGAGAAACTCCACGTCACGTTGCGCGGCACTCAAGCAGACCCCAGGTGTATATTTTGAATTTTCGAAATTTTGATTCTGGGAAAAGTAAACGAATCAATTAAAGCCTGCTCGCCTTTATTGCCCGGCACGCGGACAAGGTTAGCAAATGAACGCCGAACGGCTGAATTGATGACGTAATTCCTCAGGAAGTCACCCTTACCATGGAGGATTCGCTACTGGACGAATGTTTTCTGGCCGCGCTGCCTCCTCTCTACTCAATCAACGCATACTGGCTTTCGGGATTCCGGGGCGCTTGGGTGAGTCCTACACCTTCCAATGGTCGCACCTGTTCGTATTCGGAATAACGCAGCAGCATTCTCCCATTTCAGGCGGACGAACAAGCCCTTGGCGTTCGAGATTTCATTGAATTGGTGAGGATCGGACACGCCAATGTGATGCTTCCAGTGAGCATTGACGATGAGCGCTTGCTGTTGGAGCTTGTCAAGGTTTTTTTCTTTCTACGAGCACTATTTAGATCGATACCTTCAAAATTTATGTTTCAGATTGTTGCAGCGAGCGAAAAATCGCAGAGAGTCACTCTAAGAATCCGTAAACCTCTTCGAGACAATTTCCACTCTCTCATCGGTCTCAAGTGTGATGAACAGGGCGACTGGGAGGTAGACACGACTACTGGGGTAGTTTTTTGTTCCCATTTTTCGTTTTGTTATCGTAGACTATTTTTATTGTGTTATATTTCTGTGGTTTCAGTTCTCCATCAACGATTCGGAGGATTCTACAGTGCTAAAGTACAGAGATACTACCATCAAGATGCGATGGGCGCTAACGCGAAAAGAATACGGTCCCGGATCGATGCAGTTTTATTTTGTATTTATTGAACATTCAGTGTGATTCAAATCAATAAACGGGAAAGACTTGAACTTTGTTACTCGTAAACGGATAAAATAAAGTTTAATGACGACATTAAAAGACCTCCGCACTCTCAGTGCTTTGAATTCGCCGCTTGAGCAGAGGTTTGTCGGAGCCGGGTATTAGCGGGCTGAAATGAGTAATATTATTGACAAATAGCAAATCAGATCGAACCTCTTGTCATTATTCCTGGCCAAGTCGGAGATCAGAAATTCGATATGGAGGAGCACCGCGGGATACTGCAGCAAGTAGATAAGATACATGAGTGCGTCCGCATAGAAGTAGGCGGTGAACCAGTCTTTGTCGTTGCTGAATTTACGATTTTCGAAAAGAAAAAAACAAAAAAGCTCACGCAAAATCGTAGATTTCATCGAACACTTGCAGCGTGTGGTACGGCAGATTGATCAGCACCTAGGGAAGTAATTTTTCGAGATCGTTCTTTCGATATTTATCGCACCTGCGCTGTAGCCATCATCAGACAGCGTCTGATCGCCGTGCCTCGCTTCTTGTTGCCGTCCTAGAATTTTTGTTTTGTTTTGAATTTTCCTTTTTTATCTCAGAA
Source organism: Pristionchus maxplancki (assembly GCA_900490775.1). Taxonomy (NCBI): domain Eukaryota; kingdom Metazoa; phylum Nematoda; class Chromadorea; order Rhabditida; family Neodiplogasteridae; genus Pristionchus; species Pristionchus maxplancki. The sequence goes on along the minus strand of LS532022.1, from coordinate 429,618 downwards.
ACACGCACCCTCACGCTTTTCTCCGATTGAATCTTCACGCCCGATTCCTGATCGATGCTGCTCGATTTGCTCAGTGCTTTCGACTCAACGGAGATGCCTGAAGAGTTTATCATTTCGAAATTGTAAATCGAAAGTAAACTAGCCTCTGAACAGCACCAACTTGGATGCAGCCTGACCCATGCTCGTCACAATAGTGCCCCGCAAGAAGGCTTGCTCTTCGAGATTCCTGAAATTACAAAGTGCAAAGTGCATAAATTTCAGCGCAAATTCGAGAAGCACTAAACTGCTGAAGCCTGCAACGAGCATGATTCGCTCATTGCCTCTCACTAATCTGATGCAATCTAGCAGGGTCCTCGTCCTAGCTCAAATTTCAAACTTCTGAACTACCCTGCCCTTTCCTCTCGGACGAGGACGAAAACGTTGTCTGCAAAGGGCCAGATCAAATATCAGTTTCTGGGCGCTGATCAAGATCTGATCCAAGAGGGCCAAAAAATTCGTTGTGCCAAAAAGTACAATGAACTCACGAGTTGCATCTCTTCTTGCTCCAAATCAGCACACCCAGATCAACGATGAGCGTGCACAGGAAGGGAAGCAGATAGGTGGAGGTCATCTCCATCACGGACATCCACGTCGCCGTTGTGGGACTGCAACGAACACAAAATTGATTTTTTTCTTTTTTTTTTGTATTCCCCCTTCCTTCTCCGTAGTTTCCCTGAAACATTTCATCATGAGGGCAGCCCGCTCGAAATGCCACGTCATATCACGAACTATGCGCATGACTAAGAGGGAAATCTCGAGATTTCATGTCGCAGATGCGAGAATTTGTCAACCTACACATGAAACGGTGACTCGGATGAAGTAGAAATACGATTTTGTGTTCGCTGAACTCACTCAATTCTTGTTGGGTCCGTCTCGCACGTGACCATCAACTTTCCCGATTCGTCGAGGTAAAGGCGTTCGGTGATGAAGAGTGGAGCCCAGCTCTGTAATCATCGAGAGTCATGCCATTATCGAGAGTCAATTATCGAGTCATGAGAGAGGCATCGAGAGCTACATAGTTTTACTCATTGCGCGCTCCTTTGTAGTTAGACTTTTTGTGTTTTAATTGTCACACTCTTGAGTTCATTTTTCTCAATTAATCATGAGCTTCAGTGAAGCGTTCAGAGCGTCCCGAATACATTGAACCGGCAAGGCGAACGAAACATCTGAGCATTAATCCCAGACTACGAGCCTCTTATTTCTTCCGACAGCTTAAATATTTCAAAACACACATCAGGTTATGAAGCGAACGCAATTGAAAATGGAAGACAGATCAGTGATCACTCCTGAATACTGTGAAAATGGTTATCAATGAAGATGATGTAGTGGGTTTCTTTTTAGTGATGCCAAATATAAACAAAAAAGTGGTGAGAAAATGGTCAAACCTGCGTGGCGACACTGAAGATAATGACTGCAGTCAGAAGTTTTCTTGCGTCAAACAAGAAGCCGATGCAGCCACTCTTGGACATCTGCTTCAGAGGAAAGAGGAGAACGGCGAAGCGCTGCGCGAACATTACGACGATCCTGCAAGGATTAGGAGGTCAAATTGATTTTCGAAATTTCATTTTCATTTCGAAAATAAGTTCTTACGTCCAATTAGCAAAACAGGCAGCTATGCTGATCAGAAACGGTGTGACTTTGCACGTGAAGTTGCCTGAAAAATAACATCTCATGTGAATAGAAGTTTTTTTCACTGTACTTAGTGTTCTGCACCCAGGACGATGTATTAGGCGCTAACTCCGGAAACAGATTAGGAAACCTCCACTAATTCATTGCCACTAATAGATATTTTCTACGCTTCAGCACACATCCGGCACCTAATGCAGCATACGGGGTGCACAACATTATTTGCGGAGCTCAAATCTTAATTCGCATGAGAGTTGTGGGTGCATACAACTGCGAAAGTTTGGGTGCATATAACTTCTTGTCTTCGCAGTGGAACCAAAGTCAGAGATCGTCCGCAATAAGGCAAGTAAACCCCAAGAAAACCCCTTAGAACCTTTCTGCGCGGTGGAACCGTAGTCTGTCCGAAAACATCATCCATATCGTGTCAACGCATATAGCTCACCCTTCATGTGCGGAAAGGCCGAGCTTGCTAGTAGATCGAATAGGATGGTCGAGAGGGAGACGAGATTCGCCGTGCAGATACCGACAAGGAAGTGGTAGTAGGGAGATCGTCTGAGACGACGAAGTCGGAACAGACCCGTGACCAGGAGGGGGAGGGTCATCTGAAGGACAGTACTTGACTTTTTGTTTTTATACTCTGTTCTCGTACTGTTGTCAATCTCTAGATTCCTGACAAATTCGTTCGGTGGAGCGCTAACTAAAGTTTCTGGCACTAACTGGCCGACTAGAGAGCGTTGCGAAATGAGATAGTCAGACGAATGTTCACTTACGGTAACGACGAAGAGAACGACCCAGTATTGCAGTTGCGAGACGAACATCCACGTGGCCAGCGACTTGGCCGCAGTCTTGTTGCCCATCGGAAACTGAAGAAAAGATTTATAAAAATCAAAATGTATAGTTCCTTATAGTCGGATCATGCAATATGAATGAGCACGACAATAAAATGAGAAACAACGAAGTGAGGGGCCAGCGAATTAGTGGAAACGCCCTACACTTGCAGTCTTGTCACTTGCAGGATAGCGCTAAGCGGGACTCTCTGCACAAAAAATGGGGAAGTTGTTTTTGTTTTAAATGGGGAAGTTTGCAATCACAATATGCTACACGACTGAGCTACACGGAGCGACAAGCAGTTATTGATATCGTGTTTTCGAAAGGATACATCATTCAAAAGTGAGGAAGAGCGGGTGGTCAAGAATTGCGCGGCCGGTGCCGCCATCAGACTACATAGAATGCAATATTATCTCCCAGTATTAGCGGAAGAAGACCTAACATCGCGGGGAAATGAGTTCGATGATCTTCATACGAGGCAAGGTATTAGCACTTTTTAAGTCTTTGTTGATGAGAAGACTGCTAAAGGAGCCTAAAGTCTATTGCGAATGCTCGAGCGGTCAAGAGTTCAGTTCGGAAAAACGAGAAAGAAAATTAGGGCGCTTCTGCTTATGAGAAGCCATAAAATGAGCTCAGTTATGCGGGCAACTTATTAACTTTTCTAGAGATGAGAGAGATCCAAAGGATGAAATCTGCCACGGATAGTCAGGGAAAGCTTTTCGCGAGAGACAACCAACTCCGAAACGAGGAAAGTGTGGAGTAAGCGACAATTTGAGACTAAACGCAATGTGTGATTAACGCAACTACGCGGACGGTCACGCGACTTTGAATGTTTTTGGTTGACAATTTTCAGAGCTTCGAAACTCAAACCGTGACATGAGGTCGATACCGTAGAATGAAGAGAAAAGTGGATCCTAATCGCGATCATCCAAATCTCCTTCTGTGAGTCATCTAAGGGCTTCGTTCGACTAGAGATCGCAGAGTTCCTAGAGCAAATCATAGCGACGGATTGGGCAAAATTCAAAATGCAGGGCATCATTTGTTCATATCACGCACTTTTCCCGATCGTCGGAGCCAGACTGCTAGTGAAGGGACTAAAGACTGTATTTTGATCTCAAATGAACTTTTAGTGGTTCGTTTGCGACGAATTCATCAAGTACATCTCGCGGGTGGAGACGACGAGAACAAGATAATAGTTAACTTCGAGACCAAAGCATGATGAGATAACTAGAGCTACCCGCCTCGAGAGGCCTCAAAATCCTCTAAGCTAGGGGGCTGTAAATCTCGATTCAGGACGTAATGCGCATCAGCGCGCACCACTCAGCTGAGATTTTGGCCTTACCCCCGGAAAATGCAATTAAGGGTATCCCCCGGGCTCATCATCTTGAAACATCACGGAAGTTTTAACGCCATTAGGAAAGAATCGCGAAGCGCGATGATGATACATCGCGAGACCCAATTTCACCTCGAGACATTTCCTATGAATAATGCAAGTGTTGGCAGAGCAAAAAGCGTGCGTAAACTCACGAAACTTTACGTTCGACTTGTGCATGCCTAATGAGCTACTCTCGCTAGGAAGTAATTTAGGGGCGAATATCTTTGCAACAAAAATTTATGGATAGGGAAGTGCGGCGATGTTTCAGTGAGAGCAACGAGGAACATCTTTCATCTTCGAATTTAGAGTGTGTATGTAGACAGAACATTCGTTTCTTTGTCGTCATGCCCCAATTGGCCAACATTGTAAGCCTGTCATTACACGATTGTATCTGGGTGCATTCTGAATAGTCTATGAGGCAGTGAATTGTTGTTCACATCACGACTATCACAGTCAAACAATGAAGCCTGTCAAATAGGAATAGTAGCATGTTGTTCGGCTTCCCGTCTAGGAATCAATGCCAGTTCGTAATCGAAGCCACGCGGAATGTCTATCGAGCCATGCGCGTTTCTAAACCAGATCTCTGTAAATGCAGAATATCAAGGTGTCATCGTGGTAAAGTGCTTAGCTTGCCAATTGGGTGTTCTCGCGATTTGCAGTGGCGAAAACAGGTTATTTCTTTTATCTTTTCCTATTTCATCGAATTCTTTAGGGCGTAAGATTTCTGGTACATGAAAACACTAAAGTGTACTTCAAGTTGTATTATGGATTGAATTTGGTCGTGGGAGTCTTCTTTTGGTTCACTACTTATCCGAACTAATTCGGTATAAAACCATCCCATTCGAATTTATTCTTTCTATTCAGGCACCGATCTGACTGTCATTTGCTGAATTTTCGAACGCTCTTCCTCACCAAGTATGGAGAGACCTAAGGGTTCGGTTCTACTGCCACTTATTCCAGAGGAAAAGCAATCTGTGTTACTGTTTCGACCCATTTCCTCATAACATCGATTTCTGTTGAACGACTATATTCGTCATTGTTCCCCGCAATATTTGAGAAGAGACCTAACAAAAGAATGGCAGAATTCATTTCACTTTCTATTGTGCGTCTATTTATTTTATTTCAAATTATTTGATGCGGTGTTAGTTTTTCGGAAAAATCACTAGAATAAGGAAAATGGGTGTTAGTTTTTTCCAGAGATTTTTCCGGAAAAAGCTCAAGATTTGAATTCCCGCAATTTCCGATTCACGCAATTTCTCAGCTCCTGGTCAAGCAATGCTCACAAAATTAAACATTTAGATTCAAGGTTGTGTAATCAATGAAATTCCATAATTTTGTGTCGATAGGTCATCGGGGAGCCGAGATATTGTGGAAATTCGAAAAATGCGGGAATTCAAATCTTGAGAATTTTCCGGAAAAATCTCTGGAAAAAACTAACACCCTTTTCCCTTTTTCCAGAGATTTTTCCAAAAAACTAACACCACATGACTCTCCTTTCCAGGTTTTCTTGCCTGTCTTCTATGTATTGCCTCTCAAATGGCTTCTCATTGTTTGGAGACTTTCCCGTAGCTTCAAGCGAAATCAAAATAGCTGAGAATTCAAACACGTTTATGGTTGCAGCCTCCATTTCAACGATAGAATTTCACTTTTCAGATTCTAATTGGTTTAGGAACTTTCTAAAATGTGTTCTCGCTCTTCACCTTTTCTTTCGATATGTATCTCTATTTCATAAAACGGCCGTCCGAAGTTAATCCATCGTTATCGGTAGTGTATCAGGTGAAGGAAATGAATCTGGAGATGAAAATAACACCATATTTCACATTTCACAAATTCAGAGTTCGTGCGCCGGTGGCTGCGGCAGAAGCAGATGTTGACCACTTTGAAAGCTTGCGAAATGCATGGAACTAATTTATTTGAAACAATAAAATACTCGGAACGATGTCCATTGAAGATGGAATATGAAATCATTTCAAAATCAAAAGCAAAATTATACGACCGGATTCACATGATAGGAAATAACACAAAATCAAGTTAAGCGTTCCAACTTCGCTGTAGCATTTCGAAATGGTTCACAGCATTGTCAATAGGTGGTGCTCGATACGCTCTGAAATGTACGTATTTGATATTTTTGGATCGTTTAATCAAGTTCACGGCTGCTGTATAAGTGCCACGCTTGTAGTACCTTTTCTCGACGCTATACTTGATAATGAACGTGAGAATCAACGGCAAATACGCTGTGAACGTGATCGATTCGACAAAGAGTTGCCTCGCGAGAGGCGTTGGATTGGGAACCACCTGAATGCTAAAGTCATGGAAATCAACGAGTTTCCCACCTTTCCGTGGATAACAAATGCAAGCAGCGTCAGTAGCACGACTATGATCTGTGTTAGTTCGATAGGAAGGAGGAGCAGTAGAATTCGACGGTTTTCTGATAACTGAAACTCGGTGTGGGTAACGACGAATCTCCCTCGCTTTCTCCAAACATTCAGAGGGAAGCCAGACAGTGTGCCAAAACAGATACGTGTTAATTTTAATAATAAACCGACTCGACTTAATTTCGAAACGTACTCACCTGGTAGGATACCGATAAGGAGGAGAGAGAAGAACGATGACAGAAATAATTCAAGTAAACATTTATGAGTAATGTCAAAAGTCCAAGTAAATTCACCAGCGAGATTTGTCGAATAAGGCCCTGAATTTATGCTTTTCGAAACAGTATCGTGAGATTCCAACCTCGAAATTCACTTTGTTTTGCGGAATGCTCATTGATAACAATGCTACTTCCAAATATTCGTGAAATAATTGAGAGAAGTTAGAGAGTTTCAGCATTCCGTAGATGTAGGACCAGGCGACCTTCAACATTAATTGAAACTCGTGATAGGGATTGGTAAGTGAAGAAAAACACTATTCCTTCTGCGTACTCTCTCGCCGACTTGCTTGGACGCGATACTAAAAGCGCGTTCTCTTCGCCAGATGCCATCCCTACTTGTGATGCAGAGAAATAAGTGAGGCAGGCAAAACCTACTGCAGTAATTGCTAGCGAATTTGCAAGCAGCTCGCTCGAAGATCGTTCGAAATGAGCGGGGAAAATTGTAGAGTAGAGCCGCTCGAAGGTAAGCACGAGAATTACGTGCTGTGCTGCGATTATCGTGCAAACGCCAATTCCTCTGCAAAAAACAACAAAAAAACAATAAAATGGTTCAGAAATTTACCTTGTTAGCAGTATGTAGCGAAAATCGAGCAGAAAGCAATCGAATCGAAGACTGAAATCTACTTTCTCTGGGGAAAATACAAGGTCTCATTAACCGAATCAGCTCGGAGAGGTGCAGAAAAGCGAACATGGACGAAATTAGAATATTGAGAATAAAGTAGAAACGGAACAAAGTTTTGGTGTTGGCATGCACCAAGAATCGAACACCCTGGAAGAAAAGTTCGAATTTTTAAGATACGATGGCGAATTCACGTATTTCCTCCACTGATGGAAGATACGTACAGCTCCAATGAGGCAAAGGGTGCCCTTGATGAGAGTGATAAAATGATACGGAACACTGGAGGAGAGCTCCCTGAATAGCTGACACTCGGAGTCGTTCATGTGACTGAACGAGAAGGGAAACGAAGCCAAAGTGGCGTATTGTAGTTGTTGTTATCGAATGGAAACGGATGCACGTCCACTGATAACAAGATTTGTGATCCAGGGAAGTCGTCTTGAAAGACGGTCTGATGACTTTCCAGTGGTGTCTGATGAGGTCTTAGTTCCTGTAGGTTTGCTGTTGTAAACAGCAAGCAAAATCATTTGGTTCATTGTTAATGAACAAATGAAGTTCATCAACAGACTTAATTGACTCGAATCCTTATAGCATGCATACGAATGAAGCCATTGTTTTGTTTTCCTTTGTGTAATTGATTTTTTATCCTTGAATATATTATACATTGGAAGTAAAATAAAGAACATTCATGCCTCAAAGATCATGCTTGAATAAGTTTGTTACGGCAAAATTACACAATGGAAGACAGTGGTTATCTTTTGCAAGCCTCGCCTACATAACCGTTTTTTTCTCTTCTTCTCTTGTTCCTGCTCTTCCTACAGTATGACAACGAACGAACGGTCAAGAGGATCTTTCAATTGTCTTTGTCACCCTCCGGTCTACGATCTCTGGTCTTGTTACTATGTATAGTTTTGTGTGTATATATAATTTCATAATTAGATCACCTCACTCATGAATCATCTCTTCATTCACGCACATTCAGCCCACTGACTGTACCGTTACTATCCTTTTGCACACCCGACGATTTACTACCGCCTCCGAAGGGATATTTATCCCTTTTTTCCAGTTATACATCGTCACAAATCCCCCTGGGACTAGTTCATTGTTTTTAAGGGCAGCAAGTGCTCTGGACGATCGAGTTCGAGTCAGTTGACAGGTATGAGCGGAACGATCTACAACGCGGTGACGCAGGGTTTCGCTACTTTAGGAGTAGCAGCCAACGCTCTGCTTATTGTGCTGATTCTTACCAGGTTGGCTTCATAAATTCCCTTAATATTCGGACAATTCGCTTCAGAACGCCCTACTACATGCGCACGTACGCCTACCTTCTGCTCTCTTCTGCTTTCGGAGATCTGATTGGGCTTCTGTGCATCATCGCGACGCTTCCGAGGCATTTTTCATCGCTATTAGTCGAAAAAATCAAAATTATCGTTCAGGGAAGTTATCCATGAGCAACTTCTCGTTGTGCAATTCCACGGAATCTGCGCGACCATATCAAAAGAGGCTTGCTGGATGACTTTCGGTGTGTTCCAGTCGTATTTTGATGGGAATATTTCGAATGGGAATGAAACCTTTCAGGCGTGCTCCAATGGATGTTTTCTGCCACTTGTGCCCTACTCACTGCTTCTTTCGCTCTTCGATTGGCTATTCTCGGCTTTAACAATGTCCAGCAAACGGTTGGTTTTAAATTTGTTTCATGCATTTTATTGTGAAGACTTCAGCTCGTCTCTGGGATCTGCGTTTGCTTTGTCGTTGTATTTGTTCCCGTCGCGTTTATGTTCGCCAATATATTTCGAATCGGCTCGCCGCACGCGCTAACGCTGCCGATCTTGAGCCGTTTCGGCACAAATAGTACACAGCTGGGTATGTTACGGCTAATAAACCAAAGAGTTCGGCCGGTTAACCAAGTCAATAGAGCATTCCAGGCATTATCGATCAGACTGAGGGCTTCACTCAATTTACACTCAATTTTACGATTTTGACAGCAATGGTTCTGTTCCTAACATGCGTGGTCCTGCGGGCAATCATTCTGAGGAAGCTGCAGTCTATTCAAGTATAAACCTCACCCCAATTTCCCAGAATCATCTGCAATTTACAGCACAAGCTCAGCGCACAGGCGCGTCAGGGACACGTCATGCTCATTCGAGTAAGATTTGCAACAATTTCGAAATTCGAAATAATCTCAGGCCCTCAACATTCAATTGCCCCTTACTTCCTTCTACTTTATCGCGACCCTCATCTATGTCCTCAACGCCAGCGGAATACTCGTGGGAGACGCAGTGGACTACTGGACTACACCGGTACTTTTTGTCATGACTTTTCGAAGTCTAGACAATTTTTAAAATTTTAATAATGCATTTATAGATCGCCAACCTGCAAAACGTGCTGACGCCCATGGCTAATTTGTGGATCATTCAGCCTTACAAGAGGCGGGTCCGAGATGTATTTTCGAAACAAATTAATTTTTAGAAGCATCATCAGCTTCTTCAAGTGTAGAAGAACTGTCAAGCCTCATTCGATTGTACAGCTGGAATCATCAACTTACACCAATGTGACTGCAATCGCTTGAGCGTATCAACTTTATTTCTAGTTTTGACAATTGTGATAAACAACTTGTTGTTACTTTTTTGATAAAGAATTTGAGAAGAATAAAGTTGCTCCTTTGAACCATTCAGCACGCGGCGAGCCGTTGAGAGATTCGAGAAAGCAGATCCCCCGTGAATTCGCGCTTCTTGTTGACGGATTGCTGAAATAATTCAACAAATCACCAGTCAGAAGATATCCCTCGAGGGACCCGCTTTTATTGTTCTGACCGAAGATACCAAGAAAACAATGTATTCTGTGCTTTTTGTACTAACTTTTGGACTTATTGGCGTTATTGTTAGGGAAAGGAAGGGGAACTTTATACTCACAAAGGCGAAGAGCGACGACTGCCGACGGAAGAGCTTGAGCTGAGTGGGTTTCTTGTAGCCGACAAGGGTGAATGAGCAGGAATCATCCTTGCCAAGCATCCATGACGGCTGAATTAATTACGGATGAGTGTCAACAAGATCCGAAAATAGCTTACCATGTCCTCTTCTTTCAGCGTTTCCCTCAACAGCCAATACTTGTCGTCAATGAGGGCGCTGACTCTCTCTTGTTCGTCGACCATGTCGTTGAGGTAGCGCTGAAACACGGCAGTTCATAATAGTGTCAAAATGGTGGTGCGGTGGTGCGTCTACCGTATGCTCACCGTCTGCGCTGACTGCGTGCGCGGCGACAGTCGGGAAACGTCGGCGGGCGCGGCCGCGATGCTGGCACACAATCGGTCCCGCTCGGCCACGCACTGCTCCAGCTCGCGCAGCATCTTGTCATTTGCCATCTTGAGCAAACTGAAACATTTCGAAAGTTAGAATTTCGAAATTAATGGAACCGATTTCGAAAACCAATGCACTTACTTGGTGAGCTGACGAGACTTTAGAATCGATCGAATCTGCGGTGTTTTTGGTTGAGTGTTCTCGCTCGGAGGAGAGTCGAGGTTCGACTGCAAAATATCCATGAATAATACGTTTTCAATATTTTTGCACCAGAAACATACCTGGAAGTGGACGCATTTTGTGCTCTGAGAGCGCACACAATCGAAAAAGTCGAACGAGGTAGAGGGTCGAATCATTACTGAGGAGAGTGAAGAGCAGAAGAATCCGTTTCTCCCCACCGTTACTGCTTATATGCGATGTCTGAAGCGGTTCCGCGTTTGAGCAAAGCCGTTTCCTCTGCTCCCTACGTCCGGTTTTGGCTCGACGGGATCAACAATTCCGAAATAGCAATGATAGGTAAATCTCTCGACGCATGATAAAAGAATTTTGCTCAGGCGCTAACCAATAATCAATAACCACCCAACCAATACCCATTAACCAATAATCAACCTGGATGTGAATTGGTTAAAATAACACAGAAACTTATTTAGATGAATTATCACGGATTCACTCAAAGCTCTCAGAGAATTAATAAAAAAATGGTCGTCCAAGGGATTTCGCTGCATTAAACAACGAACGTCATGGTTATTTCTGGTACTACCTGCGCGGTACCTGAGATAGAAGCGTAGGAGATCCGCTGATACGTATGGCTTCTGGGTAGTAGTCGGTAATCCTTCTCCGATCCGCTCGACCTGCGTAGGCATCTTGCTCGCGGAGCTTCGGACGTCATTGGAACTAAACTTGTTGATACAAAACTGATCTACGCTTGATAATTCCGGCATCACCCATTCTTGATTGTTGAAAACTGCCCGTATCCATGCATCTCCCTTACCTCAGTCTTCTTTTTGCTCACCTTCTTCCATCTGCATGATACATCTTTCGTAAATCACTCATTTCTTCCCTAATTTCGTCCAAATGGTAAATTCCAAGTCTACAATCTCGTGAACTTTTAACACTCGTGTTCATTTTCAGGTCACTGAAACCGCGCAGGATGACTCGTACGTCATTACCGCTGCATCCTGTTTGTCCCCTGCTCCGGGATAGATTTGGCACACTTCGCAGTTCGAAATTTCTCGGAAAATAGTTATCCTTGTAATGGTTATGATCGTAACGATGACGAAATTGTACGATAAAATTACGAAAAGGGATTTACACGAAAAAAACGAGTTGATAATGATAGTTTGAGGCAATAGGACGAAAAACTTAGACGGTCCTGACTCGAAGCAGTTTTGAGTCTCTTTCCGTTGAAATCTGCAGGTGCAATAGAGAGAGAGAGTTGAATCGCCATTTCTGACATTCGAAACCCCGGCTCTAGGATTTTCGGCCCAATGTTTCTCGTCAATTACCTCTTGCGCCGGGAAACGGACCAATTCTATCCATCATTCGAAATCATTTTCGGAATCGAGGTGATTTTTCTATTTTTCAAACGTAAATTCGTCCGATCCAGCTTCTATTCATCGTTTTCACGTCCGTGGCAGGAGCGCTGGTCGTCTTTCTCTCGTTCAAGGCGATTAAGCTTCATCGATTGGTGCGTATCAATAGTTAATAATGCAAAAAAAACTCGAATAGGTACGAGTACGAATAATTTTCCCAATCATCGTCGCTCTCTCGCATTGTGCATCACAAATTATTGTAATGTACGAAGAGCTCTTTGGCCCCGCAGAGTTCGGTATGCGTTTAATGCAATGTGCTGTTTCGAAATCATTTGTCCAGCCGTCACGCTGCCGTTGGTTGTTGGCAGTCTAATGAACCAATTCTTCTTCGGTTACATGACTTCGATGTTAGTTTCCTTTCTGTAAAAAAACGTGAAAAAACTTGGATCTGGAAAGGAAATAATGTGCACCCACGCAAATGACATGTACCTATGTAAATAATTTGCATCCACGGAACGTACATGATGTTTCGATCTATTTCACAAACTTTTCAAACATTGCATTTCCATGGGCGAAAAATTATTTCATGGTACACGGCCTTGATTACCCTTTATTGCCACAGGAATGAAATGCTTATTTTTAGAGCCTTTATTGTTGCCCTGGATCGATGGGTCGCTACAAAAGCGTGGTCATGGTGAGCTCACTTTATCGGCCAAACGTTCAAGAAAAAATGCACCTGCTCTGAATTAAATTTTGTTGCTGATCCTTCATCTCTTAGTGCTTAAAATTACAAAATCAAGTGATGAAATGAAACTTATGAGAGGTAAATTCCAGGTACGAAAGCGGCACAGGCTCCACTCTTCTATTCTTCATATTTCAAGAGCTCACAATTTTTGCCATGGCATCGACAATCTCATATCTGTATGTATACGGTAAGAAGTTCGTGGTTTCTTTGCTTATTTTTTTCAGAGCAAATCGGAACCTTCGGCTCCTACATTTTCTTCGCTGTGGAAGCATTGACAGGGGCAATAGTTAGTGCCCTTAACCATTTTCTTTTTTCATTTAAAAATTAAGTAAAGTTAAATTTAATTTTTATTTTCAGTGCATTTTGATTGTGTTTTGATCCAATCTGCAAGAAATGCGGAAAATCAAGAAAGGAGCCGTTATCAATCAATATTCCGTGTCGAAAATTTATCAGATCAAGGAGAACATTTCTGTACTGAAGGTAATTGCAATTATTTCGATCTGATAATTTCGTATTTTTGCAGTCTTACATTGGCATATCCAGGCCAATCATGGCGGTCATTGTTCCTCCTTTTATCTTCATGGGAATTTTTATGAATGTGCCTCCAAATGTCGGCTACGACGGTCTCCGGCTGTTTTCAGCTGCGATGTTCGAGCTCTGGCTGACAATGTAACGCCACGCGCATTTCATTGATTCAAATCCATTTCGCAGAGCAAGTCTCACCATCATTTGCTGTGTGCCGTACTACTTCCCGAAACTTCGAAGATCGATAAAGAAGGGTGCAAAACGGACCACATCTATCGCACCAATCGATGACATTGAGCGGTTTGACAACTGAAAAAAATAATATTGAACATGGCCTATTTGTAGAAACACGCCGGTGGCGGGAGATGCATATTTTCAAATGTTGGCTAAGGAGTGGGCTTGAATTGTGTGATCACAAAAATAAAAGAAAAAATGCATATTTATTTTCGAAAAGTTTGCCGTAATTTAAATCCGACTTTCACAATAAGAGAGAGAGAGATACCGAGTGGAACGAGTGCATGTGACTCATGCTGATACGAATGATCTGCGCATTGGTTTATTGATCTTGTTTCTCTGATAATTCACTATGGCTGTCTAGAGAGTGATTCACTTTCAAATTCAGTGTTTATTTCCGTTCTCGAATCGCAGTTTAAAGCAGTGGGCGCGTTCACTTTCTCAGCTGGCAGACATGAGAGTGAAACGGGACGCATTTGTTGTTCGCTCAGTGTAAAGTCCGCCCTCTTCCACTCCGATATTCACGCTCACCTCCTTTACTACTAGAACCCCTTACACAACGTGACTAATGCAATTCTTTGACCGAGATTGGGATTGCCCAATCGCTTGTATTTGGAAAGAAGAGCAAAAAAACCACCGGCGCCCTTTCGCCTGCTTATCATTTCCCTTTCACTTTGACTAATCTGTTTTAGACGAGTAGATAAATGCGTGGCCTTGAAGAATTGAATTGTTTGCGTTTCGACGTAACCACTTTCCCATTTTCATTTCTCATCGACTTCGTTTGTGTTCCTGATTTGCGTTCAAATATCTTTATCTTTGCCTTCAACTTAGATTGCCGGGGAGACGATTCTGGCACTACTCATCGGTCTGGGATGCAGCATCGGAACTTTTTTTGCTGCTTTCTAAATTATTCCTTAAAAATTTCAGCCTGCCTCGCCATCTCGCACATCTTCTCTATCGCTCTGATCATCTTGGGCGCCATGAACATGGACAACTGCCCGGCGGAGCCGATGATTCCCAAGTGAGCTGTTGAAGCTTGGGAGATATTTTGAAAACTCGAATCGTGCTGATTTTGTATTTTCCTTTTATTCCTGAACTGGTTGCGGAATCGCTTCCATTTGTAAAAACCTTTTTTTTACTTTCTATTCGAGCGCTCATCAGAGTGCTTTACGACGTGCAAAATGAGTGTGAACATTGTGATCAGTCGCTGTGCCATCTCTGTATATATTTATTGTGAGCAAAGTGCGAATGCGAATCTGTGAGAATCTCCAAAACCGTCATGAGAGGATGGGTAGTCTTTAGAACAATTGTGAGAGAATGAAAGTGGTGAAATTCTGGTGCAGCGTATGAGCGAAATAAAATATCGAATATTTCAGTGTGATGACGCGAATTCGAAAGTCGACGGAACTGTGCATGCGACCACTCGACAAATTCGTGCACCCGACAGCGATTGATGACAATTCATTCGTAAGTGTACTTTGTATCAACGATGTAGTAGAAGGATAACCGTCGAATTGCAGCCAATCATCCCCGCGACCTACGGACTGACCTTCCGAACAACACAGATTCTGATCTCTTCGCTTTTCGACTTTGCCTCGATCGCCTTTCCCGAATTTGAAACGCTGGATGCGACTGAGAAGGTGAACATTACATTATCATTGTTGAATGCTTCCCGGGATCCAACAATGAGATACTTCCTTTTGCCTTAACTCACCGTAATCACTGCAGTGGCATCTCATTTCTGGCTGCTACGAACGCGTGCACATCATCGAATCGACCTTTCGATGTACGAAGTTGTTCCCAGAGGATGGACGAGTGTGAGTGACTATGCTTCTCCACGCCATGGGACGTGTAAACGAGCAATAAGCACATACCAGGCTTTAGCTAATTCCTTCCAGATTCGTCTCCTACACGATGACTCTCTCGTCTGAATCAGTCGACGTTTTCCTTAGTGATTGCTCGAAGAATGTGAATTCGGCGGAGGCGAGAACGTGCGAATTTCGCATTTAATTATGTATATCACAGGGATCAGGAGAGAATGTATGAACCCGGGAACTAGAATTTTCATATTCAATTTAAAATAACCAAATTGTTATGGGAGAATGCCCTAGTGATAAGGATTCGACACATCCGGTTCATTTGTCCCAAGACCGGCTTTTAGGAAATTTCCGGCTCTGGAGCCGGCTATGCTGTATCTCAGCTCCCAGGTGAGCTAGAGACTTGTTCTCGGGCTCAAAAAATCCGGAAAAATATGACGAACAACTTTTCTGTTGACATCGAAGCAGGAGGACAAGTAAGAAAAAAGATAAAAAATAAAAACCGATTTTTCACCTTGAAAATGATTTTTTTCGCTTTTTTCCAGGTACGATTCTCAGAATTTTATTGCATAATATAATAAAGGGAGGTCATATGTACATAATAAAAAAATAAAACGGGAGATTTAGGGGGGACCCTTACGAGATATTTCACTCAGAATGTCGAAAATCGACGATTTT
>LS532022.1:402690-413219 GCA_900490775.1 Pristionchus maxplancki | reverse complement strand
CCAGGTACGATTCTCAGAATTTTATTGCATAATATAATAAAGGGAGGTCATATGTACATAATAAAAAAATAAAACGGGAGATTTAGGGGGGACCCTTACGAGATATTTCACTCAGAATGTCGAAAATCGACGATTTTTCTGAAAATCTCAAAGTTTGAAGCTTCAGATCTTTCCAATTTCAGCTTTAATTTGGGTCTAACCAACTGAGAATTATTAATTTAGAAGTTAATAATATAATGTGAACGTTTGGAACAATTCCGACGAAAAAATTTTTTTGACGAAAATTTCGATTTTCGGACCAAAACCCGAAAAAAATGAAATTTTAAAAATCTTTGCAATCGATCTCAAATTTTCAGAAAACATTTTTCACGTCTAATAACAATTTTTCCTATCGATTAGACCCACATTAAAGCTGAAATTGGAAAGATCTGAAGCTTCAAACTTTGAGATTTTCAGAAAAATCGTCGATTTTCGACATTTTGAGTGAAATATCTCGTAAGGGTCCCCCCTAAATCTCCCGTTTTATTTTTTTATTATGTACATATGACCTCCCTTTATTATATTATGCGATAAAATTCTGAGAATCGTACCTGGAAAAAAGCGAAAAAAATCATTTTCAAGGTGAAAAATCGGTTTTTATTTTTTATCTTTTTTCTTACTTGTCCTCCTGCTTCGATGTCAACAGAAAAGTTGTTCGTCATATTTTTCCGGATTTTTTTAGCCCGAGAACAAGTCTCTAGCTCAACTGGGAGCTGAGATACAGCATAGCCGGCTCCAGAGCCGGAAATTTCCTAAAAGCCGGTCTTGGGACAAATGAACCGGATGTGTCGAATCCTTATCACTAGGGCATTCTCCCATGACAATTTGGTTATTTTAAATTGATTATGAAAATTCTAGTTCCCGGAAGAGTCATTTTTGATACATTCTCTCCTGATCCCTGTGATATAGTTTGCCTATACTCGCTCTCCTTTTTCAGCACTCTCCAATGAAATCGTGAGTGGATGCAAGCGAGCGATGAGAAGGACCGATCCGACTGATGAAGAATTCCTCGTGATGCTCGCACTATCGTTCTGAAATACTGGTATGATCATTATTATTTTGTAGTATTACAATGACGAGAGAGGGAAAGAGAGATTTACGGAAAAGTAAATACCCAGACTTCGATCGTTGCACTTTCAGTAGGATGAACAGTAGGATGCTAGTGAGACATCTCAAACCTGGAAAAGAGAGGTACATAACGAATTCCTCTCAGATTCTCCCTTTGCCGACGATCGATTGAATAGAATGGCAACGGCGAGTCGAACTGCCATCATGCAAGATCTTCACGCGTACTATTCGAGTAGAGGAGTGATCGATTACGCCTCGAAGATAGGAGAGCTGTTCTGTTTGCTGGTCACGAATGAGGTTTGAATGATTCGTATTTCGAACGAACTCTGTAAATTTGAAATCGATGGCTTTCAGAGAGTGACATCGTTCATCACAGAAGACTCAAAACTGCTTCGATTGATGGATGTGTATCAGCAACCACGATTTTAAAGCATCCATCTGATTCCATTTATAAATTAATTGTAAGCAGTCATGATTTCCTACCTCCACATATCAAACCTCTAAACCCGATTCATGTTCAGCACTTCAGTTGTTCACCAGTTCAATTCTAGTTAGTGCCGCGCTTGCCTGTTTTCCCGATGTTACGTTGTATGCAGAGACGAGTAAAGTATCAAATAATCATACGAGCATATCCAAGAGTTGTATGTGGTTTAGTAGGTACTATGGGTTATCTGAAATGAGTTAGTGAAAAGCAGGACACGTTCATTATCTAGAAAGGCAGTTTAAATTGCTGATTCTGATTGCTTGCTGACTATAACGATGTTATGGAGATTCTCAGGATCTCTGCGATAATAGGAGGATTGCAAGGGAATGGAAGTTGATGATAAATATGAATAAATCCTCTTCCTCGTAAGGTTCTCACACATTTTGTTCAGATTTACTGACAGTGGTTGCAACAGCTGCAACCTAATCTTTGCATGTCTGCGTAATAGTTAATTACACAAGGCAATTTCTTCTGTTTGAGCGATGCCCATTTTCTTGGATTCACTGGATTTGCGCGACTTATGTGAAAAAGAAGTTCCCGAGAGGCTACAATTTTGAGAATGAAAGAGACGACCTTGGAAATCACAGCTAATTAATACGACATGGTGTAGCTTGGATTGACATGTCATGCATACAGAAAGCACTGGAAACAGGCAAGAGCTCATGCTGAAATGTCGTAGATTCTGGTAACTGCACATTTCTGCCGACGTGGAAACGGATCTCTCGACTCTCTCTAGAGCCTCTTCAAAATTATCGCAATTATCACGTATTTCGCCACTTCTCTCGTCTATCCTCTTATTTATCTATTCGCATCTTCAGCAAAATAGTGGAAAGAAGGCGTGACCAATTCTCTATTAAAATATTCACATCTCCGAGCCGCCAGCCTGTTTTTCCTTCACTGGTCATTCGCCTGCATAAAATGTTGCCTACCGAATCACCCATCAAGACCGATAGTACTAGTAATCCAGACGACGTTATCGACGATGCAATCAAAGAAGACGCCGAATCTTTGCGAATAACGTCACCTTCGAGCGAAGGAGTCTACGAGACGATTGACTTCCGCCCACCAGATCAACCTCGATTTGCACTGGCAAAACTGCAGAGATTCCTGTTCACGGGAAGCAACGACGTGAGGAGAACTGAGTATCGGGTGAAGAGGAGAAGGGAAGAGCGCGGAAAGTCCGAAGAAGCAGTGAGAGAAGAAACCTGTCCGCAGACGTCTAAGACGTCTTCAGAGTCGGGCCGATTCAGGAGAAATCTGGTCGCAGTCGTGGAGGTACGGTTACCACATCACGATTCTATTTGCTCAATAAATCGCCTCATTTGGACTGTTGAATTTCCGATTTCTTAGTAGACACATACAGGCGATACGAAGATGCTCGGATGCCGTACGGAAGGGCATCAGATTCCGAAGGTTGAGAGACGACGAGTCGAGAACCGAGCACGAAAGGACCTTATTGACACAGCCTGATGGTCAGTAAGTGCAACGTGTTGTACTACGCGCTCGATATACTTCATCAGAATACATATTGTCTCTTCGATAGTTTCTCAGTCTACGAGCTCACTAATCATCTAATCTCATCTAATCTCTGAACAATTTCGCTTTCCTTACTTTATTGGTTCTATGGAATAAAGATTGGTGCTGTGTTGAACCAATTGAATAGACAGATTCTAGATACATAAAGTAAGTCAAATTCAAAAATTACCTGATTTGCGGTTATTACTACGGCAATATGTCGTGTGTGACTGTTCGGTTGAAATGTCATTTCGCTGTTCACCACCGCTGAATCTTCTGCTACGTATTACACGATTATTTCGTGTGTACGTAGCATGTTTCCCTTCCATTTTACAAATTAAAGAACTAATACGCTACTAAAATCCAGAAATCCTGAACTCAGCTATTTTGGTTCACGATTACTACTGATGTAAAGCTCTACTGAAAAAAGATAAAAACAACGAACGATTGAATGGCAATTATCAGACAACACTAAGTTTATAACAGAGGTCTTCTGAGAGATCGCAGGTGCCCATTCACAAACTTTTAAAAGTGCTTCGATCCGGCTCACATTTTGAGGGTTTATACACCTATGGTCAAGGAACTTATTGGTGACTTGGCGGAGCCGGAAATCGCGAAATGCCTATTTGCCGGCTCTAGACAGGTTGAAATTTCAAAACGTCATAACTTCCTTCAAAATGGTCGTAGACACTTTTTAAAACGCGCAAAATAACCGCCTCGCAATTCTCTACAACTTTGCTGTTGAACACAAAATCATACAAAAAAAATTGAAAATGAAAAATTCGAAAAACCATTTTTCTGACACGAAAATCATTTTTCCCCGAAAAAAACTTCATACATTTAGATGAGATCTTTACAGATTCTGAATCTCCGCTCTTTTCTGATACGGACATAATTTTTTGAGGCATTTTGAAAGATATATATTTTGATTTTTATTAGCTAAAAACACAAATTTCGAGCACTTTTGAGCATAAAGTTCGACTTTTTCGCGTTTTTTCGATGAAATTCGATGAGTTTGGGCTTGCAAACAACGTTTCTCATTGGAATGAACTGGAATTCAGTCTGAAACCCATTATTTGACGACTTTTAAAAATTTCGATTTTCGACCCGTCAAAAAAGTCGAAATTTGCAAAACTCTCATTTGTAAAATTTTAAGCTTCATTTTAGCTTCTCTGATGATAGCGTTAATAAAAATGTCAATTTGGATACTAGGAACATCATTGGAACCATTTTATGACGTCATTTGTGTCATAGCACGTTTGTTCAGTAATAACACTTTTTGTAAGCCATAATTGATCGGAAATGTGATCAAATATACAATACAAGGCAAATAAACAATTTTGACAAAGAAAAGATCAAATAAAACAAATTTGAAAATTTCGACTTTTTTGAAGGGTCGAAAATCGAAATTTTTAAAAGTCGTCAAATAATGGGTTTCAGACTGAATTCAAGTTCATTCCAATGAGAAACGTTGGTTGCAAGCCCAAACTCATCGAATTTCATCGAAAAAACGCGAAAAAGTCGAACGTTATGCTCAAAAGTGCTCGAAATTTGTGTTTTTAGCTAATAAAAATCAAAATATATATCTTTCAAATTGCCTCAAAAATTTATGACCGTACCAGAAAAGAGCGGAGATTCAGAATCTGTAAAGATCTCATCTAAATGTATGAAGTTTTTTTCGGGGAAAAATGATTTTCGTGTCAGAAAAACGGTTTTTCGAATTTTTAATTTTCAATTTTTTTTGTACGATTTTGTGTTCAACAGCAAAGTTGTAGATAATTGCGAGGCGGTTATTTTGCGCTTTTTAAAAAGTGACTACGACCATTTTGAAGGAAGTTATGACGTTTTGAAATTTCAACCTGTCTAGAGCCGGCAAATAGGCATTTCGCAATTTCCGGCTCCGCCAAGTCACCACTAAGTTCCTTGACCAACGGTGTATTAACCCTCAAAATTTAAGCCGGATTGAAGCACTTTGACAAGTTTGTGAATGGGGGGTCTCGATTTCATGCAATCTCTCAGAAGATCTCTGATAAAAGAGGACATGGGTAATTACAAAGATGTGATGACTGCTTTTAAGCTCGAAAGTTGAATTCAACTTGAGTAACTATTAACTTGGAGATTATTAATTGCCATACATGCCTGCCAAGGCCGTATTTCACAAAGGAGTTCAATGAGAATCCATGCATCTTTCAAACGATGGAACTGCTTTTACTTGCGACATCCTGAAATATTGCATAAGAGAGCTACTTCTCAGAATCAACTTACATCAGTGGATTGTATCCGTAAATGGCATTCAATTTCTGCACACATCCATCCCTTTCTGTGTAGTGATCATGGTTCGTGGAAAGACCTCCTTTAGTCTTAGCGTTCCTAAATAAGTGACGGTAAATTTGATAAGAATGAATACTGACCAATGATCGACGATTTTGTGCACCTTCATGGGCGCTTTTCTCGTCAAGTGGGAAACGAGGTAGTTGAAGGCTATATCCTGAGAGATTATTCCACTAGATCTCCATCCATTTCGATCTCACCTCACAATTGACCATGTCGTCAACCATCATCCGAATGGCTGGATGCATGTTGTACGAATACTCGTACAAGAATTCCTGCAAATCAAATTGCACTCGGCCCAAAAAGTGGAAAGTACCAACCTTGTGTGCGATGAAATAGGCGGAGATCATGATGCTGTACTCGCACGTCTCGCTCGATCCGTACTTGGATGTGTCGCCCCACCACGAGTGATACCTAAACTGAACCCCATCTCAGCCTAAATTGAACCCCTTCTTCGGAGCCAGGAGCCAGAGCCAATTCACCGCAAACACAATCGTACCGATCAAAGAAGCCGACGACTCGATCTCTGTTCTGTCTCCACACCTTGAAGGCGTACACCAATTCGTCGTGACTCACGTTGATGTCGTCGTCGATCGCGAAGATTGCCTGCAAAATGGCTCATTTAAGAGAAGAATCGTTAAGATACCTCGGTTTCAATCCTATCGAATGGCAGGAAGCGATTGTTGATACTGTTGCGCACGGAACGAATGTATCTGAAGCGACGCTATCTTTCAGTTCACTGTAGCTAACGTACTCTACAGGGACGTGGATCTTCGGCCAGACGCCTTCGAGGTTGCGGTCCACGTTGTTCCACATTATTATCACCTGGAGAAGCGAATTGCGCGACTACTTTCGTTCTCCCCAGTCTCGCAAACCTTGTTGAGATGCGGGCAATTGTTCAGTTTTCGAATGACTTCCTTCACTCCTTCGTCCCGATTGTACGTCATCATCAGCACTGTACAAGTGAACTTTGAACATTATCTTCTCACTTTCCTCACCGGTGAACTGTTCCGGTTCTCGATTGAGACCCAATCCGCGAGAAAATTCACGGGCGTTCTTGCTGCCTGCCGTTCGAGTGATCTGAAGAGATGATAATTACGAATTGACTTTTTTCGATGAATAAACGAAGCGCAAACCTCGCTGTCATAGTACTCGGTCTCCGACGGAAGATCGTGAATGTCGTGCAGCGTCGGAGGAGTGAAAGTGAGATCGCGACCGGAATTCCATCGATCATCCGAGTACTGGATCGAAAATTAGTAGTTTAGTAGCGAATCACCGAATTCTGAATCTTTCTTACCATTCGATGAAGTCTCTGGGTATTGAACTTGGACGGGATCCTCTGTCCTTTCTGCTCTGACGCCACTTGATAGATGCTGGTGCTCTCATAGCCAGTGAAGAGCGGCTTCGTATTGGACTAAAGCTACACTTGTCGACCTACGAATATCCAGTGAAACGAAGTGCTCCGATTCAAGGTTCCCAATGCTATCGAGATAATGCTATCTCACAGCAGGCGCTATGGGAAGCTGCAGCTGCAACTTTGCAGCAACTGCAGCAAGAAGAGAACGAGCGAGAGCTGTAAATAAGTTCTGTTGCACTATGACGATGATGTTCGAGAACTCGCACCCTCATCTCAAGAAAGTCTTCTGCGAACAAGAACAAAGGCTACAAAGTTTACGATTTCCAACTGACCTTTTGGTATCGTCGACAGTTTGTGGCGCAGTAGACCAATGGATAGCGAATGAGGCACGCGGAGAGCCACGAAATTCCAGTTGAGATACTCTGAAAAGTAAAATTATTGTAAAATCAGTACAATAAAAATCAAGAAAATCTAATTTCTAGTTTGCCTCACCCTGGAAGGGGAGGGGCTGCGAGGTGGACATAACCACTGGAATGCAGCCACTGCGAAGAGTGAGAAGGAGATGCGCCTGTTGAGATAGAGGGGGAATGAAAATTAGTTGACCTAAAAAAATACCTGGAAAAGCGAAGAGGGCGAGAGGATGCAGAAAGAGATGATATCAAGGTCAATGTCTGGAATGATCGGCGAAATTGTATTGACAATATTCTGAGAAATATGAAACATACCGCATTGCTCATCCGTGCATGAAATAATCTGAATGGCGTTTGAATTATTCGTGAGCTTGGTCGGATCAGTAGTGATGTAGGCAACTTCAATCTGAACGCCTTTCAACTTCATTTTATCATCTTTGGAAACAAGTGATTACCTGTCTCTTGACGGGTAGGATCGACGGCTCGTTCTTCCATTGACCAATATCGAAAGCCCCGATATTCGTGTGAACAGCAAAATCCAGGTCGACTCGAAACTTTCTGAAATCGTGCCAAATAGTCTGGTCCATTTTTTGATACGAATGACAGCATACCCAGGTGCGTATCTGCTCTGAGCGATCATCACAGGGGCAGTGGCAGAAACTGTTGCATCTTGGTCGAGATTGATCACTAACAGATTCGAATGATCGCGCGTGCGAGAGTACACTGACTTGTCTGCAATAGTCTAGCATGAGAAGCAGGCAGGAACACAATTGGGTACTCAAAAATGACTACTAACGTAAATTCGCGAATTCGATCTGAAGACAGGACTCATTCTTCAGCGAAGTCGCAGCGGGATGCGAGGATAGTGCCTGAATTATATTGCCATGACGAAAATAAATTCAGGTTTTGGGCATTTGCAGTCAGGATAATAGATCACAATGACACGAGTAGCACGGTTTCTAATCTGCATGACTTACCGTTGCAAGAGGATGGTCTGCCTTTGGCACAAATACTTTGAATGTCGAGAAAAGCGAGCACCTACTGCAATTCGATATTTTAGTTTCAAATACACGTAATCGGTCTGACCTGTAATCAAATTCTTCAGAGGTAAAATCGAAATCAGACGCAGCGCTGATTAAGTTCAGCACATCTTCATTGTCATCTGAACAACCATGTGAGGGGAGCGACGATGCTTTCCATGAGGAGATCGTACATTATAATCATCAGAAACCCAGAGTCAAGTTTTTCCATAAAGGTATTTCTCACCGAACTGCGTTGACGCACTGGATGGTGAGGGTTCATCTGTTTTCTCGGCATTGAAGTGCCTGATAGGGCTCAATGATTTCAAGAGCGTCGGTCAACCTAATAACAGAGACAATCTGAGAGAATTTAGAAGGGGCCGCACAACGATTTTTCATCATATGCTGAAAAGATGACCGTAGGGGTATTTTTTCATGTAGAGTTCGAAAATCGACCTTAGGAAGCCGTATCTCTATCCCCTAATACCCTATGGCACGCGTCAGCCTGCCAGGGGTTAAGGCAATTTCGCGAGGGGCGCTCCAAACCCCTACAAATTATATATCATCTTTTAGATCTCGACGAGTCAAACATTTTTTATGAAGAAAGTGAAAGCCTAGCTCTTCTGTGAAAAAAAATATTTTTGTCGAAAATTTTATTTTGGCCATCGTGAAAAATTTTTGGCCGTCTTGTAGAAATATTATTTTTCCATTCGATTCGCAATCCATTTTTACCCCGGGGTACAAAAAATGAGCAGGATTGGTTGGGACCGTAGTTGTTTCCTATGACGAAGAAAGGCCGCAACTCGTTTTTTCGACCATTTTTCGACATTTTGAAATCGAATTTCTCAAGAAGTTGGAGATCGGGAACGAAATTTTCGACATAATTCAACTAATATGAGTCAAAACAATAATTTATGAGGTTTAGAAGGAAATCGGAGAAAAAAAATTCCAACAAAAATTTCACAAAATTCGAAAATTTTCAACAAAAATTTGTTTTTTCAGATTTCATTCAAAACCTCATAAATTATTGTTTTGACTCATATTAGTTGAATTATGTCGAAAATTTCGTTCCCGATCTCCAAGTTCTAGAGAAATTCGATTTCAAAATGTCGAAAAATGGTCGAAAAAGCGAGTTGCGGCCTTTCTTCGTCATAGGAAACAACTACGGTCCCAACCAATCCTGCTCATTTTGTGTACCCCGGGGTAAAAATGGATTGCGAATCGAATGGAAAAATAATATTTCTAGACGGCCAAAAAATTTTCACGGTGGCCAAAATAAAACTTTCGACAGAAATAATTTTTTTCACAGAAGAGCTAGGCTTTCACTTTCAACACAAAAAATGTTTGTCTCGTCGAGATCTACAAGATGATATATAATTTGTAGGGGTTTGGAGCGCCCTTCGTGAAATTGCATTTACCCCCTGGCAGGATGACGCGTGACATAGGGTATTGGGGGTTAGAGATACGGCTTCCTAAGGTCGATTTTCGAACTCTACATGAAAAAGTACCCCTAGGATCATTTTTTCAGCATATGTTGAAAAATCGTTGTGCGGCCTCTGAAGAAAGTATCTCAATTCTCTCAGATAGTCTCTGATAAAGCTAAATCAACCTTACTCATGCCTCTCCGCAAAAGGTGAACCGCTCCTCATCGTTCCCATTCTCACGCTCATTCCATTGAAGACGAAACCACCGATTACGAGAATGCAACCGATACTGCAGATCAGAATCTAAATATGCTCAATGTCTGAAAAAAACTAAAAATGGCTCTTATATTTACCTGCCAAATGTGACTCTTGTATCTCATTCCTAGTATTGAGTATGGCGTCTCTTCGCGCATGAATAACTGAAAAAGCAAGAATCAATGGCATCTTTCAAGAATGAATGAATGTTGCACTGAGAAAAATGTGAGCCGCTAATTCGAATTTCGAAGTAGGGAGTGCATGGAGTTCACTCTGGGGAGGAAGCGAAACGGGATCGCTCAGTTAGATAGAGGCCATCGATCCCTCACCGAGATTAGAATGCTGCATCCTGATCGTACCGACCTATTTTGGATCAGCAGCAATTGATAATCAAGAGAAAATATCACTGAGTTATCCAAACTGATTATTTTTTTTTGACATTTAAACAACTTTATCAGCTGGTTATTGGTGGGATCTCAGCTGGGTTGCCATTAGAGTTCTCCATTGATTGCTTTCACGTGCGAGTCGGAGAAATTGTGGTCCGGCTGCTTTGACGAAGTCGTCTCTCCATCTCTTTGCGGGTCTTCCTCGGGTTCTTCTTCCATGCGGTGTCCATTCGACCATCTT
>LS532022.1:367370-379723 GCA_900490775.1 Pristionchus maxplancki | reverse complement strand
CACGCGAACAAAAATTTTTCAGGAGCAACGAAAAACGTCGAAAATTGCGATTTTCGTCATTTTATCAATATCAAATCGCTTCCAAAAGTATTTTTTTGGAATCAGCAGGCAAAAATACATCGGACATGATTTTTGAAATTCACTTTAGTCAAACTTGAAATTTTCCAATTTTTTTGGGTCGACCCTGGCATTTTTCGGACAGTGCACTAGAACCCTCCATATTGGCCCAAATATCAGCACTCGGTATGAGAACATCACCCGTGAAATATTGGGAGGGGTTGCAAAAAAGCCGTCCGTGGGGTAGGTACGTTCTCTCGTGGATGGCCTCTTAATTGTAGATCGCTACGTTGTCTCACACTTCTTGAAATCACGAATTTCGTAGACGCATGAGATAATGTTGCGTAAGCGACATTGAAGATTCGGTGTGTCTACTAACGCGACAAAATTGATCATGGATTAGTCATAGGGACACTCTGGGCGCTTACTTTTTCATTGGCTAAGATTTTGATTTGTTACGAAATTGCAGCATGCGAGGAGCAGCAAGCAGCCGCCTGTCCATCGCCCTCTTCTGACGGCACTCACAAGTGAGTAGGATACGACGTCCGAATGAGATTGCATTGGGCTTGCCCTTTCGCAAGCTAACTCGTGATTCCCGCACTAGACGCACAACCATGACATCAGCTGCAACCCCGGAGTGCATTGATCGGATTGGCGATGGGTCACGCTAGATAAATAGAGATGTTACCCACTAGCGTTGTCAACAAATATAATTCGTTTCATTCCATATTTTTCGTTTCATAGAGTGAGTTAAATGAAGGGAAGGATTGCTGACGTCCCTCTTCATTCCTCCATTCTTCGCAGATGCGTCTCGCTCGACGACATCTGCGATCAGCTACCGCAGTGTCCGGGCGGCGAAGACGAGACGCCCGTCATCTGCTTCTTCCACGAGGTACGATTGGTGGCGATATACGATTCATCGACCCAGCGATGGCCTGACTCTCTCATTTCACAATGTTCTCTCGTCGGTCAGAGAAGCGAGAGAGTGAGAAGGACAGAAAAGTGAGAAGGACAGACGATTAATCTTCCATGGTGTCACATAAAATAAAACTGTTCAGATGCACTCGCGGGAGCTCGCTCGCCTACGGAAGGCCGCCATCGAGCTCGTGCGGTCGACCTACCAGTAGCCTCATCAGAGTCATCGTCTCTTTTCCCTGGCTCTTTCTTAATTCGACCGGTAGCTATTGCGACGCCTTGGTATGGCTCTTCTCCATTTCTTGTCTAGCCACCTAGTGTTTATCGTTTCTGATTTTTGCTGGATATTGTCTGAGAGTGCGGAATGAGGCGAGTTTATGCGTGAATAAAGTGGGGGGTCAGATGCATTCGTATGTCGGAGCGCATGGAGTGAATGGAACGCACGGATGCTGCAATGCGCTAACATTTGAATCATAACTCGTTGACGCGGAACCTTTGCGATGACGCAGTGCTGGTGCTTTGTGCACGTTGCGGAAGCGCACGGGCCGCTTGCCACCTGCAGAGTGTTTCGAATCAACCAAAAATGAATGTCTCTCCCAGGCTCGTCGGCTCACCACCGGGGTCGGGTTGTCGTTGAAACACTCTGCTTGCGGGCAGGGAGTTGTGAAGTACTGCTTCTGATATGAGAATGTGAACACAAAAATGATGATTCAAGCTGCTGAACGAGAGAGGTTCATCGCAGTACCGGTGCCGGGACGCAGTGGTAGCCTTTGGGGCAGTTCACGGTGGAGCAGGGATCGTTGGTTCCGCCATAGGGAGCAGCGGCCGGCTGCTTGACGGGCAACGCCGCGTCCGGCCGCGAGGTTAAGTTACGCAACGTTCAGTCAATTGAGCGCACCTTCGGTGCGACCGCTGCAGCAGCAGCAGCAGGCGCGGCAGGAGGCTTGGCTGTAGCGGCGGTGGGTGGCTGCTATGCATTCATTCACTATTTCGAATCATTTATCAACTTTTGGCATATTTGAACGCCTTCCGGATCGAGGTTTTTCGAACGATGCACCGTTCGGGCAACTCCCTTTCGGTGTCGACATGGTGACAATTCCGGTCACGAACAGCAGAAACAGGAATGAGGCAGAGAGCATCAGCCTGAATTGATGTGAGAGGAAATACTAGGAGAAACTCAACTTTATTGTTTCCTGACTGAATATATTTTGTTTTGACAAAATACTGGTAAGATTTAGTATAATCTGGGTGCTATGGAGTCGAAAAAATGTTTTCAGAATGTGCAAGAGACGTGGAAAGGGTGTGGCAAATGAAGAAAGTAGGGGCATTGCTATAAGCCTATGTTTCGAATCTGCCATGTTGTTCATCTGGCAAAAGATATCTCGATCGATGCAAGAATTCAAGAAATCCACAAATTTTACCTGTGCGATACCTGAACGATTGACATCATCATTACCTTCATACCTTCATCATTGATTCATCATTGACGCGATACCTTGCGATGACGCATTGTTGGTGCTTTCTGCATTTCGCCGTTGCGCACGGGCCGCTTGCGATCTGCAGAAAGGTTCGAATCAACCCTAAATAAATGTCTCGCACCCAATCCTAGGCTTACCGGCTCACCACCGCGGTTGGATCATCGTTTTTGTTTTAAATCTGCCATGTTTTTCTTCTGGAAAAAGAGATCATCGAATGTGGATCGATGCAAGAATTGAACCCGTACTTCGAAGTTCGAAGTTCGAAGTACGAGTCGGACAGTGCATGAATAGTGTAGGATAATGCAATGATTTCATATTTTATACGCGTCTGGCGCACCGCTTTATTATAAGGAACAAGGGAGCCCAATCACTGTTGTTTTGTAAACATGGACCGGACCCCCCTCTGTGACCCTGGCATGGAGGGCTGAATCGAAAGGCCTGGAAAAATGTCCGGGGGGGGGGTCGAAATAGTGAATTTTTATTGAGAAGGTCTCTTAAGCAAGTTATTGGACGTGGGCGGCAGGACAATGGGATCCTTCGTTAAAAAGGCTCATAGTGATGGGGATGATCACTTGCTCTCACGATGCTTCGCTCCCTTTTCATTTCCACTCTTCTAATTTCTGCCGAGTTCGTTATACGACAAGATCACGAAAAGAACTGCTCATTTTATTTTGTTTTTTTATTTTGATGTAATTAATCCTGGAAGTTACACCTCTGTTAGTTGAGACCATAGGATGTTGTTCTTTCTCTATTCAAGATTTTGCTATCTTTCGCGATGAAGCCTTTTACATATATATTTTATCAACAGTCTGATTTTATCAGAAACTAGTCTATTTTAAATGCAGAATGAAGACGAGCTTATGACAATGTACAGCGCATTACTTGCAGTAATCTGAAATTTCTCTTGTGATTTGCAGTCGCCTCCAAAACGCACACTTCGCGCCGTCCGCGACGGCCTTCAGATCCGAGTACCACAGCAGCTTAACCGGGTTGCACACAACGGCCGGCGTTCCTGACGCCTACAAACACGAATTTCCATTCCAAGAGGCGTTGTTCACCTGGCCATTGATGTACAGCACCTTGGGGTCCGCGCACTCGTATTTCTCTGAATCCTTGCGAGAAGGAGCGACGCAGGCAGTGCAATCGGCCGGCGCCGCGTACTCCGGAGGCGGGCCGCAGCGTCCGGTGGTGGTCGGCTCTGAAAACAAAAGAAGATACAAACGCAAGAAAAATCTAAAAACTTACTCGCAGTTGTGCTAGTGGTGGTCGATGCCGTCGTTGATGTGATCGTAGTGGCTGGAAATGTTCAATACGCTGCAATTGATCGGAAGGAAGAGGCAGTCCAGGTCGTGTTAACCTCTTAGGCATTGAAGAAACCTACTCGTTGCTGTAGTTGTCAGCGCAGGAAATGGCGTCGTTGAAGTCGTCATTGCTTGACAGATACTTTTCAAATTTAAAAAAAGCAATATCTACTGACTTGCGGCTGCGGACGTGCCAGGAAGCTTTGCGGTTGAGGTCGCTAAAACAGAAATAAGCATCCAATATTTGCAAATAACTGATTTAATTGTATACCTGCGCGTGCAGTAGTCGTGAATAGTGATGTTGAAGTATTGGATGAAGTCGTGGCTGAACAGTCGAATTCTTCTTCTTCGATTGCTAAACACTCACTCGTCGAAGTGGCCGTAGCAGTGGGCGTTACTGCTGTTCGTGTTGTCGCTAAGAATATTCGTTATTTAGCTGACAGTTTTCTGACAAACCATCACAGGCTGCGGTGCGCACGAAGCACGTCGGAATCTGCTTCAAGCAAGTCTGTGCGATTCCCGAATCCGCACCGAGCAGCAGACACTTCGCACTGGCGAACGCGTACGCCATGCACTGAAACTCATTTGATTAGTAGTAAAAACCGATGCACTTGCCGCGCTGTTGCCCAGGCAAGACGCTTCGCATGCGTCAATGTTCGAGCACGGATTAATCATTTGAACGGCAGGGCGAATGTTCGCCCACGGTGATTTCACGAAGCAGGAGCCTCGAATTGGCGTAGGATGGAAGAGAATCAGGAATGCGATGGCTCTCCACATATTGCTTGCTACGACTGATGAAAAGAAGGAATGAGGCCCGGGAAGGTGACACCTTGTATAGCAACTGTAGCTAGAGTGGTGGCGAAACCATGTATAGCAACAGTGCGGGATAATGGGCACTCCTCGCTTTGCATTATCTCTCGTGTCACAGAGAAAAGAAAGGACGTGCTGGGAAAAGAAGAAAAGCCGAAAACAATGCAGAGACTGATTTGGAATGCAAGGGTTTTCGTGGAAAGTCCAAGCAAACATGTCCAACTGCCCTAAATGCCATACGTTTCTAGTTTCGAGTTGTTGTTGAACTTACTCTACCGTTATAGAGTGAGTGATTCGCGTTGTCTTTGAGATTAAAAAATGGGCTCTGTTCCAATAATGGGGTCTCAAAGAAATAATGGGGTCCTATAAAAAATAATGGGGTCCTATCAAAAGTAAGGGGGTCCTATAAAAATAATGGGGTTCAATAAAAAATAATGGGGTCCCAAGAAAAATAGACAATCCCATAAAAAATAATAGGGGCCAATGAAAAATAAAGGGGTCCTATGAAAAATAATGGGGTCCTATGAAAAATAATGGGGGCCGATGAAAAATAATGGGGTCCCATAATGGGGCATTGAAGCTACAAAATGCGAATTTATATTGTTGTATAGAGGGATGCTCCCTCTCCACTCTAGTCAATTACCCTAAAGCCGACGTGCACTCTGCAGTCCCCTCTCCCCTCTTCCCTATTAGCATACGTGCGGATCAGCCGTTCCCTCTCGCCGTATCGATCGTCTCGCTCCCCTTCCCCAATCAATTAGCATGCGCCCTTTGCATATGAGAGTCTCTCTCTCGTCCCTCGTTACCGCTGACTCGTCCTTCTTGTCTTGTGCGGCCGTCCTGGCCTGTTGCTGATAAAGCTCTCTCCTCTATGCTCTTGGAGTAAGGATAGACCACTACATAACATATATTATTGCTTGTAGTCATTTCTTGTAATAAATAATGCCTCAACACAATTATTCTCATCGTTGTTGTATAGGTTTTCTGTGGTGAATCACTTTGAAAGCTTATCTGCACTCTCTAGTCATTCCCTATTCTGTTAGTCGTCGCGAGCGGTTCCCTCTCCATTCGCTTTGATAGAGAGCGGTGTCCCCTAATTCCCCTCGTCTCCGTCAACGACTCAACAAGATCGGAATCCCCATCCAAGCCGGACTGGTCGCCGTGTGATGGGTATGACCGTCTAAGATGTTTGGTCCATCAGAACCTAGGCTCGATTCTCTCGCTCAAAGATAGATCATTCGAGTTTGGAGGACTCGCG
This sequence comes from Pristionchus maxplancki, assembly GCA_900490775.1. Lineage (NCBI taxonomy): Eukaryota > Metazoa > Nematoda > Chromadorea > Rhabditida > Neodiplogasteridae > Pristionchus > Pristionchus maxplancki. The sequence continues at coordinate 373,904 of LS532022.1, read as the reverse complement.
TTCACTGAAGAATCCAGAACACGCAAGGCTTCGTTTTCGACCTACAGTGTCAGTCTATCAGTGTACAATGCCATCAAAACTATCGGAAACCAGGAGAACGGAACTCTCTCTCCAGTCGTCGCGTCTGTGACAAGGAAAGATGACCAATCTTCTGTCTCGAGACCCCTCGAAATGACTATCTTGAAATCAGAAGAACGACCCTCTGACACCCCATCTTGATCAGCGCCCAGAAAGCGACACTGATAAAATATTGTATTGGATTGTACTAGTCTTCACAAAATCTCTACACTCCATTCATCTGCCCACTTATCAGATTACTTATGATCTCAGCGTGAGAAAATGGACAAGAGAGATCGAGGAGCAATCTCAGTGGCCTTAGATTGAGGGACCAACCAATGAACAATTCACTTCTTTTGGCGAATAGGAAGGAATGAAAGAATTCTGATGATTCACCACAGAAAACCTATACAACAACGATGAGAGTAATTGTGTTGAGGCATTATTTATTACAAGAAATGCCTACAATCAATAATATAAATTGATATTTTGTAGCTTCAAGATCTGCTAATTTTCAATGCCCCATTATGAGACCCCATTATTTTTCATTGGCCCCCAATATTTTTCATATCGTCCGGAACGAAAACATCGGGACATGTAACAAATGTTTCAATCTGTGACAAACTTTTGTAACAACAGTCGATTTTCTTTTAATAATCATAATTTCGTAACCATTCGATTTGCAATAATCGACTTTCTCGATGAAATAGCATTTTAAAAATAGCTAATTAATCGATAATTAGCGATTCCGTGTATTTAATTCCCGGTCATGAATACGGTAGCTCTGGGAAAGTCCCATGAAATTCCAAAAAAACTGACGCAATCGTTCGGCCGCTCATAGCTACCGTATACACGACCGGGAAATAAATACACGGAATTGCTAATTATCGATTAATTAGTTATTTTTAAAATTTTTAAATGCTATTGCATCGAGTCGATTATTGCGAATCGAATGGTTACCAATTTATGATTATAAAATACAAATCGACTGTTGATACAAAAGTTTGTCACAAATTGAAACATTTGTTACATGTCCCGATGTTTTCGTTCCGGACGATAGGACCCCATTATTTTTCATAGGACCCCTTTATTTTTCATTGGCCCCTATAATTTTTTATGGCATTGTATATTTTTCTTGGGACCCCATTATTTTTATAGGACCCCATTATTTTTTATGGGACCCCCTTATTTTTGATAGGACCCGATTATTTCTTTGAGACCCCATTATTGGAACAGAGCCAAAAAATGGATGAAACGAAGTTGAGTGAAAAAATATAGAGAATTGGGATAAAATATGCCGCCGTTGTTCAGGAAGAGTCACTAATAGTGGTGAAATTCCGTTTCGTTGCGAGAAAGCGTGAATGATGCTTGAACTAATGTCTCGTAATGACGAATCGAAGTTGCAGAGTGCTCACATTCATCACTTGCGACCAGACTTCTTTTCTTCGGTAGGAAATTCAAGGATCCTTGAATTGTCAACGCTATTCAGGATCTGCTAATATTGTTCTGCTACAAACGAATAATGTACAATACCAGTCATGATAAATAGACAATTCTTGTGAGGTAGTATTCACTAGAGTGGCCGAAGGAAGAGTGAAAGGAAGACTCTGCCGCTCCGCGCGGCGAGGAATGAGAAGGAGGGGAAGAGGAGAGGGAGAGAGAGTCACTCTTGCGCAAGAGTTTGAACTCTTGCGCAAGAGTAGTATCGGGAATGGGGCGTTTTCGGCCGTTTGACGCCGTAATCGATTGCCAATTGGCATGGAATTTGCATAAAGGTCACAGATTAGTATGCTAGATTATTTTAGAATAGTTTTGGCTGAAATATCCTTTGCATTGAGACGATCCCTCGATTTTCTCCCTCCCATTTTTGTCTGAGGTAGTTTCTCTTTGATCTTTCCATAATTTCCCGTAGTATGACCGTCAAAGCCTTCAATCGTGATCTAATGCGTGTCTGGATACGATTCTGAGTCTCTCCCTCTAATCTTCGATCTCACTCACAGATTCCGTGTATTCTTAGTTCGACCACCACTTTGGCGCTGGTTAACGCCGCCTAGATTCCTCTATAGACTTTTTTTCGCTCCGTTTTCGTTAGTCAGCATAGTATAATCGTCTGCAATATCCCTACCGTACCCAGGGTATTCCGGCCACCGTATTCGGCTACCGTAACCCAGACCGTAGTACACCGATCCTGTATCCCAGTCTACCGTACTCCTGAGATTGATTCTATTGTTACCTCTCCCCGTTGGCGAATCCCAGTCTAGAGCAATGGGAGACGGAAGTTTGGGTTACGATAACCGAACATACTGGGATACGGTAACGGGATACTGTGCAATCCGCGTTGCGATTGCTTGGTACGGTAAACTTTGAGCCACAGGTCGGATTAACTAACGGAAAATAAAATTCATTGCTGGTGTACGGTATACTCAGATTCGGGATGGAATCTAGGTGGTCTAACTGAGAATACACGGATTCTGTGAGTGAGATCGAAGATTAGAGTGAGAGACTGAGAATCGTATGCCAGATATGCATCAGGTCACGATTGAAGGCATTGACGGTCATTCGACGAGAAATCATAGAAAGATCACAGATAAACGACCTCAGACAGCCAGGGGAGGGAGCAAACGAGGAATCGTCTCAATGCAGAGGAAATTTCAGCCAAAACTATGTTAAAATGATCTAGCATACTAATCTGTGACCTTTATGCAAATTCCATGCCAATTTGCAATCGATTACGGCGTCAAACGATAGAAAACGCCCCATTCCTGATTCTACTCTTGCGCAAGAGTTCCTCACTCTTGCGCAAGAGTTGCCCTCTCTCCCTCTCCTCTTCCTCTCATTCCTCGCCGCGCCGCGCACTCTGCCCTCTTCCTTTGGCCACTCTAGTATTCACTGACAAGATTTACAATTCTCGTGACAGTATTTTATGTCTTTTCTCCAGTGAACAAGCGCCTTTTGATATAATTTGAAACCGCTCAGCAGCTAATTCCAGAAGCTCTAGTATCCGCCCAAATCGTCGACTGCAATGGCGATGGTCGTTCTCAGTGCCATACACTATAGTGCGTGCTCGGTCGGAATTCTAGCAAATGCCACTCTCTGTTCGCTTATAATAAGGACAACTCCTGCTCAGATGAGGTTAGTAGACAGTCACAATCAGCTCATTTCACACAAACACTCCTTTTTTATTTTACCCGACCTTCTTGATATTTTTACGATTTCGACGTCACCGAGTCACGAAACTCAAGCTCTTTCCGGTCCTACGCCGCGATTCTGCTCACGACTTCGCTCATCGAGCTGATCACAATGACTGCGTCCTTCTTCCTGTTCATGAGGTGCGCTGAGCTGCCAACGAAATCTAACTGTCCCACTATTCGAATTCAGAGTTCTTCCATTCGCCGACTCTATTATAATGACACCATTCGGCGTCTGCTCGTCCTTCAATGTTTGTGTTATTTTTTGTTGATCTTTTATTATTTTTGTTATTTTTTATTGTGTGCCGAAATAGAAAAGTTGACAGTCCTCCGCCCTCTGCTTCTCTGCTTACTCGCTCATGATGTGGGGTCACTCATTGTATTGCGTGTTGCTGACCCTATGCATCTGCTATCGGTATGGCTCTTTCATCTAGGGATGGCTTGGCAAGAACTGCCTCTTTTCATTCTGCACGCTCTCTCGTCTCTACCGGTGAGGGAGTGCGGGAAATGAAGAGACGATGTGTTGTCTAATTGCAATATTCATTGCAGAATGTACATCGTCAAGCAGGCGACGCCGAAGATTCGATCTGTACTGTGCATAATTCTGGCTGCACTTCTTCCCAACACAATACTTCATGTGAGTAGTGGTGGAGTGTTAACAGAGTTGTTTTATGAATACTCCATTCAAGATCATTTACTCGCAAAGTGCGTTGAGAGACAGTGAAGGGCTCTCGTTGCTGATGCAACGCGCAAACCTTCAGAAAAATCGCCTTTCTTTCGGTAACATTTATGAATCTTATATTTTGTATTTTATATTTTGTTTTGTATTTTTGCACACGCAAACTACAAACCCCCAATACATTTTCCCAGTCTGTGAATTCGAATAATAACGCAAGCATTGCAAATCATTCTTTGATGTATTAGTTGCCGTTGCGTCTCTGATCCATTCTCAAATGTTGTTTGAAAATTAAATTTAACATCAAATAAATAATATCAAACATTCCAGCCTTGGTCAGCATATTCGATCCATTCGCGCTTGCTGGCATACTTTGTGTCACACTGCCGTTCTTACCCTGCTACTCGGTGAATGATTGACCTATTCCAGCATCAAAATGTCATTATTTATTATTATTGTGTTGTTTTCGGTGATAATTCTGACGGCGCGCCGACTGTTGGCCGCACTCGGAAATCAGGCGAGCCACATGAGTGAGAAAACGCGTCGCGCGCACAAAGACATCGTAAAGGTAAGCATTCGCACTCAATGTGAGAAGAAAGCTACATTAATAAAGCTGACCGGCCTCTGTATTAGAGTTCGAAATGCGAGTCACCGTTTCTTCATTTTGCACACTCTCTCGCCTCTCTGACCGGTGAGAGAGCATGCGGAATGAAGAGACAGCGACTCGTAATTCGAAATCAAACTGTGACAGGGTCTGCTGCTGCAGTCGTGCCTGCCCTCCGTCGCCGTCCTCTCCTTCGCCGCGCACTTTCTGCTGCAGTCGCAGCTGCTGCAGCTGCACGATTTTTCCGCACTCGGATTCTCCGAACACATGGTCTCTTCATTTTGCGCGCTCTCTCGTCGGTCAGACGGACGAGAGAGCACGCAGAGTGATGAGAGTTCTTATCTTCCTTCTTCTAGTTGGGCGATATCATCGACGCGGTCAACCCGCTGCTCTCGCTCTACTTCGTTCGACCGTACAGAAAGTGCGCTGGTTTTATCACTATTTTGTTACTGTCGACAAGCAATTTTCGCTTTAAAAAGCTTTAAAAAACAAAAAAACTTGAATAAAATCGTTTTCAGCGCGCTCCTCAACGTTATCGTCAGCACGAAAGTTCAGAAGATCGAACCACTCGTCACTTCGAAAACCGTCTCCCATGCGAAATCCTAGCGTTTCGTCTCTTTCGTTTGGTGGATAAAGGCTATTAAATACGACTCACGACAAGCACACCAGCACACCTACCGTCCCAGAACTAATCCATGATACTCAAATTAGGGTTACGGTATTGACGATACGGTAGCCAAATATGAGCAGGGGCAAGCTTATGATAAGTGTCATACGTTTCTTGTTTCGAGTTGTTGTTGATTTTACTCTATAGGGAGAATGCTTCGCTTTATCTTTGAGGTTAAAGAATGGATGAAAGATGAAGATGTTCAGGATTATGATTGTTTCTTGACTGCTTCCTTTAAATTTATATTCAGTAATAATATTTCTGTTAATACCGTACCATCAATTCGTCGTAGGTATCCATGAGTAGATCCTTGTCCTGTAAAAATATTTAAGTTTGAATCGAATGGTGCATTTACCTCATCGGTCACGCAATCAAACTCGTCAACGTATTCTTGCAATTCCCAATAGTCATCTGAAAATAATTCTGCATTGTGTTGTCACTAGAATGTTCATTCGTCAAACTTCGCTGTAGCGCTACGTCTTTGCCGTAGTTGCCTATCATGTTCTTAGCAACGTATTTGCTATAACAAAACTTACCTTTTATGCTGTCAATCACCTTTTCCTCATCGGCAGTTTCGATCGTCTGCAAATAAGGTCAGTATCGCAATCTCTAGTCGGATGTTCGCAATCTGTATTCTGTGACTGTTCTCGATCGAATCCGCTTTCTCTGTGTTTCGGCAATATTATTCAAAAGAGAGATGAGAATGCCCTTAATCGGCCGACTTCTACATTCGCACCTTTAAAATTCTGTCGAAACCGCGATCAAGATCTCCCATTGCATCGTTGATCTCAACGATCTAAATAACAAATGTGTACATAAAGTTGCTCAACGAAACCGAAAACCTGATCAGCGGTGCAGTTGCTTGTGTTAATGCTTTCGACAGCATCTGAAAGAATTGATTGGGAAACGAACGATTGTACTATTGGGCTCTTACGCATCGCATCCCGGAAAGCGTCAGTGAGGGGCCCGATGTCCCACTCGTCAAAGGCTACGACGGTGCAGGAGCATACTAGAAGGACGAGGAATACACGAGCCATGCTCTCCTGCAATTTCAGTAATCAAGAAATAGTAATATCTAAAAATGAAAGCGTTTTCTCTGTCGCAGTCGACAATATAAAATGAGTAGGAAAGCATGAGAATAATGAGAAAGGAGCGACGCATGCTCTCCTAAGTTTCATAGGGCCACGGAAACAGCGCATTGGCGATGAAAACTGTGAATGCACCAGCCTACTGCGCCGACCCTCGCTTTATTGGGACGATCGCTTGTTCTTCTGAATAAGTAGGCACGGGAATAACAACATGGCGCCGAAAACAATCGGAGCGGGGGAAGATTTAGCATATA
>LS532022.1:314901-356167 GCA_900490775.1 Pristionchus maxplancki | reverse complement strand
ATTAGTTTATTTCTTTGTTAGTGTTTGACACTTTGCTTTAGATCTCAACATGTTAGTTTTTACCCAACCGATATTTGTTGTCCCTCTATTGTCCAATAGCGATAAAAATTAAAATGTTTATTGCATTTTTGAATTGCACGATGAGCACATAATACAGTGATACAGTATAACGATCGATAGGATGATCTATACAATGCAACTATTTATCGGAGTGACGTCGAAAGTAGACGTCATTTATGGCGTAGGAGTGATCGGCGTCGCACAGATGAGCTCGATGGGTTGAGAGCGAGGGGCAACTGCAATAGGGCGAGAATGAGTACTGTAATCGATATTCATTGGTGGCAACTCGATCAGAGATAAAATTAGTAAAATGGAGGTATCGAAATAAACTAATTTTGGACCAAAACAGAGATCGTTAGTTTGGGAGCACTTTTTAAAAAATCTGAACCCGATCTTATCTAGAAATAAACTTCACTCACCGGATTGGACGACTACAGTGTCGATCAGCCGTGCTGGCTGGCTGCTCGTGATCGTTACGGTAGTGGGCGTGGAGACACCCCAGTCGCCCGTCGTCGCATGGTGCTCGGTCTGCCATTTATATTATTTAATTAGTATATTTAAATTTCGTTTCTCGCTTCAAAGAAACCACAAAATATGAGAGTAAATCCAATGTAAATGTTTTTAAACCAAGGGACCCTACCAAGCTTAAATCATGTATGAAATCTGTATCATAACTTCACCGGGTATGGAAAAAAATGAACTCACAATGGTAAAAGGCGGGGTCGGCATCTCGGAGATGCTCGAGGGCGTCCCATGCTGATGAGTGGGAGGAGCGGGGGCTATCGACGCCACCACTATCGTCGATGACTCTTCGCGCTGCAGAGGTTACGGTGACAATGATACTTTATTAATTTTTTAGATCATTGAGAGGAAAACACAACTTCAATCAACCAATCAGCGTTTCACAGGAACACAGTTAGGTTAGTTAGAGTGAGTGTGAAAAAGAGCAAACATTATAAGTACTAAAACGTACAAGTGGCGAGTTGTTGGCCGTTTCGGAGACTGTTGTTGATGCAGTATTGATGCTGCTACGGTCGCCGTCCCTGAATTTATTTTTTGTGTTATAAGAGGTGTAAAAAATTACCAAAAATAAATTTAGTTGAAGAAGCAAATAGTAACAAGTGACCATAATTGAATCAAGCTTCACCGAAACGCCATCAAAATTATGAATAAAGAAAGGACTGACCAGCAGAATCGTTCTCTTTGTCATCAGTAAACGTAAATCCCACGATTGGTTTCACGTCATCCCTGTAGTCCCAGCATTTCCATCCGCCTTGAGTGAAAACTCCAGGAGCACGCACCACCTAGGAAAGTTTGTGTGAATATAATTTAAAAGCAAGTAAAATCAATGACGAGCTCGCTGAAGAAGTGCATTACGATTAAAATCTAATAGAATGAGATAGAATGGCTCAAAAGTCGATAAATAGGATGCTAATCTACTTCGATTATCACAAATCAAAAAGAGTTTCCCCGCTACACAGCTAGAAGCAATAAAGAAATCATTACCTGGAACTTCCTCTCCTTTGGAATCGTCGCGCTCGCCAATTACGCGTGGACTGCGCATTCTTCCGTCAATCCCTTCAATAGCCAATTCGATCGAGCAACAATAGCGAAAATTCGAGCAACAATAAACATTTACGCCAAACACGCAAAGTTAACAAAGTCAGGAATGCTACTTAATATCACAATAAACAGTTCACCCAATGGTAACAACTCGTTCCGCGATTGGTAAACGCAAAACTATTATCAAATCACCTAAACAATCAACAAATAGAACACTGAAAGTACAAAAACAGGCGAGCCTGGGTGCATTCCGGGAATTTCTGAAACGAGAGCCGGAAAATTGGTTGGTGTATTTTTTTAAACAGTCGGCGGTGGTTGGTATCCTGATAGTCAACACACGCAGAATAATCAAATCAATATTTCAAGCGTTCTTTTATATTTTTTTTCGATTTTTTTTCAGTTTTGCGGTCTTAGAGCATGCATTTGCTGAATGCCAAAGTAGAAAATAAATCCAAGCACATAAAATTTTGACCGCCGACTCCCTTTAAACACGTTTTTGTAAATTTTGACCTAGCTCAATCGATTGCTCTTGAGATTTGCAGTCGAATGAGCTATCTCACAACTTTAAGATGCAACTATGAAGCGAGTTATGTTGATTTGCGCAAGCTCGTTGCCCAAATGTCGTTGCCCGGTTGTCATGCCCCCCATAATGTGATGAGAGAATGAATGAGAACGTCTAGACAGGGCAATTACATACATAGTACCCGATGATAGACAGAAAGCTCAAAGACAATTAATGATTGCGGATAGGTTCATATCTAGCGGGACTATCAGTTTGTGTTGTACGGACATTCGATAACGTGAAATTATGCTAAGAAGTACGAGATTGGGGCATTAAATATCATGGTTAGAAAGAGGTCTCCACTGTGAATATCTCCGGATTCGACCTCGTCCTTCTCTCCACTCGCTCCCACGTCACGCGCAGACTGTCAAAGTGCGCCAGTCGCTCTGCGTCCGTGTCGCGATGAGTGCACTAAAAGTAAAAGATTTCGAAAATCGAGAAAATCGAAAATCGAGATTTCGAAAATCCTATGATAAATTATGCCTGGTGTTGTCAAAGGATTGTAGTAGAGTGCGAAATACGGGTAATCGTCTCTTCGTTTTTCGCGCTCTCTCGCCCGATCAATCGGTTAGAGAGTTCGTGGAATGAAGAGACGATTACTCGCATTTTGCACTCTAGATTGTAGGATAGGTGGGGAAAGATCGTACCTGTCGTCTGAACAGTATTCCGTCCCTGCTGATGCGGTAGAAATTGTGGAGCAGCAACAGCGGCGACCACAGACACTCCCAAGCTATCAGCTGCAAATGCTATTTATAGACGCGATTCCAGCCTCCCCCGGGGTTTGAACCAGCAGTCCAAAGTATCTGATCAACTCAAGCACCAGTTGTGCACAAACTCTCAACATTCGAATGCACCTGCACTGTTTAGCCAGGGAGCAGCGTGGCTAGGGTGTAGCTAGCTCAAAAGACTTGTTCCATACTTCAGCAGCTTGCGAGGAGACTAACGGAAATAGGGGACAGCGACTCACCAGTCCATAAAAGTTGTTGATGATCGTCATGTCGTAGCCGAGTGCGTACTTCGAAGTGAGCGCCTGCAATGACTGCGAATCTCACAATACTCTTCTTCCAATAAGCTCGTATTCTTTGCCAAACCACTAGTGATGACAATTCAGCACGCGCCTCTCTCTTTTCGAATGATCTCTCGCCGGTCAGAGAGACGAGAAAGCATGCGAAATCAGGAGGGACGAATGCCGATTTGTCAACGCTACAAACCACCTCTAGAAATCGCTTAGTTTCTGTACAAAAAAACGCATGTTTTCGTTGAATCGTGCAAAAATGCTCACTTGATACTCGACGAGTGCCAGTGTCAGCAAACTGCAGATGTTGATGTGGACCAACAGTGGCAAAACAGCTCTGATTCCCTGTAATTAGAGATCGATAAGACCAGTAACAAAACTTAGCAACGGCTCTCTATAATCAAGGAAATGTCTCTCTCTTCTCTGACGCAAAAGATTCCGCACAACCAGTTTCTCCTACCCCCTAGTTGCCTTTCCTTCTGATTGCATCCTTTTACTGTGATCACTGGTGCGTTAGCTACGTGAATAGCATCATCTATGTTGAGACTTGACAATCGTTGATCTTAGGCACGTCAGCACCCGAAATAGCGTCTGTGCTTCAGACTTTGGTGGTCGACTGCTCATTCAATCGGTCGGTAAGGTGCACGTAAAGGGAGTCTCAGGAGACTAAGTGCTTCCTCTGATCTTTTCAATGGACGGCTAACGAGACTACGCAGTGACCACACAAATTTGACAGATCTCCAAGAGCTGCACTATGTTTGCACATATCTGCAAGACCGAAAGAGGAGACTAACAGTATATTTATAGGCAGTCTGCGCACATAAATTAGCCAGAACCTTGCATAATGGCGATGTCTTATGGCTGACTTGACTATTCTCGATGTGAACTCACCAGCATGTTCTCCTCAAACGCGCACTTTGCCTCCAGCGACTTGGCCAGCTTCCTCTTGCGCCATTTGAGATTCGTTCGATAGAGAATGACCAGGATCTGAAAAGACAGTAGTGAAATTTGTTGTCATCTTTGATGCAGATGAGGGCGTCAGGAAGATCATTTCTCACCGGCGACGTCACCAGGAAGGTGCCGAGCAGCAAGTACCGCGCCGGCACGTACCTCTCGCAGCAGCCGGCAGCGAGCGAGGACAGCAACTGCAAATCGCTTATTTCGACGTCGTCGGCCTTCTGAATCGTTCACCACAACGATGGTGATGACGCTGCACGTCGCCGGGTGGTTGATCAGCCCAGTCGTCGAGGTTCGATAGAAGGTCGCCATCAGCCTCTCGAGGCAGAGTAGTATCATGGAGAAGCAGATCAAGTACCAGGTGAAGAAGAGCACCGCGTTGTTCGCTTCCTGCACAAGAATCACTTCAATTTAATTAAAAATCGACTTTTGCGGCTTTTTTGGACATTTATTGGTGGTTTAGACAGGCTGTGAAACTCAGAGTCGGCATGGTTACCGAGCTGAATAATCTATACACGAGTCTCGTAGCCGCCAATCAATGAGAGTTTTGTAGCAACAGAGGTTCGTTAGTTACTCTGACTGGACATAGATCAACTAGTACCTGATGCGGCAGGAGGGCCTCTTCACCGATAAAGAATACTCGTTGAACCAGGACGATGCTCCTTCGGATGACGCTGATGGGCGTCCGCAGCAGCATCAGACAGAGCAGGACCCTAAAAAATTTGTCTGACTCTCTCATCTCGCAATGCTCTCTCGTCGGTTATAGAAGATTAGAACGCAATGCTCTCTCATAGGAGTGCATGCAAAAACGAGAGAGCGAGATCAGTCACCAATGACCGTTTGCTGATCGACTATGCGCAAAGATTGCAGCAATCCCTAGTGACTTTGCAAGCAAAACCATCATTCTCACCGTAAACAGCGCGTCATCTTGCCGCATTTGATGACGCAGTAGTAGGCGACCGTTGTCAGGATCAAGGAAGGGATGTAGGGCCAGAACTCGACGATGGAAAGGATCAGACCGAGCTGGGACACTCTGATGTCCATTTTCCTTTCAGTCACTGCAAGAATTTGCTCAAATGTTGAATTTGGGGCAGTGAAACATGGCGGACAGGTGCAAAGGAAAGGCGGGAAAAGAAGGGAAGTACTTTCAAGGGGAGGAGTAGGGAGGAAGGAGGAGTGAAACAGGATGCAGCCACCAATTAGACATTGACGTCTTCGCTACTCCACAATTTGGCGAGATCAGTAGCATCACACGCTCGTCTCACCGTAGACTGATTTATTTCTGGCCAGTGATACTCAAGACAGGCAACAATAACAGATGAGCTCGATAACAAGCGCCTAGACGCGCACGTCATTGCTAGAGTTGCCTTACTCAACATCACTCGAACGCCCGAGAGAGCGTGCGGAATGGAGAGACGACTATCAGCATTTCGAAATGTACTATGATTGTGCTTAGGAGATAGGCAACAATAACAAGTGATGACGCAATAGCGTTCGCCGCCTGTTCATTCCGCACACTCAACAGTTCGGAAAAAGCGTGCAAAATGAACGGATTTAGAGCTATTTAGCCCTATTTAGAGCTCAAAAGTGGTTGCTCTCGAGAGGCAGCCAACAAATAGCGATCGGAAGCCTAATAGTCATCCTCGCGAGTCGGCGCTGATCTTCCATGACTTTTCGAACTGCTTGAAGTAGTCGTCGGGATCAGATGAGCGGTTGCGCAGCTCGCATGCGATGCGTCGACTGGCGCGTCCCTGAAGAGAATCGTCAGCTTTTCCATATCCCTACGCTCTCTAGCCAGTCAGAGATGCTAGAGAGCGTAGAAAAGTGATAGAGTCAGGTGGTGAGAGAGTCGTTGATGTCACACTCATTAGCGCGGGTATTGACGGGAGAATCGCGCGCGCAGCTCACGTTATTTCTGCCGCTAGCGCATCAACGATCGTCACTAGCAGAGAAGGGAAGTGAGAAAGTAATCGCTTACCATCATTTCCTATCATATTACGAATTTATTAATAAGACCTTGGTTTCATAGACAATTAGATAAACTGGTAGAAATGGAGAGGTGAGAAGACCTAGATATGCGGAATTTATTGAGGATGTTGTGCTTTCTAATAGGGGTAAACTATAGAAGCAGGGGCTGTGGAAACACACCTTGAGCATGCGATGACAATAGTACGCGATGGATGGCGTGAGCAAATCGCCCAGGGCGATGGTCTAAAAGCAGCCAAAGTAGAGAATACAAATCAAAAATTACGTACAACGCCAACGATAGCGTTCATTATTGATTCGCTGTAGCCAAACTCCTCCGATAGTGCAACGAACTTGCCCAAGGTCAGGGCGCCTGGAATTGGCGTGGAAATTCTGGTTTTCAATCAGCGTTTGCAGACAGATTGAGTCAAAAATACATTGCTAGATGATTTTTGCGCCAAATTTGCGAATCTAAATTACCGTGAACAATAGAAAAAGCGGATGAGCAGATCATCGGCGGCAGAAAGAGTCGGACTGACTAAATTATAGCTATTGGTTGCCTGAATTTCGGCCGTTTTGCTCACATTCATGTTCTGATTCGCCATCGATTTCTCATCCAGAGACAGAGATCGATGAGGCCGTCTCCGCTTGTGGTTAGCACGATAGACGATGGCCAGGAGCTGAGAAATGTCGTATTTTAACGTTATTTTTACTGAAAGGGTCTTCAATATTCTCGAGATTCTTGGTGAGAGTAGAAAGCATAACAATCCATTGACTCACGGCCAGTGTGAGCATTGGCGCGGCGAATTGGAATGCTATCGGGACGAGCGAATTATCGCAGAGGGTGATGCCGGCGGAGGCCGAAATCTGGAAATGGAAGGTGGTAAGGTGGGAGGCAATTGAGGGATCGGTTGGGTGATAGGACGATGCAATCTCTTTCCTTTCTGAACTCTAGTCAGTTTTTTTGCATTGCATAGTCTAGGATTTATCGAATGAGGCGTTTGCAGAATTTCGATGTTGTAAAAAAGTGAGAGAAAAAACCCACCACAACAGCCGCGCAAAAGCCAAGCGACCAGACAGAAGCGCGTGTTTTCTCATAGTTTCCGATATTGTAGGTGTAGAGAAGTCGTTCAACTGCTACCAACAACATGCTTATAGCCAGCATCATGCTGGTGAAGACGCTGACGTACTTGTAGAAAGCCTGCGAAATGCGATTTTGTCAGGATGACGAAATAAACCTGACTAGAAACTGCGCAGTGAGGTCCTCAATCCAGAATAGAGTCACGTAATTTGCAACACTCCTTCGTATGAAGTTCAAAAACGTTCGCGATAGGGCCATGCACAGAACAAATCTGAAATCAGCATTCAGTTGGAAACAAGACGAACGACCCACTTGAAGTTCCCGTGCAAATACTTGTCCGAGCCAATCGAGTGCACCGCTAGGATCATCGCGCACTGCGCGAGACAGTTGATGATGAATTCGACAATCGCAAGCACCGAGCAGGCATCGAACTCGGGGTGCATTTCTCTTCATAGATTGAGCGCGACTATACAATGTTCGACTAGAGCCGGCGACCCGAAGTGTAGTAGCTCGCTCGGAAATTGCCACTTTACGCCCCGCTAGTGTGATATTTCGCTTCCGCGAATGCGATTCGGACGACCAATTTCCACTTTTTCCGCAGCTGTTTTATCTTTACGATCGTGATCTCCGGCATATTACAACAGGAAGATGCGGGGATGATGTCAGAACGGGATTTGCACAACGTTATTAGCATTGCATACAACGCATGCGCGAAACGAATGCCGGAAAACGAAGATAACGAACGTATTAGAATTACGGATGGCTTTGCAAGAAATCGTCTCTTCACTTCGCTTACTCTCTTCCCGTGAGAGTGTGCAGAATGAAGAGAGTCATTTCTTGCCAAGCCATCCCTAGTTAGAATTCCACCTTCCACTCTAGAACGAACTGTTTGAGGTGCTCTTGCGTGGTAATCGTTTTCTTTTCGATTTCCCGGTTGAGTCGTTTGGCAGAGATTATCTTGAGGTACTTGTGTCTGATTACAACGAGCATTGGAGTAAGAAGGGAATCGATGGCAGAAACCTGAAAATGGCGAATAGTCATTTCGAAAATCGCCCCTCTGGGAATCTCGCTTTTTGCTGTGGGAAAGTGCGTCTAGACTTCGTCTTTTCAAGTCTCTGATTTGTACTTATTTCGAACAGATTTGTACTTATTTCGAACACTGCATGATTCATGTAGAAAACAGGGACGGAAACTGACCAATCCGTAAATATTGTTGAGCTTGGATTCGGACGTGCCCACTTGCTCTTGCTTGATCCAGAAGAGCTGCGCGAGGGACATCAATCCGACCGTAAGCGTGATGATGGAGGAGACGAACATTGCAGGGAGGAAGATGCGTACTGCCTTCAATTTGACAATATGCAAAAAAAACTAACACAACTAATTTTCTAGTGCGAAGAATAAGAAAAATTCCTAGCGTTTCAATAAAAAAAGGCTCACATTCATACTCATGCTCGCTTCTGCTTTCTCATCCAAACTTGACATGTCCAGGATCTTTCTCCGCCGAAAATTCGTGCGAAACACCCAGATCAGAAGCTGCAGTATCCAATATTTCTATTTTCGCTTTTGAGGAGCGTGGGAGCTCTCCCTTCCCATTCGCAAGTCACGTAGAACACTCACTATGAACGAAACCACAGGTGCAGTGATCAGAAAAGTGATTGAGAAGACGATGCTGGGCCAGAAACGCCGTACAACAATTAAGAACCCCTGAAACTACAGTCTAGTTTGATCATTGGGGGTAGGAACCCACGTTGATCGCTAGAAGCGATCCAATTACGGCGGACCGCCCGATCAGTCCAGAGCGCGAGAAACATTTGAGATACGTAAACAAGAGTCGCTCGAGACTCAAAACAAGCAAACACGTGCACAAGAGGTTGGAGGTAACCATAGTCAGGTCGTTGTAGAGAAGCTGAAGTTGGGTTGTCAAAACAAATAACAATAACATCAAGATAAATAACAACAAATAAACAAATCAAAACATACAATGAAGGGCACCGTGTCCTCTCCAATGATGAAGACTCTCCAGTACAGGGTTGGAAGTCTTCGAAGAGGGATGAGTACGCTTCGGAAGAGAATGATGCAGAGAACGATCCTGAAAAAATCGTTTTTAATATTCTCTTCGAAAATGATAACGCACCGAAAATTAGCATGCAACAGTCGGTCGGAGCAGATTGCGTACGTTGCGCAGGCGTAGAATAGTAGTCGAGAAGAAGGATTGTCTCAGCGACAGACAGAAGCAACCCGAGGTCGTCGACAGCGAATTGCATTTGGAAAAGGGAAAAGGTCGACTATCGCAAAGGACTGAAGTAATATGATGACTTGCTATGTTGAGCGAGATGTATCAAACATCGAATGTGACAATGGGCGAGTGGGAAGAATCGCATGTGCTTGACCAGGAAAACATACTAATTCGTGGAAGTGGGCGTTGAAATGTCATGATTTTGATGAAAATTTGAAAATAAGAAATTCAAATAATACGTAATGATTATAAAAAAGTAATTATATATTCAGGTCGAGCTCAGATGGACCGTCAGAGAGGAGGAGCTGGACAAGGAGGAGACGAAGCTGGGCTACTTCATCAATGAGTGCATCGCGGAAAGGATAGGGGGCGCGGCACCCGAACCCGAGCCGCTCAAGCTGATCCACAATGGGTGAGTAAGCCTTCTCAGCCGAATACGAACAAGAACTGAGCAAAAATGGGCCAGAAAGTGTGGTTGATAGTAGTAATAGAAGTAAATGGGAGAGAAAGTCTTGTGTGTCCTACAATTTCGCGGTCACACATCAGCCCCTTGTCTGGATTTGACTACGATTTCAAATACTAGGAAGTCGCTAATGATTTGCTCAAGCAGCGGATAAGTCAAGAGCTTTGTTGGTAGGCACGAATGAGCACAAAATGATACGAAATACGTTTGATTCAACTTTCAGCATAATTTTTTTTCAGTTGCCCGGAGGAGAATGTGCGGAATCGACTGATGCGCTACCCGGTGGTCAAAACGACGAATGGATTCAGCACGAAAATGAAGGTAGGAGACGTGCCTGGCACGTAAAAGCACGAGGAGGTTTCCTAAAAAGTATACTACAATACCCTGACTTTCGAGGAATGTATTCGGCGCGTCGTAAAATGTGCACATTGTGGGAAATGATCTTTCCATTCCCGAGCGTACGAGAACTTCGCAATAGAGAAATATGGGGACATTGTGTTGATATTCACTAGACAGATGCCAAAGAGTGCCAAAATGCCACGTTAACTGTCTCTAGTTTGAGGGGAGTAATTAGACGGAGACTTCCGAAGAAACCCGATATGAGATACCTACAATCACAAACACTTGAGAGCAGTGGTCACTGCAGCAGACTAGAGACGTTGATTTGACAAAAATCTTACATCACCTCTTCACATTCGTCACAGGAAAAAAAGGGGAACGATATCATTCAATCTTTTCCAGGTCTTCCGATTTGACGGCTCTCGGAAGGTGCGCATTCGCTGCACTGTTGACGTGTGTGTGGAGGCCTGCCCGCCGGTGAGCAATAAACTTTGAATCGTCAGTTATGTGTAAAAAGACGAATAAATTCGTTGGATTTGAATGAATTGAAATGTGCTTGGAGGTGCAAACTATTTCTCGGCAACATGACAGGTGTTGCAGTAGTGATCTTCCAAGCGGTCACAGTTCTGTTCAGCAAATACCAATTCTGTCTCTAGTATCGTACCTTATGATTTTTTTCGCATTCGAAGAAAAGAGAAGTCAATCTCATTCAGGTCCTCTGCGAATCTGAAGCGAACGCTGACGGAACGACGGACGACGTGCAGAGCTTCGGAAGGAAGAAGAGGCAGTCGTTGAGCGAATTGGGCAGTATGATGAGAAGGCTGAGGCCGGAATTCGGAAGGAGGCCGCCGCAGAGGAAGCTGGCTGCGGCTGTGAGTGACACTTCAATTATTTCCTCCGCATTAGCGATGTTTTCTTTCCCAGAAGTCTGGACTCGGTAACGTTCTCTCATTCTAGAAATAAGATGACTAACAACAGTCGCTTCTTGAACGATTAGAA
This sequence comes from Pristionchus maxplancki, assembly GCA_900490775.1. Taxonomy (NCBI): domain Eukaryota; kingdom Metazoa; phylum Nematoda; class Chromadorea; order Rhabditida; family Neodiplogasteridae; genus Pristionchus; species Pristionchus maxplancki. Next base: position 344,927 of record LS532022.1, on the reverse strand, counting down.
CCGGATGAAACAGTATCATCAGTGGTTAAAATTCTACGGAATTACCCATTTCAGCCCACCAAGCGGCAACGACCTCGCCGAAGCATCACGTCGGGAACGATCTCCATCATCGATCGAGAGGCGACGCCGTTCCTCGGTGATGAAGAGATACTGACGAATGGGGTCGGAGGACCGACCGAGACTGGTATTTTTTTCAGATTCAATAAATGGTCAGACTCAACGAATGGTTCTGCAGTTTCCATTGAAAATGATCCATTTGCAGAACGCCTCTCCTCGCTCGATCCGTCCTCCTTCTGTCTCTCCCGTACCCATCTCTTCTCCTCCCTGGCCGTCCTTGTCGTCCTCTCGATCGGACAAATCCTCGTGCTGATCAACTGCGCCAGAAGGAGATGGGGTGCGGGCAGTAGTGCAGCGAGCGAGTGCTCGTCGGGTGAGTTGAAATCGAAATACGGTGTTTCTTCAGTTGGCCGTTATCACTCGAGTAATATTAAATCAGTTCAGTAGATCAAAGTAGTAACCTGAATTGGCCATAATGCATAACTGCCGGCACTGAAGGATAGTTGAGTCCCTTGGATACTGACGATTCAGTGCAAACAAATCTCCATTCAGGCGCGACGTCCTACGTGTCTGCATCGTCCTCATCGGCGTATCATCCATCCTCGCTCTCATCTGTGTCTTCCCGGGCTTCAGCAGACAGTGCGGCATCCTCGCCCCATCCGTTTGAGCGGTACCCGAAAGGTACGCACGTTCGCAGACATAAAGCAGCGAATGGATGTAGTAAAACACAAAACAGCGAGTAAAAAATGTTGTTTGAATAACGCCTTTGAGACCCGAAAATTCACCTCGATTCTATTCTTTTTTGACCCGTGAAGAATATTTGAGACTTGATGAATTGGATTGCAGAAGAGATGCACCACCAACTCATTCGCACGCACGCTCCGGCATCGTCCAAGGATCAGCGGGCAGTATTCGATCACGAGAGAGTATCAAGAGAACCGCAGCCGCCGCCTCACCGAAGGTTCGAATATTATCGTTATTTTTCCGCGTCAAAAGCATTTTGCAGAAGAATCGACGCCACACTCTTCTAGCATTCCTCCATAATGTTACTCCACCACGGGTCGCCCATCTCATCATCACACACCACATTCCCACATTGTCTTTCTGTTGCATTGATAAAATGTCGCCAATTTTATTTTTATTTTTCGCATACATTCAATATGACAAATAATAGGCAGCCATTGTAATTGAATCGATTATGGTTATCAATAAAAATCAATAGGAGAAATGTTGATATATTTGCAAAAATCCCTATCCAAGACTGGTAAAGTGGCGGATAATTTCACGTAGCCACTCGCCACTGCGCATTGAACTGCTTGAGATGATCCTCAGGCGTGACCGATTTCTGCTCAATCTCCCTCGTGATTCTCTTCAAGTACATCATCTTGAGGTACTTGTGCCTTACCACAACCAGAACCGGGGTGAGGAACGAGTCGAATGCGGCTATCTGTAAATGTTCCGCATTTTCGAAGATTTTTCGTAGATATTAATGACGTTTTCTGACTGCATTCGAATAAAAACCAACCAATCCAAACATGTTGTTGAGCTTGGATTCGGGCGAGCCGACTTTCTCTTGCGTGATCCAGAGGAGTTGCACAAGTGTGACGATACCGACCGACTAGGATTCTTTCATGACGAAAAAGCATAAATGAAACAAAAACCATGGTAAGCGCAGAAGAGAGGGCCATAGCGGGTAGAAAGATCCGAACGGACTGTAATTGAGGATTTTGGAGGCGAAAGCTCACTGCTTCAACGGTGTGAGTGTGTTTCTAAAGAGAAGCTCAGCGTCTTACAAACATGTGTTAGACCAATTCTGATCAAAAATACTGAATAGTATTTCTAACATTCATATTCCTGCTGGCTTCCGCTTTGTCATTCAAATTAGCCGTGTCCAGTAAATTCCGTCGACGTAGATTGATGCGAAACACCCAGATCAGGAGCTGAGGTATAAATAACTATTTCGATCACCCCGCTGACTCACTATGAGCGAAACAATCGGTGCTACAATGAGAAATGCGATGGAATACTCCGTACTCGGCCATAGTTTTCGAGCGAGAAATAGGATTCCCTAAAATAGAACGTCCATCGAATGTTTTGAGAATGGGAAGTTACATTGCTCGCTAGGAGCATTCCGAGCACGGCTGCGGTTCCAATAAAACCGCTTTGACCACAGCGTTTCACATGCGTTTGAAGAAGCCTTTCAACGCTCAATACAAGCAGGCATGTGCATAGCAGATTCGATGTGACTGCTAACATGTCGTTTGAGATTTTCTGAAATGCGGATTTTTTCCAATTTGTCGAAAAATTCCTACAGTGCCCGAAACACGGATCTCAGACTTCTTTTTACACACTTTTCACTGTTCGAGCGATAGAGGGAATTCGCGAAATAAACAGACAGTGATCCGTTTCGCGCACTGTATCATTAATGACCCACATAGAACGGCACCGTATTCTCTCCTATGAGAAACACTCGCCAGTACAGCGTTGGCAGTCTTCGGAGAGGGATGAGGACGCTTCGAAATAGGATAAAACAGAGAAGTAGCCTGATAATGAGTTGATGCTAATCAATTATATCCGGAGTTTGATGTGGAAAGGTACCGAAAATTGGCGTGCAGCAGCTTGTCTCTGCAAATTGTGAGCGTCGCTAGAGCATAGAAGATCAATCCGAGAAAGAGGAGGATTGTCTCAGCAATAGAAAGAAAAAGACCGAGATCGTCCACAGCGAAGCGCATTGCCGATATGCTGAAACCAAAAGAGCGCGTTTCGGAAATTAAAATTACTGACTTTGAAGACAACTCGACGTAAACGAAAATGTGCGAGATCGTGTGGCTAGAAATTGTACATAAATGCCAAGAGACTGAACAAGAAGGAAACGAAATTCAGAGAATCTGTGGGGAAGAAAATTATGTAGAGAATTGGAGTAGCGGCGCCCTTCTAATCCATACGAGCAGTCTTGGTTACGAGGAACCAAAAAAAGGAGAAAAGGTGTGCTACAATCCACGGCTCACATGACTACGCCCCTTCCTAGGATACTCGAAATTTCCCTTCTAGGAAAGCTCATTACTGGAAAAGCTCGCTAATGAGAAGAATCGTCCCAAACAAAGCACTCGAGTATAACTTTTTAAATCGGAAGCCCGCCTCTCCCGAGAAACTAGAGACCCGTCAGCGAATTTCAGTGACTGACAAAAACACATGGGAAGGGAGAACGATGTTAGTTTTTTTGGCTCTGGAAGTACTGCAAATGTGCGAGGAAGCATGCCTAAGGACGATACTAAAGCACTTAATTGCTGATTTCGGAACTCCTGCACTTTCCCGGACAAACAGAAGATAAATGAGGTTCACTGATTCCGTGTATAAAATTAATTTTCGCAGGGTTGATGGTCGGGATTGGAGGATGTTTATGGCCCGAAACTTATGGGAGTATTAGTCAATATCCGAGAAAGTGCAGAAGTACGCAGATTTCTTTCTCTACACCATGGGATTAATCTCATGCATCATCATTGAAAAATCTCCCTTGTCTCTCACTTACCGTATTTTTTCGAGATGAATCAGACAACAACAGCCATCAGTTTTATGCTTCTTTGGTCGCGAAGGAAGCAGAATTTCGTGACCTATTCGGCTTGGTCAGTCGGCATTATCAGAGTCGTATTCCTCATTAGCGAGTAGCCATGCCAACGGACATCATATTACTTAGAAGGCTACTCATTCTGATTCCATCACGGTATCCCTTTTCTCCCTTCTGTCCCATCCATGTCCAATTCTACAGTCTTCGCTTTCTTCAATGAGTACCCGGTGCTGCCAGTGACTGTCATAGTCGCAACCAGTCTAGGATTCATCCCAATCATCTTTATTCTCTACATCGCGCAGGTTGCGCCGCTCCACAGCAACTGCAGGTTCAAAATCGAAAAGTCTTCGAAGAAGACTGTTCCCTTCAGGTGCATCCTGTGCATTTGGGTCCTCGGCTTCGGTTCCTCATTCATAGTAAACTATGGTCTTGTGATTCTGGACCTGGAAAACGAAACTGGCTACATGCCCCTGTCGGCGTTCGAGCCTCAAAGTGAGCGAAATTCCTCGAATAGCAAACATTGCTCTAGTTCGACAGGCCGCTACCCGCTCTATCAATGGTACTCGATGACTGGCATTTTCTCTTCTTTTTGTGAATTGTTGCTGTCGGTGGAGCGAATATTGTCAATCATACGTCCGAGACAGTACCATTTCTCGAGATTTGCATGGAAAACGCTCCTTTGTATAACACTATCGATGGTGAGCTATGCTAAAGCAGCACTCTAAAACAATATTTCAGATGGCTTTATCATACTTTGTTGACTATTTCGTGCACAACGGTAAAGTGGAAATTTTAAATGGATTGCAAGTCGAATTTAAGTTGATGGCTTCATGCGGCTCGTTGGATGTATAATCTTGAATGCCATTGAAGTTGCAGTTTTATCCGTGAGTGACGAAGAAATGTGAAGAATTGTCTGAAAATCTCCACATTCAGACTGGCATTATGGCAATTCGAATTTGTCGAAATAGTTATCAGAAGATGGATGGCGATTGCAATCTCACTGTACGATATCAGGCAATATATGATTTTTTTATCATAATTAAAGAAATATTCTAGACGAAAGAAGCCTACGAGATGTCCCGCGCCATGATTCCGGCTTACATAGCGTCGTTTTTGGTGAAAGTAGGATAATTGAGCTGATTTCAAGTGTAATTTATTCATTGAGGCACTCAATATTATTGTGCTCTTTGCCTATTTTGCCATCAATGACATGAGCCTGACAGGATACGCCCAGGACTATCTGCTAATGGTTTGTTGATGTATTCCAGTTTGTTTTCGGAGGCTTAGGCATTTCGCAAATATTTAAAAAAATGTCAGACAGCAGTCGGCAATGGAACGTTCTCGATGATAAATCTACTTGTCAAACATCCTCTACTCCGGAAGTATTCAACACGAAAACTTCGTCTGCTATTGTCAGCAAACTTCACAATGAGAAAAGAAGAATGTTTGCATTTTCAGGAGATTGAATGCAAAAGCCGAAAATACGAAGCGAACATCGATCGCCGCTGATGCTGATGCCTATTTCTCTATGTATTCCGCATCTTGGAAATAAATTCTTATTTTCAACGTCTGCTCTAAGAAACACACAAATTGATGATAGAGTTAATCTGTGGTCGAACAAGCGTCTCTCTTGTTTCGTTGATTTGGGATCAATACGAGTTTGTCCTAATCGTCTCGTTGATTTGGCTGTTCAACTTGGTCATCACTAGGATACGGGATGACATTTTGAGACGCATCACATTACCTTGTTAGAGGCTTCTCAACATAATCAATGTCCAACTCTACCCTGTTCGTCTTCCTCAATGAGTACCCGGTGCTTCCTGTATCAGTTTTAATCACAAATTCTCTCGCCTTTCTTCCGATAATATTCTATACATTGCACAAGTTGCGCCACTCCACATCAATTGCAGGTTGAATTTCGAAAATATTCTCGAATGACAATTCCAAATGAAATACATTCTCTGCGTTTGGGTGCTTGGCTTTGGTGCGTCGTTTCTAGTTAACCTATTGCTTGCCAAATTGGACTTTGCGAACGCGACAGGCTTCATGCCGCTCACGATGTTCGAACCTCGTATGTGTTTGAACTGATTTTCATTGCCTAATGCATTGTCTAGGTCGCCTGAACCTGTACAAATCTTACACATTGTGTGGCACCTTCGCGCCGTGTGAAATTCTGCTGTCTACTGAGCGAATCTTATCAATTCTCCACCCAAGACGATATCATTTTTCCAACATTGCATGGAAACGCTTACAATTTTGACTGTGGCGATGGTAAGTACAGCGAATTATCAATGAATGAAACATTTCAGATGGCGTTTTCCTATGGCGTAGATTATTTCCCGCATAATGGTTTGTCAATTTTTATTAATATTCCAATATTTATTTCAGCAGAACAAACTGGAAGACTGATCGGGACAGTAAATCTAGGAGTCATGGAGATAGCAGTTTTGGCGGTTAGTACATTAATTGAAAAATTGACGAACATCAATACAGGCCGGCTTCATTGCGAAGCGATTCTGTCGCATCAAACATGACAGTATGTACGGTAAATCTACTCTCACAGTTCGGTATCAAGTAAGAAATCAACAATAATTTACAAAAAATTAAATTTAATAGACCAATGAAGCCTACGAGATGTCTCGCGCCATGATTCCCGCGTACGCATTATCGTTCACTTTGAAAGTAACTGGCAATCAACGATTTTAAAAGTGAAGCCAATATTCTGTTCAGCAATCAACGATTGTTGTCCTTTCCGCGTATTTCGCCTCGAATGACATGAGCCTAACTGGATACACGCAGGATTATCGTATGACTAAAAGACGATGAACGGCGGTATCAGTATTAGGGATCGATGGCAATAAATGACTCTCTTCATTCTGCACGCTCTCTCGCCTCTCTGACAGATGAGAGTGAGCGAAATGAAGAGACGTTTTCTTGCGAAGCCATCCCTAATCCGTATTGCATGTCTAACATTGGTCTAAAGTGTTGACACATTGTTCATTATTAGAGTCACTAGCTGTGGGAAAAAAAAACCTTTCGATGCTGAATCTTTTCTCAAAACATCCGCAACTGCAAAAGCATACGATTCGCAAGTTGCGCTCGTTCATGTGAGCGAGCTTTACTGAATTTCTGACCTACTGCATTTTCCAGGAGAATGAAACCAAAGGAAAAGAAGAGAAGAAACTCAGTCGCTGCCGATACTGACATTTATTTCACGATGTACTCTGTGTCTTGGAAATAATAACGTGTCTTTGATAAAAAAATACTCAAGTGGCGCACCATTTATCGATAAAATCCGCACACAAGGAAGAGAATCAGAACAGGGGTGCTTGAACATGGACATCGAATTGGCTGACCCGCAAAACAATCATTTTACCAAAGACGAAGAGCGTTGAGATCTATGGCAGTGAGACGATGGATTGTGCGTTTCAATTTTGATATGCAATGGACCACTAGCAGCCTCAAAGAAGCCGCTAAAGTGCACAAGTGAAGTGGGAAATCGCTCAATTATCAGCAAATTGCGATCGCCGAATGTCTCTTGAATGACATTCTCGGCGCGTTTAGCAGAAGGAACGGCGAGCTAGGCAGCTCGGACATTGATTCCTTCCTCTCCAGCTCCTCCTCCGATTCGTCTTCCTCGTTTTTGACGTTGAGCAGGAGCGAGAACCAGGCGGACTGCAGGCTCTCGGAGCCCATCCGTCGCCGTGGAGGAGGCGTGTGCGCGTGCTGAAATAGATGCCTTTCTTAGCGAATTGGACGAGGAATGGTCTGACTCTCTCACTTTCCCATGCTCTCTCGTTTATCTGACTGACGAGAGAGCTAATTTCGAAATAAGAGAGATAATTACAGTACTATTCGTTGGTCCCTTCGATTCAACCGATGATTTAAATTAATTAAGAACGCTTCTTCAGACAAATCCCACAAATTAAATTAGCATGCTAAATTTACGCCAGATTTTATTTCTGTTTCTTACGCTTCGTGTGAATTCCAAAACTTCGGTAACATCCAGTAAATATGTGAAGAATGGAAAAAGACGTTATTTCCACAGCTTTCCACGCCATTCTTATTCTATTTCGAGCAGAGAATACACATTCGTGAGGTTATTCAACAAAAATCTCATCAACATGCAGCTAAACCTTGTGAGAATTTCTTCACCCAGTAACTTCCAATAATGAACGTCACTCAAACACGATTTTTCCTTATTTGCACGCCTTTCCCATTCTATTTCGAGCTACCGCTTTGCATAAAATTCGAATTGTCCGGTTAGACTGTGCGAAAATTCCTTGGAATTATCCAGACGGTAGACTTGGAGTTTCTTATTTTTGCATGAAACTTGTCTATTTCGAACATTCCAGTCAACAATCAGTACAAACCTTATGTGAGCTCCGCCGACTACTCGAGCCGTTTAGATGGGCGAAATCGTGCAGGACGGACCGGGCCTTAATTATTAATTTAACATGCAACAAACTCGTTAGATTTGTCTGAGCTAGGAGACATGAATAAGAAAATATACCATAAATAAAAATAATAATTAATAATACCTTCTCCTCCTTGGGCTCGCCCGTGAACAGCACGTAGAACTGGTTGCGAATCTCCGAATTCGACACGAAATGAGCGGGGCAGCGGATGGCGTTGCCCACTGCATTAAACTCATTAGTCAGGGCATTATAAAGACTCTGTTTCGTGATTCCGCATGCTCTCTTCGGTGTAGGCTATGAGAGCTCGCGCGGAATGAATGGTCATCTAAGGACCAATTTATTAGGTCTTTCCGAGGGTGTAATTACTGGACATGCATGCTGCAATAAAACCCACCCGCCGTAAGCACTCCTGCGGTGTCAGCCGCGAATCGATAGGCGATCGGGTGGTCGGCGTAGAGAAAATCTGGAATGGGCGAAGAGTATTTCGAGAATTGAAGAGATCGAACTTTGATTGTATCCCCCACTCAACACACGCTCTGCACAGACCTCTCACTCATCGAGGGGGCCTAAGAAAACAAGACCCTTCATTGTCGTCTGACCTTCCATTTTTTTCCAAACTTTCGAGCGAAAAGATGGGAATAGTCCCATACCTCGGTCCACGAATTCCAACATCGTCAGGGCGAGGTTCAGCGCGTTCGAGATGAGATACGCGGTGATTATAGCGAGTAGCGTGTTCGTTGCCGCCCTAGAAATGCGGATCTTGGGTCGGGTCGGGTACACAAAGAGCTCAAAGCACACAAAGAGGTCGGGTTGAGGGATTATTCTCAAAGCATCCTCAACTGTGAAAGCACACGTTTCGCAAGTTGCGTACGTTCATGTGAGCGAGTTTTACAGAATTCCTGACTTATTGCAAAATTCAGGTGAATGAAACCTTAGATTCTTCCTCCGCATCTTCATTACGTCCTTTCCCATGGTGAGTTGGGTGATGAGCGATCGGAGTTGCTGGAAAAGGGATTTTCGAAATGCTGAAACTTCGCTTCCATCCCCATTTTAGCTCAGTTTACCCTCGAAATAGCCTCGCTGGCCCTTCTTTGAAGGCGCTCGACTTTTATTGGTCAACCACCTTACAGACCACTTCCCGATATTGGCTGTTGTTCTAAGTGGGAGGTCCCCCGGGGGAGTCCCGCGCCAACCAAATAAAACTGTGCGTGACACTGTTCTTTGGCAATGTTTTCGGGCGGCCTTGCATGAGATGCTTTATTGCCACTGCGCCTCTCAACTTGGATAGCAATTGCAAAAAAGGAAAGGAAAAGGAAAAAAAGCGAATTAGACAACCATGGAACAGTGATCATCACAGCGTGAAATGCTCTAGCCTACGTGCTCGACCGATCATCAAACATTACGGTGCTCATTACGGTATGCATGGAGCTACGAACCATGAACTAGAATAGTCGCATCTCTGAACAAATAATGTGTGTATGTTCTTTGACTTCAGACAACAATAATAAAAAAAGAAAATGTAAAAATGGAAATTACCTGCACATTCTGCCGCCTCAGCATCATCACAATTCCTCCATTAAGGAAGATTAGCGTCACAAAAGGAACGGCGATGGATGCCATGCCTGCAATTATTTATATTTCGCAATTTACAATTTATAATCATCATCGGCAATGGCCATCATTATTCGTTACACGCTGTCTACATTAATTCCCATTCTCGACTGATCGTAACTAGCGTCATGGACGCGCGAGATGATCATTGTTCATTGCACGTTCTCTAGATGAATTACTGGTCGTAACTTGCTCCAATGGGTGTATATTTTCGCTTGAATGATGAAACGGACCAATAATTCCCAGCAGCGTCGAGTCGTTTCTCGTCACCGATCCTATCGTGTATCGGTACAGTTCATCACAGTGAGGCCGCTCAATCAGTACCACTTCCTGGAATGTAAAAAAATCAGACTGTAGTTAGACTGTGTATTGCTTATTGTAGCTCATAACCGTTTGCAGTCGCTAGTTTTCAGTGTTCAATCCCTACATGTAAAATTCTTTAAAGAGTTGCACCCCGGAAGCAGCTTGTTTTCCAGACCACGCACGTTCCAAGAAAGCTAGCACACACCAAGCGGAAGATCACTGTTTCCCGTTGTTTTCTGGCCGTACCCGGGGGATAAACGGGTCAAAGACACAGTGCCGGAAGGCTATTATCTCCTGGAAGCCGATCCCTCCGAGCTCTTTGAGCCCAACCGAGAAAAAGCGGGGGGAGAATCTTCAAATCGCGTTTTCCCAGGGCTACTTTTGCGAGGATTTCGTCCGGCTTTTCACCCCCTCAGTAGATGCTGCGACTCGCGCTCAGCTCCTTTAGAAGTGGTTGTGGGCAAAGCGCGCCTAGAGTGGCTGGGTGGAGTGGATCATGTTTCAGGCGGTTTCGGTTTCGAATGTTGCTTCCGATCCCCTCGGTCTGGAGGTTGAATCATCGTACCCGTTCTTTGTCTTCCTTGAATCTCTGATGAGTGCGCTGTCTACCCGGCGAGAGAGCGTGCGAAAGCGAGAGAGTCATCCGCCGGGAATCGGCAAAAGCCACAGCGGGAATGCGTAATGATCGAGAGAGGAAGCGACGAATGGAAGGGAGAATGGGGAATGGAAGAGGGGAATCAAAAGGAGGAAGAGAACAACGAGCAAGCAACAAACTAGCGCTCCAGAGACAATAGGAGTTAGCAGGATTCCGAGAAAATTGTGAGCTCACGCTTGAAAGACCAGGAAGTACCATTTCTTTTATGAATTTCAACTCGTTCGTTTGCTCACTGTGTGCAATTGTGTAAAATGAGGCGTACTCACATTCGTCACAATTTTCAGCAGCACAGCAGCTATGACCACCAGAACGAGCACGATCCATCTGAAGAATATGTTATTATTGTTTTGATTCTGGACATAACAATAAAAAACAAAACAAAGATAAACAAAAATAACCTCGTCCGGCTCTCGAAGCCCGTGAACGTCCAGTGCTTGGTCATGCAGTATCTGAAGTTGGAAAAGTTGACAATAAATCGAGAGAAGATAAGAAAGAAAGGAGAAATTGAACGAACCGCTCTATGGAAGCCACTATCAAGCTGAATGTCGAGGCCATCTTGAAGATCTGAAAGGCTCAATTTCGATATTGACAAAAAATACAGCAAAAGCAGCATCGATTTCGACTATCGACTGACCTGTCCCAGATAGTACAGCAGAGGCATCACATTGATCCACTTGTGGATGAACGCGACGTCGTGCAGGTACTCGGCATGCACGGGCACTGCCTGAAAATTTCGAAATTGATGAATGGTCTCTCACTTTCGCGTGCTCTCTCGCCTCTCTGTGACGTGAAAATCATGTGAAAATCATACTATTCCACTAACTACTCGAGGTTCCCAAGCAATCACTACAACTTCAGCATAACTTCATGGTCTTTCCTCCCATCTTCCTCACTTCCCTATGCCAAGTTGGACTTTTCCGCGATAAGGTCAAGAGCTTTATTTACAGCCCCCGGTCCTTCCTCGGTCTCGCTGAACTTGTTCAAGATCTGCTCACTAGTGTTTGTCCCCCCACTTGGATTTCAATTCACATTCGTCCATTTTTCCGCTTCTCGTGAGTCATCGAATTCCCCAGAAGTGTTTGTATTTCCGAGGCAGTCCCTCTGTCCTCGGGACTACTTCGGGTCGTACGGCGGTCTCTCTCTTTTCCAATGTTCTCTTGCCGATCAGAGAAGCTAGAGAGTGCGGGAAAGCGAGAGAGTCAGACCATTGCTCTTCGGGCCGCACCAAAGCAGTGGTGAGCCTGATCTCCTTTTCCCACGGATCTCCGATACCACCCTCAACTTTCCCTGGTTGTTTGGTGCCGTTGAGTGTGTGTGTGCGTGAAACGTGACAATACTACTATTTTTCTGCCTGTTTTGTTTCAAAAAATCTTCAACCAAAGATCGGACTGGCACTTTTAGTGGCAGTTACAATCGCGTGGCCTCGCGCATTGTGGGAGACGAGAAAATGAGCGAGTCCTTTTCCGTCCGCTCGTCATTTTGCCCTCACGCCAGTCGGAAACGATAGAGGCGAAAGTGCTCCGGAGAATCATGGAAAGTTGGCGACGGGAATACAGACCAAAGTGCCAGAGAGCAAGAAACAACTATGCCTTCAACCCTGTTGAAAATTTCGGGGACTGTGTGGAAAATGTGGGAAATACGGACCCCTAAAACAAGGGACAAGGAAGCGACTAATTCTTACTGGACCCTTCCATCAAGCCGCAACATCTGTTTTCGTCTTCTCATCTACTCTTTCCTTCCAATCCGTCAAAACGCTGACCCCCGCGTCGCATCAAAACAAATCATCCGGCCTCCGGTCCAAACCGCTCTGTCATCCTTCTCTTCTTCACACTCATGTTGTCTTGCACTACAATCGGGGCCCAACAATCAGTTTGTGCTCAGTTTTTCTTCTTCCATGAGCGATAAATTGAACCCGTAAGCTCATTTTTATCACTGGCTCGTCTAGAATAAACAAAGAAAGCACTCCAACCGATCGCCGTACTGTGGAATGCATGGCATTTCGTATGCCCGAGTGCTTCTATCGTAGTGTTCTCGTATTCTTCCCACTTTCGACCACTTTCCACCCAGACAGCATTTCCCCCTCTGCCATTGCCCGACCGATCAAAGCAAAACAATCGGGAGGGTGGTGCTCAATGGAGGGAAGAGGCGGAATGAGGGAAGGTGCCCCACCACCCCCTGGACCCTTGGTCATTATTTTCGCAAGAGCAGCAGGTAGCAGGCTGCTGCTTGGTGTCTCTATTGCCGATGTGTAATCGGTTCGGAAGGAGGAAGTGGGGGAGGGATAGCCTCTCTCAATTTGCGTGCTTTCTTGCCCCCTCTAACCTATGCGACAGCTAGGATAAGTGAGAGCGCAAAATCATTGAAGAATTGAGACAAAAGCTGGCAGGAAGGAAGGAAGTGGGCGATTTTGAGACTAGAATTTCTCCTTCAAAAGACACAAAATAACTTGCCAGCAGCAGGATGTAACAGGCGTCGAGCAGCGTGTCGAAGAGGGCGACGAATCCGAGAAAGAAGAAGGGCGATTGCCTGAAAATTTCGAAAATTGCACGATTTACCCTCCCAAAATGACGTCCTCGGTCAGCTTTTTGCATGCCTTTGCCTCTGCTTCTGCCGGATTAACGAGCCTTCATCTTTTCTACTAGGCACCATTCATCAAAGGGTAATTCCCTCTTGCTAGGGGGACTAGAGAGGACTGAGGTCCTTTGGAGTTTCCAAGAGTTTCTGAGGGTGTTCTATGTCCATACATTGCAAGGCAATCAAAGGCCGAAAGACGCAGTTTTCTGTTCGTTGGTCACCCAAAAGTTGACTACAATAGGTCCAGAAGGGTTGACATTCGGACTCCCATTCACGGGTGAAGTCATTGTGTTCCCTCAGAAAGAAACAAAACACGATCAGCTAAATCTCATCTAAGAACGAGCAATTCCTCTTGAGAAAAACAGTGGGTGCTCTTCAGAAGGAGTAGGGTAATTGGGTTAGTTGGGCCGTTCTTCCGTACACAAAGAATTGTACAGAGATGTCTGGAATTCGTCTCACGCAGGTCGTTTGCGCTCGCTTGCAACGGCGAATGGGCAATGAAACATAACCCAGGCAGTTTCGAGTGGTGGTCATCGGACGGAAAGGGAATTGAGCCATAAAAGCTTACCGATAGTGGGCTCGAGTCAGGAAAAGTATGGCCAGCAGACAATTCGCGATCATTCCAAAGATGGCGAACGCGGTACCGACGATGCCGACCAGCATGAATCTGCAATTTCGAAAATGTATTAATTGTATTTGTTTTCGAAAATCGCGGAAAAGACGTGCCTAATCCACTCTGACTACGTGTTTTCACCCGGGTTTCATCGTCTAAGCGCATGTTCTTCAGTCGACCGACCGGCCTCTAATCGCCCCGGAGTGCACTATTAGGTTTAAGGAGGCCTCGAGTACGATTCGAGATGCGGAAAACTCTTGAGTGCCTCTACGTGTAAGTCATCACATTTTCATAGTTTTTTGACATTAGAAATGGTGGAATTTCGAAATGATTTCGAAAATGTCTTACCTGGCCGCCTCGAGCGCGCCGTCACTGGGCGCCGCGCACAGCGACGCGTCGGACACGGCGGGCAGCGCGAAGGCGAGCGCCAACTCGGCGCTCGACTCGGCCGCCAAATTGGCCAACTCGGTGGCGCCAGAAGGCGGCAGCGTGGGCGCCATGTCCCCGGTGTCCTCGACAACGATGGGACTGTCCTTCGGGTTGGGAAGTTAGGCGCGTTTTCTGGAATGTAAATGTTTGAGCGAGGCTGATAGGTTCAGTGTTCAACGGCGCCGCGCGTTCTGGGACACGAACCACTATGTTTCGAAGCAACACGGTGAATAGATCCGATCACATGCGAAAAATACAGCGACGCGTAGCACAATGCTGAAGCAGTGCGCGCGCGTCTATAGCAAATCTCTCTCGCAGCGATCGACTCTTGGTCATTGGTTGCTGAATAATGCAATCGAATCGTCGCGTAGAGCGGAGTCTGAGAGGTGACTGGGAGTGTGTACAGGCACTCTTTCTGGAACGAGTATTGGTCTGACTCTCTCAATTTCCCATGCTCTCTCGCCTGGAACGATCACGGGAACGCCTGGTAGATAGTGGAATGAGGTCGGCGCGTCTCGCGTTAACGATAGGGAGGGAGGAGGTGTGAGAAAAGTGAAAAATGAGCGAGAATCAGAGCGGCGACAGCTGTTGTTATCACAACAGAAACAAGCAGATAACAGGCGAATTCCGATAGTTCGCGACGTCATATTCGATTGAAAATAGCGCTGAAAATAGCTCTTTCTGCGGAAAGTCGGGGAGCTATTTCGCGCGCCACCTCTTTGAGCGAACAACAGGAGATAGAGAAGGAGGAGGAGGGGGAGGTGAGGGAGGAGGGCTGTCCAATGGGCCTTGAGGGCACGTTGATCGCGCGTCATCAATTCGGAAGGACGAGTAAAGAACTCTGACCGGCGAGAGATCATGCAGACTCGAGAGACGTGTCGAGGTGAGGGATGCCCCATGTGCTCCCTTAAACTGGAACAAGTTGCACACTTTCCGAAATTGGTTTTGCCCCGGGGCTCGAGGGGTGTAGGGTTTGACGTTTCACACCCCCGCGCATCCTCACAGGAGACGCGCCTGTCAGTGCTGTGCTAATCCAATAAAACTGAGGGTCGAGACGCGTCTCGGCTGCAGAAAAACACTCGAACTCTGCTGCATCTGCTTTTCGGCATTAAGGAAGTGAGCCCATGTCTCATTTACTGAACTGTCACGAAATGGGCCCGAAATTGCAAGGATGCGCAATAAAGGTCGGCCGTTATGAACGTTTCTCTCCGATCATCTCATATGCATTTAGAGTGGGGGCCTATGATGACCCTGCAGGAAGATGCGGGAAAGGCAGAGGCCAAGCACAAGTCCGAAGCAGCGAAGAGGCGAAAACGGGGCTATTTACGATGTTTGGTGCGGCGAAAAAGTGCAGACACAGACAAAGTGGGCCCAAATCAGTTAATGCGGGTGGTTTTGCGGTAAACTGCGACCAACTTCGTGCGATACTAGATCTTTGAAAGCGAGTTTGTGTCGATTCGAGTCGAGAGAAGGTGTGAATTCGCACAATCAGCGCGAGCCTATAACGAGAGCAGCGCGAGGGAGAGTAGGTAGGAGTGAATGAATGAGAAGGATGTGTGTGTGTATCCCCCCCCCCCCGTTATAGGCTTCATTTCCGCGCCAGGTAACTAGGATTTGTGCGCGGAGAGAAACCTGATGCATAAAACTGCGTGAGATGATGCAAAAAGGATGGATGCGCAAAGGGATGACTGAAGAGTTCAGAGTACAGGCAGTCTTTTCAGTGCACGTAGACTTTACGCTCAGTGCGGAACGCCGAAGCCCCTAGTGCCGAAGCCCCTCTCCCTTTTCGAAATGAGGCAACAATTCGAAAGTCGCGTTCTCGTCAATGGTCGCTGTTTGTAGCCGAATTGCAAGATTGGCGGGGACAAAATTAGCGCCACATCTCCCACGCTCCGCCGCAACAGAAACCACTTAGCGCTGTTTATTCTCGGTTTGAGAGAATTTATTCTAGAGGCGAGGAAAATGAACGCGAAAACCGGGCAAAAAGTGGCAGCTGGCAACGTTTCGTCGCTTCTCCGAGAGAGGAGGACCTTCTCGAAAGTAAGCGACGGGCTTAGATCGCTCGGGGCGAGGGGGCAAGGGGGCGGGGCTTGGCGAAAGTGGGAGGAGGAGGGGTTGGGCGAGGAGGAAAGAACACCAGCAACAGGGGCAGGCATCGGACGGTCGCGATTCGGTTTTGCGACTCTGTTGTTGAACGCAAACAATGAACAAACTCCGTTGACTCCCCCGCTAACTCGAATCTAGCCGGATTCTTTCGAATCTAGGCACTGACTAGGGAAAGGAAGGAACGCTGAAAAAAAGGGTAGACAGTTTAAAATTGCAATCACATCACTAATAGGCACTGAAAGCTACACAGCGCCCGATTTGAGTGCACGGAAATAAATTTTAGAGTGGAGTCGCGCCAGTTTTTGCCGTAGACAGTGCAAAAAGGCCCTCGCTCGAGTATTCGGGCGAATACTTGAGTCCTTCGTCTCTCAAATTACGAAAACAGCTCCTCAGCTTAGGGGCAATAAAGATGGGGGCATCGAAGCTCAAGAGCGGCTGACCTCTTAGTGGTCTGACTCTCTCATTTTTCCGCGCTCTCTCGCTGCTCTGACTGGCGAGAGAGTTGTGCAAATGAGAGAGATAGCCGTCCATTGCTGTGCATTTAGGGGCCCGTCAAAGATACACACGCAGGAAAGACGGAAGAGGTCTATTCTCTCATTTAGTGATGCTCTCTCGTCGGTTAGAGCAGGCGAGAGATCATGCAGAATGAAGAGAGACACGCTTCCGCACCCTATACAGAATAAATGGCCGCGCTGTCGTCTGGAGGAGAGAATGGAGAAGAGAAAAACAGCGAGCGATAAATGCCCGGTAAAAGACCGGCGATTTAGCGCTCCGGAACGCCGCGAATTGATGATGTTTTGCGTATGGACTTCTTCCGGGTATGGGATAGACGAGTTTGATCTACAGAAGAGATGCGGGTAATAGTCTCGCCGGAAAACATAATCGACAGTAGGTCGATAGAGAGACTGTGGGGAGAGTAGGCGAGCCAATTTCCCATAGTTTCGGGTCGACTGTTGTTGTTTGGTGAACGGTCTGAGAACGAGAGGTAGAGTGGCGTGCGAATCGTGCGGATTTGACATGCGAACAAACAAGGACACATGAGAAGATGATCAACCGGGTTCGAAAGCTATAAGTCGATATAGCATTTGAAGAAGAATTGAGACTGGTGAGCGATCTACATAATTTACGGCTTCCCGACGACACAGTTTGAGAAGGCTTTGAGGAGCAAAATCTGCAGAGCCTAAATCTCTGGATAAATCGTATCAGAAATCAGTAACAGCAAGAAAGAAAGCACACAGCTTAAACGAAACGTCATTTGTCCGAATCGAAAAGTGGAACGTTAAAAACGAAGAGGAATTCCTTTCATTCCGAACTGCTTCTGTCAGCTGAACATACTAGAAAAGTGCGGAATCGCATTGTGTGTTCTGTTGACTTTTGCTGATATTTTCCGCTCGTATTCGTTCGCTATTGACCGTAGGGACGTATAAGTCTGATTGAAACTGTGAAAGACCGCTGAAATAGAAGTTATTTCTGATATCTTCAAAGATGTAAGCCTCAAAAGCTTGCACAAGTGTTCTCCACAAGAACTCTACCTCGAAAAAGTGATGATTTGTTCGAGTTCTGGTACAGTCTTGATGGTTTTCTCTTCCTTTTCAGGCACGCGACCTCTCGCGAAAATCTACCGTTTTCGTGTGCATTAGCCACTTCACACGAATTCCATCAGCACGACCCGCGAATTATTCATCGTGTTTTGATCGCGAAAATGGCCTCAAAACGGGCCAAAATTTGGTCAAATCCTGTGAGAACTGTCGGGGGATTTGCGCGGCGAACAGGAAGTTGCGTGTGGACGTGGGGAGAGGCCGGCCATCCTTTTCGCCAGACGCGGATGCGGAACTAAAATACGGCTTTTAAGAGCCGGCATGGTGACACCCCACGAGGCAGCTAAAAGGATTAGAGGATGGAGTTCAGAAGGATAAACAGACGGGAGAGGGGCAGTGTTGCAACTTCGATGATGCTTTCCAGAGATGACTCCATGTCTAGTTTCGAAAAAAAGAAATGGGCAGAGAATGATAGAATTATAGACGAGATTCGATTCAGAAATGCAACTATACTTTCTGATACTCTTTCTGAACAGGTTCAAGAAGAGCGAAGGTCCCTGGAACCACCGAATCAATACTCAAGCTGTCATCATCTCTCCTTCTTCAGGATTCGTCACCACGGCTCTCAATCGCCTTCTCTCAGGCGCAGGTCGTAAAATCGTGGCGCTCCACACCCGTCCTCACCCGTCAGCATCTCTCCATTTCACGCACTCTCTCGCCTGCTCTAATCGAGGCGATTGCGCAGATAGCTCCTCGCCCTATCAGCTCAGCCTCCTGAATTCGCACACTCCCTCGGCCCGTGCCTCATTTACGACCATTGCAGCCATCTCTTCACAGTGTTATCAGCAGAGATGATGACGCCCAACAACCGAGAGGCGAAAGAGACTCTTCCCCAGCCTCACATCCCTGATCATTTTGCATTGATTTTGGGCCATTTTTCCCCGTTTCTTAGCATATTTTTTTTGAAAATTTTTTTTTGCATAAGATCAGACTCATTTTTGCAGTAATGAGAGCCGTCGTAATCGCGCTCGTGGCGCTCGCCGCCGTCGCCTATGGACAGGTAATTTGGAGGGACATTTTTGAAATGGCTCTCGAAAACGTCTATTTTTGCCTGAAAAAAAGGCGAAAAATGTGTCAATTTTGATCAAATTCTAATGAAAATGTTCAGTTCGTCAACACGATGCGCCTTCCGGAAGAGGCCGCCGAGTGGGCGGTGATGAACTCCAAGGCAGCTGCGCCCGCGAAGGTATTTTCAAATTTATTAATTATTAATTAGTTGTTAATTAATTAAATTGCAGCAAGACAACCCGGCCGTGTGCATCACCACCAACATGAAGCGATGCCAGGTACGAGTCGGACTGGAATTCCCATGGATCATCATTCCACTATTAGACTGTATTATTAGCCAAATTATACAATTTGTTAGCAAATTTTGCTAGAATAGTAGTGCTGACAAGGCCAATCCGGGAGTGACTCATCACCAATAAATTCCTTGCAGTCCGAGTTCGATACCATCCTCGGCTTCGACACCTCGCTCGACTGGAAGAACTCCTTCGACCTCTCCAAGGTTGGTTTATAAATTAGCCAATTAATTAATTGATAATTAATTGAATAATTAATTGCAGGCAATCGACGACTACGCTGACCAGAGCATCGACAACATCCTCAATTTGTGCTAGTGAGTTGCAACGCGGAATTTTAGTGTAGATAATGCGAGAAATAACAGCAAAATTGAGAGATTTTTGAGCTTCTACAGCTAAGAAACGGAATCTGTCACACTTACCTCTTGTTTACTGTGCTAGATCTGACGATCGCTGTTGAGAATCAGATAGACGGAAGTTTGAAAATAGCAGGAACCGAAAGTGATGCTATAGGTTTTGATGTTACTAAGGGGACCCGGGTTTGCTCGGTTTCGCAATTGTTTCCGGAACCGCCAAGAAAAAGTTTGGGGTTGACATTAGAGCCGGAAACAATATGGGTAATGCCTCATGTTTTTGAGTGAAGATTACTCCGGGATAAAGATTAAGCTGAGTTTCCCATCTTCGGATTGCACCTCGATGACGAGGACTTTCTTCAGGAGTCAGAGAAATTATAAAAAGATACAAAATTTTGAGACAATAATGCCTCCATACAGTGCCCGCTCCTACTTCTACCAGTGCCTGGGAGCGCAGTACGCCTCATGCGTCTCGCTCTACAACCTGCTCGGAGAGGTATGATACCGATACAGCACCAGCTTTTTTCTTTTATGACCCTCTGAAAGTTTAGCGCGAAAGTACCTGTGCTCAAAGATCCTTGTTAAATGCGTCACGCGCCAGCAAAATATTCGCGACTTCCTCAATTAGTCATCGTCCGAATGCAATCGCGGAGTTAATAGCGAGAATACTATCCCGAACATTAGACAAGTACAACAATAGTAACATCGTATCTTACCCAACGATTACGATATTTCTCATAACTTATTTTCAGGACGGCTCGACCGCCGCGCAGGCCTACAACTACGTGCAGACATACATGTCCCTCGACTTCCTGTGCAACGCCGGCTTCGAGGGTGAGCTCATTTCCAATTTTGACCGGAAGGGCCTTAATTATAATCATTTTTTGAGCTCGCCAATAAAAAAATCGTATTGGTAATATTTCATGATCATCGAATCAATCTTCAAATGCTACTATCAAACTACAGAATGACTACTCATTCCCTGTGTGATACGTCAGATTTCAACTGAACTAATTGCAGAGGCGCTTAACCAGTTCCAGTGCATGAAGTACGTGCCCAAGGCCTCGCCCGACTATGATGTAATTATCAATTATTAATAATAAAAATTAAATATATAATTAGAATAAATTACACTCAGGCCTGCGTCAACAACTTCTCCTACAACCTCGGCCAGAACCCCCAGCAGTTCTGCGGGTACATTAATTAATTTATTATTTATTTAAATCAATTAATCCAAATTTTTAAATTAATTTATTTAATTAAGACACGTCAACGAGACTGCTAGCTGCCTGAACAACGCGTACGCCAAGGGATGCTCCGCCACTGATCCCAGAGGCGTGAGTATCTTTCCATTGAGAACAATTACTGAAACAAACAATCACTTTTGATTATTTTTTTTGGGTATTTCTCAGGCTCAATTTGAACTACCCACCTCATGTTCTCTTCTCAGGCTGGCTGGTTCGGTTGTGAGAACTTCCGTCGCTCGTTCGAGGAGACCTGCTACGAGACCACCAGATGCTTCGTCCACTAAATGCCGGCCCCCATTTTCCGGCTCCTATTCTCCGGTTCTGTTATCTTATTCCGGTATTCGGTTGTAATAAGCATGTAATAATTTGATAAAGGATAGTTTTCAAATCTTTAAAAAATAACTGTACCGAATTACATCGTATTCGATACCCAAATTCCATTTAATTAATTAATTATATTAATTAATAGCAAAAACAGTCAATCCTCAATTCCATTTGGCAACATGCCAAGAATTCAAACCAACGAACTCTCGACTGGAACAACTACAGTAATAAATCCAGCTCGCGGCAATTTCTACATTTTCTTTTTCTTCGCTTTTTCCACGACTTTCACGCCGTTTTCCTTCCATTTTATTATTGTTTTGTTATTTCTTTTATTCCAAAACAACTGTATTTCGCCTCCTTTCACCACATCGCGTCCCCATTCCATCACAATGGTTTAATTACCCAAGTTTGAGGTAAACCGAGGTTGTCGAGGACAAGCGATCAACCACTCGGCCGCTACAGTTGTCGAGGACAAGCGACCAACCACTCGGCCGCCACTGTTGTCGAGGACAAGCGACCAACCACCAAGTAAGCACTCCACACTCCCAATCCACTTCCATCCCATCCTACCAACACCACACCGCGCCCTTCGATCATAGCACCCGTTTTTTGTTGTTTCTTTTGTGATCTTTGCCTAATTAAGTAAATATATTTTATTTAATCCTTGGTCTTTGATCGCACCGTACCACCAACAGCCCATTTATCCATAACAAGTTGGATAAATCGGCATAATAACTATTACCTCACAATATCGTTCAAATTTTTCATTATTATCTAGAGAGAATAGTGAAAAATAAGTGACTGTGCCTCAATGTATGCGCAGATGCAAGCGAAGAAGAGTTGGCGTTCCGGAAAACGAGGGAAATTTGAGCAGACGTCAAAGAAAATTTGTTGCCCGATCTTTCAACTCGTGAATAAAATATTTAAAATATAAAGGTAAGACAGGATGGACTTCAACTAGAAGAATAATGTTCGCTGGTATAACGCCCTCGATTCATTTGAAAGTCAAGGACATACGAGAAGCAAGCATTCATCGTGCAAGAAATGTAAAATGAAAAGTAAAATATGCGAATTTTTAAGTTGAAGAATCTAGTTTGGGCAATGCAATTGTAAGATCTACAGAAGCTCCGGTACTGCGATATTAGGCGGCCAATACATCCTGAATGGTTTCAAGACGGAAAGTTTGGTGATGTGCAGGCACTGCTGAGCACTCCTGATCAAACAGTTCGTAAATCCAAAAACTGTATAAAATGCCCCCCCCCCCACCTGGTAGACACCCCCACCCTTCCTTCTTTTCTGCTTGCGAATATGGTTATAACTCTGCTTCTTGTCGGAGTTCTCGCGCTGATGCCTGCAGCCCACGCCCAGTGTGCCGCTGCCGACAATGTGAAGTTAGCCGTATCTCATTGAATCTGGGTTTGGAAAGAGACAGTTTGAGACGTTGAGAATGAATTTACGCATTGCAGCTGCCCTACGTGGGTGACCAACGGTTTCTGCTACGACCCATTCTACAACAAGGCGCAAGTTCAGCAGTTCGTTTATTTCAATCACATTATCGTTGAATCGGATGCAATTTGCTGACGTTCAATATTAATCAGGTTCTGCCCAAAGGCGTGTCCGAACAGTGGCTGCCCTCGCGCAGCCTCAACACTCGCATGCGCCGTTGCCATCTCGATTGCCCCATACCCCAACAAGGAATGCGGCGCCGGGTATGAGGATCAAAATTTTTAGACGTTCGCATATGAATCGAACAACGTTATGTCTGTTTATGTCCTTCCGTGTGATTTCCTAGCGCGATACGCGTTTATTGCAGATATGCCATCGATTCAACGGGCACTAGATGCTGCCCAATTGTGGACTACATGAATCCGAAATGGAACTTTGGTGCGACACAACCTTACCCTTTCCTCTTTAGTTGCATGGCGTGGTGGGCTAAACGACATGCAGCTATAATATCCTAATCTCGCCCTTCAACGCAGGTCCTGCGATTGGCGGATTGTGCAAGATAGAAACAGCTATGGTGAAGATTCCGGGAGGCACGCCAGGAGGCGACTGCATCGGGCTGCAGTCTGGTACATGGATCTCGATCGCTTAGTAATCCCTTCCATTTTCTAGTGCCGGGAGCTTGCTCAAAGTCGGTATGGGGTGGTCCCTGCCCTGCCGGAATCGGCTGCTCAAATGGCTACTTCTGCTTTGCGAAGGCAGAGATGTGCTGCCCGTCGAAATAAGATCAGAGTGCGCTCGATAAATGAATTTCTACATTGCTTACCACACATTTCGTACACTTTTTTCCTGAAGAAACAGTCAAATAATGAATCGCAAGAATGTTTGATCCCCAGAACCAATTAATCCCTGATTTGCCGCTGCAATCCAATCTGCTGTCTATTACAAAACAATGATTATCCAATTTGCTTCATTCATTTTCCCGATTGCCTGCTCCTTCCTGTAGCAGAGAACGTCATGTCGTCCACTCTCGAGTACGCTATCCTCACTATCCAAATCATCTCTGCCACTGCGTCGATTGGCCTGAATCTACTATTAGTGATTTGCGCATTTCAAGCAACGCCCGCCAAGTTCGCCACTTTTGGGATTCTGCTCAGGTGAATGATCGGGTCTGCTTAACTTTTTCGTCGCTTTACCGCCTCATGAAGAGGCAATGCTCAGGTTCCACGCGCTCTGCGACCTGTACACGGCGCTGGGCTGGTCGGGCGAGATGCGACGGTGAGTGCTCCTCACAGTGATGACAATTCGGCACCCGCGTTTCGAATGATCGCTCGCCGGTCAGAGAGACGAGAGAGCGCGCGAGATAAGGAGTGTTGCAGAATCATCCCCATAGATTGGTCGCTCTTCTTCATTTACAACGGCCCGTGCGGCTACCTGGGCGCTGCGGCGTGCCATCTGTGCAGCGCGGTCGTCCTTGGCGGAGAGATAGTCTCGGTTAGGATTCAGTGCGATGATACATTCTCGAATCGGCTCCAAAATACTCAAAAAAATACTTTTTTTTGAATTTTCGAATTTCTTATTCGAAAAAACCCTGCTTTCCTGACACGAGTGAGGACAATTGTAGAGCAGCACTATTTGTGCGTCGTTCATTTTCCGACTTCTGGCAGTGAGAGGGCGGTCGCCGAGCAGGCTTGCCACATTTGGTCTGATTGGCGCGGTCACTCCGATTCCGTTGGTTGTAACGGCAAGTCAACTTCCGAAAATTGCCGATTTCATCATTCTACTGATAGTTTTTTCCATTGCAGACAGCCTTGCTGTGGTCCAGAGACGATGAGAGAACAGTCAGGAATTCACTGCACTCATTGAGACCGGAATACGACGTTGAAAACCGAATAGTAGCAGGTTCGAGTAACAGCAAAATCAAAATAAATGCTCCTTTACGGTCTTATTGACACTCGAACGCTCGGCATGCAAGTATCCCTCTTCTTTCTGGCAGTTTTCTCATTTCCGTTTGCCATGGTGACCCTGTACATCAGGTTGGCTTCCACTTCGTTGTAGATATGCAAACCTCCTCATTCTACCCGGCACATTAGCCACGATTTCCTACTATGATAGAATTTTCAACAGAAGGCGAATCATCACGTGCGTAGATCGGAAATCCAGCGTGATCAGCGTAAAAACTGAACAGCTGCATCGGAAATTCGTTTCGGTAACTTTGTTTCATGTTTTTCAGGAGCAAAATATTCCAATTTAGATGCTAACAGCTCAAGCAGCGTTGCCAATCATCCAACTAGCGGCTGTTGTCACATTCTTGATTGGATTTTTGGACATTTTGCATCATCCGGCGCTCGAGTCTTCCACTATGATGGTTAGTTTGAGGTTGTGTATGCAAATAATCTGATCTAGACAACAATTGAGCAAAATATTTTCAGATAGCAGGCTCAACCTCACTCTTCTCCCCGATTATTGTGTTCTCATACGTTGATCATTACCGACGGTCAGGATTTTACTCGAGATTTGAGATCATTAAAGATTGTATTTTCAGGTCTTTGACTGCTAGTTTTCGTTTGAGAGCCAATGGAAGTGTGCAGCAATCATGACGCCTAAACTGAAAGAATCGATTTTATTTGAAAATTTTGTAACGTGTACAATGTGTAACAAATATATTTTACTTTTTACTTGCTATTTGTTTTACCACCTTTATTCAGAACTCGTTTCTATCACTAAGCTCATACGGAAGTAATGCTTGATCCGCCACATTTCTTTTCGAAGAATCTTATTATTATTTTCCAGTTATCGGAACTTTGTGATAAGGTTATAGCGCCAACGCCCGAGTTTTGTACTACAGTACGCTTCCTCTAAAGCGAAAGTGAAAACTGTAATTGAGCAACCATCCATTACCATCCCTTTCCTATCAGTTCACAGCCCCCGTTCTCTCTGGTTTGTGTTCACTTCAATAATTCTTTGATGCGAAACGAACGATCTGCTTCTGCACAGCAGCAATCCGTCTTCTCCCGACAGACCAAAAGCAATTCGCGACATCCGCCCAGGAAGCCTTCAGCCACTGCTATTATACCGTCTCGGTGTGCCTATTATCCGCATCATTTCCTAGTTGGCCGACTTGGGCTCGCGCGAGAGAGTCTCTTAGGTGGAGGAATTTCGCAGAGGGGAGGCATTTGAGCCAGTAAGAAGGGGATTCACGTAAACCCTCCTCTCCTCGTATGTAGTCTCATTCGATGAGTAATGACTCTCTCTATTCCGCGTGCTCTCTCGCTTGGTAGATGGAGTCATCGCTCCAATGCTCCATTAGGTAGTCAGTGCTCATCCCCTTTCATGAATTTCCGAGAAGTCGCATCCAAGGAGTCTTTCGGGGGTAAATAGCGCGAAGAAAAAGCGCTTTCTCACTTTCCCATGCTCTCTCGCTTTCATGACTGATGAAAAGGCGGGTCGGAACTAGAATGCGCGCGAATCCTCACTCTAGTCTCATTATTTGAGCTGTTGCCTGGCTCATTCCACACTTTCCCTCGTCAATAGAGCAAGATCCCATTAGGTAGTCAATGCTCTTCCATGTCGCTCTGCCTTCTCTCTCCTCCATTCCACTCTTGGGTCATACCGCGAGGGGGCTCGTCTCCCCTCGCTTCATGCGCTCTCTCGCTTTCTCTGAAAGAGAGGGGTAAAGAAAAGGCAGTTGCTCGTCCTTTCATGAATTTTCGAGAGCATTCTCATCGAGGTTGACCCTTGTTTCTCCGACGTGCCAAAAGACTCGGTTAGGGGACCTATTTCGGTCCGCATCCACTCTAACTGATTGTTTCACCGCCTTGTTTATGCCCCCTACTTGTTTGCCGAGGCTTGCATAACTGAACCGGGCGTTAGTTCCAGGGCTGTGTGTTTGTTAACGAGGTTGGCACGTATAGCACAATCCTGTCTTATTTCTCACAATTCTAAAACAATCTTCAGTTTTTGCTTTCATTCATTGTCAACACAATATCTCTGCACGTGAATTTATTAACATGAATTACGGCGTAATCCGACAATTCCACCGAGACTGGACTCAGAAGTGCGTCGTGTCTACGAACTTTCCAATCAACGGCGCGATAACACAATTTACTAGATAAAATACTATTTTTCGTCACGCACGGTGGTAATCTGTGAGCTTTCACTTCCGCCGATTGCCTATTAGGAAATTGTTTATTGCGCTTATTTCTTAGTTATATATTTTCCGCGATATTATGGACAGGAACTTGGCTTTCGGAAGTGTTCTTTGCATCATTTGGCTACTTTATCTTCCCAAATAGACATGCAAGTCTTCTCTACTTTCATTCATCTATTCGACTTGTACTAGTAGTCTGGTAGTTTGCGCGCTTTTCTTTCACTCTGTTGAGAAGAATCGCCCGAATTCTCTTCTATTCTGGTATTTGTCCGAAATGCGAAACTTCGTGCACTCTCTTTCATCAAAACACATCTTGTGTGTTCTAAGACTTCTTCAATATTCCAATAGTGCCTCGAAATTCAGTTCGCTAGCAGATAGCGCAGAGTTTCTCACGCAAGGCACCCTTTTGCATTTTTTTCTAGTTCAATTGAGCCGACATGTTTAGTAGAGTCTAGTAGACATTGTCTACGCCCTTTGTCGCGAACTTTTCTATCCGCGTCGATATGTCCGATATCGCATCGTCGATTCGTCGATTGGTGATATTCGTCGTGCACTACGCGGCCTTTTTCAGATGCTCCATCATCTTCAATGAGCCGATTCCATCTCGTCTGGCTGAACCAGAGCCTAACCGAGCCCTTCCAACCTCTTTTTGAGATTATCTACGCTTGCGAGGTGCGCTTTTGATGCATTGAAAGGACGCATCAAAAGCGTCTCGATTCAATAACGTGAATTTCCAGATATTCCTCATCATCTCCTTCATCGTTCTCGCGCCGTTCGCTTGCTATGCGATTCTGAAGGCGACGCCGCTGCACCAAAATGTGAGTTGGTTTTTGATATTTATTTTGAGGATATGGTACTTCCGGTTATGCTAGACACAAAATAAGCGCCAATGAGCTCATTTCACTTGCAAATAAGACTGGCTAAAACTTCACCACTTCCGTGACAAATCTCTTGAGTTACTGTCGGTCTCGAAATACGAAATCGTCATCACGCTGACATTGTTATCGAGCTAATCACAATTTGATGGTACTTTCCACACACACAACAGCGCCAATGCAGGGTTTCCGAGGGAATTTAAAATTGCTGTCGAATATTGAAGTTGAAGGTGCGTCTGCTCTTCACGACCATCGTCCTGCACGGGTTTCTCGCCGCCGCCTCACGTCTGGCGCTCATCACACACCAGTTTCTGGGTGACACCACTAATGGTACTAGTCATTTATTTCTCTTTGAAGTTACTCTAGATAGCAAATTTGGTATACTTTACTGAACTTTGCGATCCTTCAGTTACAAAGGGAGCTTTAGCACGTGGATTAGAGTCAACAGTTGCGGGCGCCAGTAAATTTGGCAGAGGCGGCAATGAAATGGGGAGGCTTAGTGGTTCCGTGAAAGGCGAGGAAAAGAGTGTGTGCACCCTGCTGTTGATTGACCTCGTTCATTTCTTGCATGTAGAGGTGCTAGAAAGCATTGCAAGACGAAAAAGTCAGGTTTCATTGCAAAAGTGTTAATAATCACGTTGGTGCAATTGAAGGAGGTTGAACTTTTGGTTCCCGGAAATGCTGACTTGTTTACCAGCGAATTACTGGAGCCAATCGTGGATGTTTCAGCATTGCACGGATTTAGCATTTAGCGGAATTAGAATACTACACAATTTGTGTCGGAAACATTAGGTTGCTGAGTTTGCACACAGTTCGCGTTGCCAAAAAGCGGGCAAATTTGAAAAGAAGGTAGGTGATGTGATTTGTTATATATATTTCAGATGCTTCATTGTCTCGTCTCACTGCGGCGAGTATTGCCAGAGAGATCAGCTTCGGCTATTTTATGATATTGTGAGTGCAATGCCCTCTATGTTTACCTCTTCTCTATTTCAATGCTTTCTTCTGATGAACTTATCGGCACATCAGTATAGTTGCGAGGAACCATGAGTGAACCACGAATTGCAGGCTTTTGTTCATCTCATCAGAGCGCGCAGTGGCAACTTACGCGTGGGCATGGTATGTATCCCTGATTTTCTATTTCAATTCGCTCTTTGAACTATCTCCCTGTTAATATGCATTGTCCAATTTCTCGAGATTGTCGGACAAGTAATACCTACAAATATCTAAAGAATTCTTTGCAGGTACGAGTCGCAAGCTGACTCCACTCTAGCCGTGTTCGTCATCCAATTCTGCATCGTTGTCTTGTACAGCATCACCATCGCCTTCTTCTCTGTTTTCGGTATTTATTTTGTTGTTATTGTTTTCTAAATTATATTGAAAATAAACGATCGATTATTGCAGAAATCTACTCGATGAATACACACGTGCTCGTCTTTGCCGTGACTCTTTCGCTAGGGGCAGCGGTTAGTCATTTTGTTCTCTCTGAGTATTGAAACACAGATCACAACGGAAAGTGGTTTCTCTAACAATAATTGTGTCACGCTTGTTTTTGGCAAGTGCGAGCGTCAGTGGAATTATTATTACCTCGAGGAAGGAATTGAGACCGGAAGAGCGGAGAACCACTAGTCTCCACATGAAACAAGGATGTCTCAGACAGAAATTACGAAAATAATAATTAGGAATTACAACTTCAGTGCTTCTTCAAGCTACTCGCTCACAATCTGCGCGAACTACAGAAGCTCAAGGGTCGACGTCATGAAAACTACGGATATTGCATTTCGAAAAGCTACCAGATACGGGAGAACCTAGCTGTGTTCAAGGCAAGCTTTTTGTTCCTCGATCTCGACTACTAGATTCTGAAAAATGGCAAAACATAATATTTTCAGATATTTCGCCATCTCGCCGTCCCCTGCTGCCTAATGGCGGTGCCGGCCTTCCTCTTCTTCATTCTCTACTGGTGGATCCCGGTGGATGCAGGTTTGAATGCTACCGAACTGTTGTTTCGAAATTAGTCTTTGAAACAGAAAAAAAGATTATACTCAAGGGTGGCACACGACCCGTCTGGTCTGCATTGCGCTGTACGACTTCTGGCTTGCGAGGTGAGCAATTTTTTTATCTTTTTTTTCAATCAGCCCGAATTGAGTAGATTAAGAGACCGGATCGGTAAGGATCGAGTATTTTGACCCACCCCCCGGACACGTTCCCCTAGGACCCAGACCCAGAACCTCATATTGGGGTGGTGGGAGGACCTAGTCCTTGTGTTGCACAAAACACATCATATTTGTGATTCACGCGTATACGGTAGGAGAAAAATGACAATATGTGCGAAATGGTCAAAAATTCAAAATTTAAAAACTAAGAAAGCTAGACTCAAATGTTCATGCGCGTTACATTAGTGTTGCCC